>VZRL01006365.1:1126002-1138502 GCA_013397895.1 Origma solitaria
CAGCGCGCTCCCGCAGCCGCGCGCCGCACCGGCCCGCCACGCAGCTTTGCCCCGACGGCGCAGCGTCCCGGCTGTCGGGGAGCCTGACCAGCCGAAGGTGCGGGGATCGAGAGTCCCTTGTCTCCGGCCGGTCTTGGGCAGCAGCGACTTGCGAGCTGCGGGGAGCTGGAGGGCTGCCTGCTTCCTGCAGCACCTGCCTTTGGTAAGTGCAGTGTGCAGGAGCAAGGACGAGGAGAGGAACAAGGGGAGGTCGTGTGGGAGCAGGTGGGGTTCTGAAGATGCAATTTCCGCAGAGAGCTCTAGGAACCCACGCTAACCCTGGTTGCTGGAGGGGACAGTGGTGATATGTGAAGTCCAGCTGTCCTCTGCCTGTCTCCCAAGTCTGAACGCAGCTGGCAGGAGGGTTTTCAGGATCCTGTAATAAGCGGGACCCTGTGGAGACCTGATAGACTCGCAGCGCTGCAGCGCTGGTCATTGCCCTGGGACGGCTCCTCCCGCATCCTCCGCTGCAGGAGACGAGCTCCTGCCTTCGGCGGGCGATCACAATTTCCCGCAAGCCGGGACGGGAGGGAGGTGGGGAGGCGTCCGTCGTGGCTAAACTGAGCCCCGGTTGGGTCGTGCGCTAGAGACGCGACCAGATGGTAAGGGGGAAGACAACAACGCAGGCGGGCTCTGCCGTGGTTTCCGACGGGGGCACATCTCGACGGCGCTGCTGGCGGGCACCTCGGAAGCCGGCCGTGCTCCGGCTGCCGCTCCGCCGCGGGGGCGGGAGGCCTGACCCATCTCTTGCAGCTGCGCCGCCGAGGGGCCATGGCTGAAGAACGCGCCGCCGCCGACTGGGAAATCGACGTGGAGAGCCTGGAAGGGGAGCCGGACGAGGCACCCGGGGCGCCGCGGGGCAGCACCGGCCCGGAGGAGGAAGAGGAGGAGGAGGAAGGCGAGGAGGCGGTGGCAGCTCCGCGGCGGGGCGAACCGCGGAAGCTGAGCCGCACGCCCAAGTGCGCCCGGTGCCGCAACCACGGCGTGGTGTCGTGCCTGAAGGGACACAAGCGGTTCTGCCGCTGGCGCGACTGCCAGTGCGCCAACTGCCTGCTGGTGGTGGAGCGGCAGCGCGTCATGGCCGCCCAGGTGGCGCTCCGACGGCAGCAGGCCACCGAGGTGAGGGGGGACGGGACGGGACGCGGCGGGACGGGACGGGACGGGAGGCCCCGGTCTGACAGCGCCGTCCGATCGCTCTCTTAGGACAAGAAGGGGCTGACTGGGAAGCAGGCAAGTCTGGAGCGTAAAGCCGTCTACCAGAGGCACGTCCGAACGCCCAGCCTCTTGGCCAAGAGCATCCTGGAAGGTAAGCGCATCGCCTGTCCCGCCACGGCTGCCCTCTGCCCCGGGGCGCCGCTGGCAGCGGGGAAGCCCCGCTCTGTCCCAGGAAGACCCGAACCGCCCGTCCGAGGCGCGTCTGCTCAGGGACGCGTGTGAAATGCAGCGTCATGTCCCGAAACAGGAGTTGAAGCACGCCCCGCTGCCAGCGCCGGGCGACCGAGCCTCCGGCCCTTCGAGGCTGGAATCGATGCGGCAGAATTTCAATTCCGCCCAAAATAATGACTAAAATGCTAGCAACGGTAGTTTGAAATTTGAGGGTTACTATTACAAGCTGGCAGTCTTTTTACAAGGCTACTCAGCAACGTTTTTCTGTGCCGGGTAATTTATTTGTAGGGTAATTTATTCGCGGGTATTTTTATCAGCAAACGAGTACATTAACTAACTTTTTCTTTTTTTCTGGACGCCTAACACAGCAGTACCGTTTGTGACAATATCAGTAATACGAGCTGCATAATAAAGTGCTCAATCTTTTCACTGTCTAAAATATTAACTGTGGAAGAATGACATTTTAAAGATGGGTATTTTAGTGAAAGGGCGTATTTTGTTCTCCCCTCCCTTTTGGGATCGTGCACATATTTATTCCTATGTCTATTGTAATTACTTTCCAAACTGTATCCCTATAAATCATTACACTTCTCAATCCTGTTTTTTTTCTGAAACGGAAAGCTCTTTTCTTTGCCTGTGTAAGCTTAATTAATATTTGGTCCTTTTGGAAACCTCTAATTTACATCTACAGTTCACTCTTTTGAAAACTCTTCTGTGTTCTTTCTTCTAATTTATCTTAACTGTCTTTTTCTTTTCTCCTAGTTCTCCTTGGGATTTTCTACCATCTCTAACAATGTGTACATAGTGATTCATCTTTAGAAAATAGAAAACATACCAGCTGTAGATATAGGTATCTTCTTTGGAAAAGGGGAAGCATATGTGAGAGAAATGGGGGTGAAAACAGGTTCTCCTGACTCATGTAAGTAGTTCCATTAATTCAATGGAATTACTTGTCTGGGTAGAGCAAATGGGATTGGACCCTATCTGTTATATTAAATTAAGCCAGGTAGCTTGGTAATTGAATAACTGGAAACTCGATTTCTATGTTTTATTGAAGTTCTAGTTCAGAAGAAATAAAATACTTGTATGCTCTCCAAATGTGTTAAAAGTGAAAGGTTATCTCTCCTCTTAAGCCTCATGGTGGAATACCAGTCATAATACACAGCAGGGCTTTGCCTTTTTGTTTTTTCTCCCTCCTTGATCTGTTTGTTTGGAACTGCTTTTTTAAAAAGTTACTAATCAGCTAGCTTTGAAGGATACTACATATGTCAAAAAAGCAGGGCTTGCTCATCTGTGCTGAGGAACTGAATGTGTCTGATTGCTAAGCCTCTGTGTCATGGTGACTTCTGTAGGAGCTGACAGTGACCAGGGTCTGTGGCAAGTGCTCAGTGGTTGGCTGGACTGGCTCACAGAGCTGTTGTACAAACACATCTTTAATGTTTCTCTTAAATGGCTTCGTTCCTAATGCAGCTTTATTGTTTTAGGTTACCGTCCTATTCCAACAGACCCTTACCTGGGAGGGAATTCACCCTTGCCACCTCCTGTAAGTGACAGGATGAGAAAGAGACGGGCTTTTGCTGATAAAGAGCTGGAGAACATTATGCTAGAGAGAGAGTATAAAGAGAGAGAGATGATGGAAGCTACACAAGCAGCTGCCCTTTTTCTCCCTAACCGTATGGTGCGTGGAGCTGAATACAATTCATATAAAACAGCCTACAACACTACTCAAGCTGATAATCCAAACAAGGAATTTTCCAATTTTTTACCAACCTGCCTTGATCTAACGATGCAGTATTCAGGACCTAGCAACATGGAACTAATTTCTTCAAATGTCAGTGTAGCTACTACCTACAGGCAGTATCCCCTGTCTTCTAGGTTCTTAGTGTGGCCAAAATGTGGCCCCATTAGCGATGCTCTCCTCTACCAGCAATGCCTGTTAAATGCTACTGCTGTCCAAGCTCTCAAACCTGGGGCAGGTTGGGATGCCAAGGTCTCACAAAGTCAGGACTGTCCGAACACAGGACATGACGTAATTTCTCCAAAACTGGAAAATTCATTTGTTCTGACTCACACGCGAGACATTCAGCAGTCACGTAATGAGATACTGTGCCTTCATCAGGAAGCTCGTGAGAGGTCAGCTTTCTCTCCTCCAAAAAGAACTTTCTCCCAGATTTCTGATAAGGGTTCTCTGTCTCCTCAGGAACAGGCATTAAGCAAGATCAGCAAAAACAGTACCAAACCCCCTGCACCGCTCAAGTACAGTGCATTTCAGACACTGTTCCATCAGACATTTCCTGACACTCCAACAGCAGAGTTAAGAATGTCATTTGTGAAGGAGACTTTTGAAGATGCTTCTAAGAAATACAGAGAGTGTGCTGTTAAAGAGAACCAAAAATACAAGTTTACTGTAGACAAATGTGCAAAAGACTTCTTTGGGGCCAAACAGGCCACAACAAAACTTACAGCAACTGAGCCACTGTCATTTTCAGTTGAATCCATCCTTAAACGACCTTCTTCTGCGGTTACTAATGTCTCTGAATGAATAAATTTTACCTTCAGAGTAGAGAGTTTCTAAGCTTTGCCTTCTGCAGAATTGCTCCTGCCTGCCTTATCTCTTAAAAGATTTTTAAGGAGGAATTTCTGAAGTAAATGGTAATGCTTTCTTTTATTTGAAAATGATGTACATAAATATGCATGTTTTTTGAAAAACAAATTTAGTTTTTTAACATTGAAACCACATGTACAGACTGTAAATTGTTGTTATTTTAAGCACCACTTCAAACCATTCAATAAAATGAATTTACTTACAGCCATAGACTGATCTCTCTCTTGTCTCCAGCATCTCACAGGCAAGTATACTCTACTTTCAAAATACACTTTTTATTTTATCTGCCATTATTAATGTAGTTACTACTTACTTAGGTTGCTGGGTTCAGCAGTCATTTCTGCTTTGAACCTCCAGTAATTACGAGAAGTGGTAACAACAGTGCATGTAGGCTAGTGTGAATTCATAAGACTTTTTATTCTCTTAAGTGAGGTTTGGATCAGATTCCATGTGCCTTTCTTACTCTGAAGGGAGAGCCCATGCTAGCATAAAAGACTAGTCTATTTCACGCATCTCTATAAAAGCTTCTACTACTAAAGCAGGAGAGTTACTAGATTGGTTTTGAGGCAAATGGCTCTTGTGAGCTTTTGAATAAAAAGCCAGCATTTTTTGAAGTTCAGGTTTTGAATAAAAAGTCTGCTTTTTAAAACTGGTTTAATTTTTTTTTAGTGTTCAATTCACTTTACTTTGTATTTCCACCCCGCTCAAATACTTCCCTCTGAGAACACTTCACTTTTGACCAGCAAGTGCCTGAGATTCTTGTTTTGTAGTAATTGAAATAACCTTCAGGCTGTAAAAATGATGCACAGAATCATCACTGTTAATGAGAAATCAAGTAACGGTCTCTCAGTTTTATAATCCCATGTCTGTGTGCAGGGATGACAGAAATAAAGGAGAAAAACCAATATAATTTAGCTGAAAATTGAAATGGCCTCAGGATTGTAGAAAAAGTGATTGTCAGAACTTATTATGACAAAGCTTGAAGCTTTCTAAATTAGTGACTTTGTAAGTTTTCTCTTTATGTTGCTGCTAGCACATCTAGTGCTAACAGATGATCTCTTGTTTGCTTTCCTTTAACATTTTAATCCTGCAGACGGTGCTCATCCAATTGAAAGGAGTTGACATAGGTTCTTAATTTTCATCGTTTTCTGGGGACAGTTCTGTTTGGTACTTGTGACCAGAATATTTTCTAATTTTATTACGCATCCTGCACAGGTTAAATGCTTATTTTGCCTGTGAATTACTGATTCGGTAACTAAGTAATGTAAGTTTTTAGTATTTCTGTTGGGAGCAGTGTTGCAGAATAGCAGGACCCTTTCTGTGTATGGGAGGAGTCATCTGTCCTGAGTGCTTTTCTAAGCCATTTTGGTAAAGCAACAGATATGTTGGAGAAAACACATTTTACATAATGTGTAATTTTTTACATGACACATCTTACAAAGCATATAAAAATTTTATATAAGGAATGTAAAAAACTTGTAATTAAAAACCATCTTGGGCACTGGCTACAGCTCCACTTTTCAAAAGAATTCATGCCAACATTTTCCTAGCGAAAAATAGGTTTCAAATACAGTGACATGCTATTTTCAAAGTCTGTCCTTTATCCAGTTGCCGTTAGAGGGAGTTTTAACTTGCTTGAGCTGAATGTGCTTGTTAATCTCTTTAGCAGTCAGAGGAAGTTAAGCAGCTTTTACCCTGAATAAATGGAGAGAAATTCTTCATAATTCATATTTGTTTGCTTTCACCACTGTTTCTTCTTTGGCTTAGTTGAACATTAAATGTTAACAAGGGAGTTTAATTTAAGCAGGGATTCCTTTGATTTTAAAAATATGATTTGTTTTGTTTTTTGAGCTGCTGGTATAAACTAGGATCACAGATGAAAGAAAGTTCAACAATCTATGTACCGAACCAATATCAGATACTGGAATTAGTCCTGTGTAAATATTTTTTTTCCTGACAGTATGTACATCTAACATTGTTCATTTTTACATCTGAAATATTTTTCCAGGAAATCACTTGTCTTAATTCACCTCCTAATAAAAAAGACCAGAAAACCAAATCCCTCTGACAGGCTGGTACCGCTTGAACTTTTTAAGAAAAAAATTGAACTAAAAAAATTCAAGCATTTGTGTGTATATATATATNCCTCTCCACAGTGGAGAAGAGAATCAGGAAAAAAAAAAGTAAAACTCATGGGTTGAGATAAGAACAGTTTAGTAATGCAGTAAAATACAGTAACTGTAACAAGACCAACAACTATTGTGTAGCAGTTGTAATGTCATAGTAATGAAAAGGGGAGAGACAGAGGAATAAAACTGAAGAGGAGCAAGTGATGCAAAATACAGTTGCTTGCCACCCACTGACCAATGCCCAGCCTGTCCTCCAGCAAAAATCAGCCTCTGGACATGACACTCTGTAGGGTGGCATGGCCCTTTGGCAGTTTGGCTCAGTTCCCTAGGCCATGCACCCTCGTGAATTCTGATGAGCCTGCTGAATGCCTGAGCATGAGACATTGAAAGGTCCTTGATTTAAGGGAAGAACTACTGAGCAGAAACTAGAAGATTGGTGTGTTATCAACATTATTCGCATACTAAAATCAAAACAGAGCACTGTACCAGCTACTGAGAAGAAAATTAATTCTATTCCCCCAGACAAACCCAGGACAACACAGTCTTATATATGATATATGCATGTCCCAGACTTTCTACTCAAATCCCAGTCATCAGAAGAGGAGGTGATATTTCTATTATTATTTGAAAAAAACTGAGTCGAAACTTGGAGAAATTGTTTGCTTTGATAACAAGCAAGTGCCACTGGAGTCAGCATTTGGCCACCCTTTCTTACTGTCACTTGCGCATGTCTTGCTTCGGTTCAGTTACATCACCCTGTACTTAGTTTCCTTTTCTTTCATAGACTCTGGGCCCTACTTCTCATTCATCTTGAAAGCTTGTTGTATCCAGACATCTTTTTTCCTTTCCTTTATTAGAAGTGTATATAAAGTCTATTACTTATCAAGAGGATGATTAGTAGCTTGAACGAGAGAACATATTCTCAGACAGCGTGTGGTTTTCCTCACGGAGTTTTGCAGTGGTTGTATAGCCCTCTTTCCTCTTTAAGCCATAAATTTCTCCAGAGCAGAAATAGTCAAATGTCTGCATCTGCTGGTGCAGCTGTGCAAACTCATGGAAAAGAGGAGAAGCCATTGCTCTGAAACTGTCTAGTGCCTACTGCAAGCCGCTGTCTTGCTGGCAGTACATCAGCTGTTAAAAGATCTTATGTTCCCTTATTCTCTCTGCTTCTTAAATACAATTTCTGTGGCATTTTTTGGGTATGTGGATACCTGTGTCTTCTGTAGAGTGCACCTTGTTTGAGTATTATATTCACATTTGTGCTGTAGCTATGGGTGTCAGGTTGCATTTCTCTTCTGAACCCCTTCTGACCACAGGTTTTTCATGTGATGGTGGAACATGCCTCTTGAGAAGCTCAGGTTTAGGGGTTTGTACAGGAGGCCAAGAACCTCTGCTGGCTGAGGAGCACAAAACAGTTGTGGAAAGTAGTATGAAGAACAATTATTCACTAGGTCTGCAAAGCAGCATGCCTGGATGATGGTGTAGTCAGAGACAACCAACAACTAAATGCATGCTGGCCCTCTATATGCATGCTGAGACCAAAATTTTTATAGATGCATAGAGGTGTATAAATGTAGACAACTAGAGGAACTCAGAGTTAATGACCCCCCAAACAGTGCCTGGCTTATTGCCTGGCCTTATTCCCCCGGCCCAGGGCAAAGCAACAGCTTTCTATCCTGGCATCTTTTATGTAAGAACAATCCCTAAATATACTGAATTCTGGAGCTTGACTCCAAATTTCGGAAGTGGCCCCCTGCAAGTGGATGCTAGTACCCTTCCTTGGCAAGGAAAGCACTTAACCTCAGTGTTGGCGATGCAGATGTTAGGCTGCCCCGGGGAGGCAGAGCTGAAGCAGCAGATTTTGGTAGTGCTTTGGAAGGAGTGGGCTCAGTTGGAGAAGGGGTGGATTATTGGCAGCTGCTGCAGTGACAGTGCTTGTCCCTCACAAAACCTGAGTACATGAAAATAGAGATGCAGGCTGTGGGAGGTAGGGGGAGAGTCCCTGCTCAATAGGGTGGTTTGCTAGCCTTCTCTCAGGCGCTGGCTTCTCAGACGTGACTGCACATGCACTGATATCTCACACAAAATTCACCTTAAAATTGTCCTGTGACTTAGATGTCTTTGAAGCAGCAAGTTGAGATGCTGGGCTTGAGGAATATCAAGGCAAGATGACTGGATAACCAGACACAAGTCACCCAGCTGGTGTCAAGGATCAAAAATTGTGAAATCAGCTGGAATGTCTTTACGTTCTGGCCTGAGAATAAGATACCCCTGTGCTGTTTGTCCTTCTGCTATGACAAAGACCAGAGAGGTTTCACAATTTGAGCTCCTCATCTTCTTGAGGTCAAGTCACTTTTTTGGCCAGCTGTGAGAGAAGTCCTTGTATAGTTAACAGCTTTGGAGCCTAAACATTAACCAGATCCCAGCTGTTATTGTTCTGGAATTGGAGAATTTGACACTGGCTCAATTTCTTTAATTTGGGTGTAAAACAGGGAGGTATGCCCTCATTTTAATTTGACAGCTTGTCAGCATGACCAGGCCTTTCAGTTTCTGTACCAAGCACTTCCCATTCAGCTGACCTTGATGTGAAAGCTGTCACCAGGGGTCATTGCCCATAATGTATGAGATCCTCACTGTATCACTGAGTTTCTACTCAGAATTTCTGGCAGCTGAACAGTATAAAGTACACATAATGCCTGCTTTAACTCAGATAGTAGGTATCAGCCATTTTCTGTTTGCTTGCATTGAAACCTGGACAAACCGTGGCTTATGTAAGAAGGCCTGCAGGGAAAGCATGTGTGGGCAGGTGGAAATCAGCGACAGGGATGTCAGTGTGACTGGAGAGACAGGAATCAGTTGATGTTTTAGGGGAGGAAGCATCCCTCTTGATAAATAAAACTTCCACATTTTCCAACAGAAAAAAAAAGGAGTGGTTCCTCATATTCAGTTATGTTGAGATATGATGTTGGAAGAATTGGAAGAATGAAAATTTACATTGGAAAAGGACCATTGCCCTTTCCCCATTTTTATAAATAATAATTTCCACCTAAGGAAAAGCAAAAAACTGCCTAGGCAAACCTACTGATGCATACACCAACAGGAGCCCAGTAAGATATGCACTGATCCATGCAAGATGGAATCTAGAAATAATTTTAGAAGAGATTCAGAGGTTTTAGGAATGTTACATTTTACAGTTTCACTGTCTGACTGGCAGCCTCTGCATCTATACCTTGCTGCATTTGTTCAAATCTGGGTTTAAACTAGTTACTAGATTTTTTACTCATTCCTTGTCATTTCAGGTGGGCAGGAAACAGGCACATTGAACTACTGCCATGTGTACTACACAGGTTTTTTTTTGTGTCACAAGAGCTAATAGTGGAACCCATGACACCCTTCCTGGTTTTCATCTACCCATAGAATCTCCTCCATGAGTTGGCCATGGCCAGTGTCCAGTTTTTTAAAGTCAGAGAGAAGACGTGGTTGAACTGTCCACCTTCAGAGATGGCTTGCTTCTGGGTTGTGAAAATCACACCAGGAGTTGGTCTTCTGTGGGAAGATGCTGTAAGTAGTCATAGAATTGTTGGAACATAGATTTAGAAAGACCAGAACTATGCATACAGAGAGAAAAAGAAAATCTTAGTGTAAACTATGTATAGGTAAATCCAACACCTTTCAGGAAATTTTAGAAAGCAGCAACATGTGTGGATGGGGAGCTGAAAAATAATTGTCAGAAGGTCTTAATAAATGTCTTGGAGATGAGAAATGCACAGGAACCTTACACTTTATCCCATGTGCAAAACCACATTTTATCTAATCTTTCATTTAATTCAGAAACTTGATTAGACTTATCACTTCAACTGTTCTTATCCTGTAGAGCAGTACTACTTCCTCTAGTATAGCCACAAATACATTTAGTCATTGGAACTTAGCGCTGTGTGATAGAGCCCTAGGGCAGAGCTGTGGTGGCATGGAGGCTGGATGACGCTCTGGAGCCCAGTGCCACTCCTGCCCACAGCAGGTTGCTCAGGGCTGCATTCATATTGGATCAAAGATATCTTTAAGGATGGAAACTCCACAGCCTCCCTGGGCAGCCTATTCTAGTGTTTGAGCTCCTGCGTAAGAGAAAAGATTTTTTGGTTTAGGTGAAATTTCCTGTGTACCAGGGTGTGCCTGTTGTCTCTACTCCTGTCCTGGAATTTTGGTCCTGGACAGCATTATAAAATGTCTTCTTTGCTCCCACTATACATATACAGTGGTAAGGTTGCCTAAGCCTTCTTTTCTTTAGGTTGGACAGGTACATTTCTATCATCCTTTCCTGATATGAGAGATGATCCAGTGCCTTAACAATGTTCAAGGCACCTTTGCTGAACTCACTCCAGTATGTTCTTTTATATTGATGAATCCAGCACTGAACACAGTACTCCAGAAGTGTCTCACAGGGCTGAGTAGAGTGGAGGGATCAGTTCTCTGCATGAGCTGGCAACACTACCAAAACGCAGACCAGGATGCTCTTGGACACACTTTCCAAAGAGCACACTGCTGCCTTCTGGTCAACTCAGCATCCACCAGGCCACCCTGACTCAGGACATGTCATGGACTTGCATTTCCCAATACTTCTGTCATTTTCACTAGAATTAAATTAATTCTCCTTAAATCATTGCATACTTGATTCATGATGAGGGTTGATTCTTGCAAGAGCAAGAGGAAACTACTCCCTGTGACTTTTATACTGCAAGTCTGAAAAGAATATAAAAACTGGAATAGCTGTGAATTTCTGAAAGCATATAATCAACTATACTGCACACCTAAATGGACTTGAGATGTTTAAAATGATGCTAAAGCTTCACCTTGGGCTCAAGATGAAGTAGTTGTGTTAGAACACCGCTGAAAAGCTTTATGCTAGGAAGTTCCCTCAGCTTCAAACACAATGTCCACCCCATCTCTCACTGTGTCTTTCCATATCACTCTTTTATAAATGGATGGAGAAAACAGGAGTGGTAGTTTGAAATTATTTCCATTCTTTCTCTGGCAAACTGGTCTAGGATTTGAGTTCAGGAAGACAGGGCTTTGCATTGAAATTGCTTTGCCATCAGTCTGCCTCTAGGATGTGCACAGAGAGATATGACAGCTTGGTCACTTTGGAAACTGTCTCTGTATAGTACAAAGGTACTAGAGAAAACCAGGTCAAAACTGACAAGAGGGACTTTCCCTAGTGGCTGGTGGGTGACCCTGCCAGAATTCCACCCTCTCCCTGGCCTTTGAGTAAGTGGGGAATGGCAATAGGGCCCTGCTAGTGGTCCAGCACCTGCACACTTCTCACTGTGCCTGCGCCAGCTTGGCAGCAAGAGCACAGCCGCAACCTGAGTGCCAGTCTGGATGCAGGGGGACAGCCAGCTGCTGCCATAGCCAGTGTGTGGGTGGCAGCCAGTTTTGGAGTATGCTGATGAAGATTTTTCAGTGAAAAAGCTTTAGTTTTTTCAGACACTGGATTATCCCCTCCATGCAAAACCCCTTGCTTGCAAAGCTGCTATGTCCTGTGTGAGCAGCAAGTCTGGACTAACAACTTGGTGATGTAGCAGTGAGGGAGCACGCTCTGCTGGATATGGAGGCTTTAGTCAGAGGCTCCACAATGCAAAGAAGTGAGAGGAAAAAGGTTTTTGGGATAAAACTCTCCTTCAGTCCATTAAGTTACCTGCTCAGAGTTAGAGGAGAGCAGTTCAGAGATTTTGAACTAAGAAAAATTACGAGTAAAGCCATAGGGCAGTGAGCATTATTTGTAATAATTTAACCTCAAAACCATGATGGTGTAGCTAACCATAAAGGGGTTTGTGTCTAACAGAGGATATGAGCAGGAGGTTATGCTGAGTGCATGATCTTCTGTAATTTATGGCAACCTGTAACAAGTCCAGGCTTACAGAAAGGAAAGCATACATATGTTAACAACGGGGTCCTTGTAGCAATGTCTTAATTCAGCTTCCAGTGTTACTCCCAAGTAGTGTGCTCAGGGGTGTCTTGTTTGTGGGAGCAAGGAGGGATGGGGAAGGTGGAATCCCTGCAATGAAGTAATAAAAGACGGCTAATCTTTGTACTCCGCTACCTCTTACAGATCACTGCACAACAGCTCACACTTCAGCACTAAAGCACACAATTGGTTGACATGGCTTAATACCATTCCAGCAGACACACAAGAAGTGGAAGATCGGCAAGTGTTTTCTTAGCTGGTTTTGCTTTAGTTTTCACTTGGCGCTCACTTTGACACCTGCAAATGCAAATCAAGCCTTTTGGCAAGACACACATTGGTTGAAGCCACGGTCCCAGCGGAAAGCTGTCTTTGGGTTGGG
>VZRL01006365.1:1143502-1178620 GCA_013397895.1 Origma solitaria
CCACTTTATTTTCTATAGCCTCCTACATTTCTTGGAAGAGGCTCGCAAGACAAATCCCACTTCTGTACTCCACTTTGTACAGCTCTGGTAGCCTTAACAGAGAAGGGTAAACTCTGCAAAGTCTTTATTACAGAGTTGCATTCAGAAATAGGTTAGTTGCTCAAAACATAACAACTAAAGTATAGAGATGGGGCTAGAGACTGCTCAAATGTCTTGTGCCCACAAGTAACTCCTCAGGGCTCTTGAGGGAGGTGGTGCAACAGGCAGTCTTCTGGGTGAAAGACTGGGAGGTGTTTAAAAGCACTTCTAAGAAAGCTGTGTGCGCATATACTCTGTCAAGGCATGAAGGGTACCCTCACACTTCCCTGTGTGAGCTGCCCAGCAGTAAGAGAGTAGAAAATAATCTCTCTAAAAAGATCGGAGAGTCACAAATGAAATACCTGTGCCAAGAATTTAACTTTTTGATGCCCATTAGCACGAGCATCAAGTTGTGGGCTGTGATTACTTGCGTCATTTCTCCCACAGTACACACAAACTGTGCTTTGTGGCTAGATAGCTGCAGGGAAAAAGTTAAACAGGTCTGAAGTGTAGCAAACCTTTAAGCTAAGCTGAAGGGGTAACATAGCTAGGTGAGCATCCCTGCTGTTTTTCCCTGTTGCTGCCACGATAAGGAGTTATATGTAAACTCCTCATGGCCTCTCCTTTGACATCTTCCTGTCTCGAAAGTCTCTTCTGAATGTTTTCAGAGTCTGTCTAAGCCTGCTGCTTCCCTCTCCAACCTGAAATATTCACAGGTTCCTTGCTAGAGGCAAACAGCTTTTCAGCTGTTTTCTACTTGAAACAAATAATGTGGTGATTCTCTTTAGAGTGATCAGCAGCAAGCTAGGCAAAGGAACGGACATACAAGTTGTAATCTGGGCTTGCAGCTGGCACCTGTGGATATGGTCCTGGCAGCTAATAAATCACAGCAGGGTTGATGAGCCTCTGACTATTTTGCATTCTGCAGGCAGTAGGCACCAGAGCAGGATCTGTCTCTCAGGTGCTCACACTGCCTTGGCTGACAGAACAGGGAAATGTCAAGCAGCCAGAGATGGGCTGTGTACAGCTGACCTCTTGGGCAGCCTTGAAACTGCCTGTACAACACAAGGCTAATGCTGCTGGTCAATGAGAGGGAGGAAGGAGCACAACCACCTTCGCCAGAGCTGTCTTTCTTGACAGTTTAGATGGTCTCGAGGAATTGCTTTGACATCAATTGCTTTGATGACAAGGAGTTCCTTGCCCCTGAGCACTTTCTCTGCCAGTACACGGTTGAGGCACCATGTATTCCCTTCATTGCTACTACTATAAAATTTATGTCCCCTTTTTAGTCCTGCAGCCACTCCTTCCTCAGCTGTGCCCACCCTCCAACACCATACTACCTTCCAGTTCTCCTCGGGCACATTTTGTCACATCCATATATTTAACGTATCAACCTTCTTCATCACAGACATTTTAAAACCAACTTTTATGGGAGATCCAAGCACAAGGGCTTCTGTGCTGCAGCAAAAGATGCTCCTCTACATCCCTCTGTGCTGTCTATAGGCTCCTTGACTAATACTCTTCCTAACAACTCTTTGTATTTCCTCCTGTGATGTATGCATTCAGCATCCTTTAGATGCAAACCATTGTTGAAGTCTGAGACCAAAACTGGACCTAGCAACACCTAAGTTCCATCAGCAGTTTAGAATGTAAGGGGATCCACTCTGAACTTCATGATTCTGTGGAAGGGTCTCCATAACCCTTTTGTGTCTCTGGTGTAAATCATTCTGAATTGGTTCTAATTCAATGTGCCTTTGTATGTTTCATCCACATAGCAAATAATAGAATGGACCCTGCCATCAAACTTTGATAAGTTGCACTTTTGTAAATTCATATTAAAACCATTTTTTCTAATAACTCTGACAGTGATTCGCCAAGTGACCTAAGCTACTCCTTTGTGACATTCCTGGTAAGGTATTTACTCACTCAAAAGCTGCTTCTCCCTCAACTCAACAAGTTGTGCTCAACTGAGCTGCAACCAAGCCTTAAGCCCACTAGAAGGTCCATCTTGTCCCCTAACATACACTTTCTTCCATTTGGTAGTATTATTCTCATTCAAGTTTGACAATGCATATCTTTTATAATTAAGGCTGTAGGATTTGAGTTAATTGTATTATCATCCTACTCTGACCTATTCATGCTAGATATGGGTGAGCCTCCTATATGTCACAAGTAATCTGACTTTAACAAACAGAATGGATGGGTATGGGCCATGAAGACACACAAAGGCATGATTTTCAGGCTGGCACTGCTAGCTGTGCATCTGTTTCTTGTGTTCTTGCCCAGTGACTTTGCCCTTATCCTTTACCGCTGCTGTTGTGTGCCAGGAGGTCACACTCTGGATGGACTGGTCTGTGTGAGCACTGCAGATACATTCCCTGCCTGATGACATTCACATGGCTGCTTAAAACTCATGTTTCATGCAGGAGCACAGGTATGACATGTGTAGAGCCAGCTTACAGCCCACACCCCTTTCTCTACAGTGGTGTTTTCTCATGGTGGTTAATACTGCAATCAGCTTTGCTTGCTGCTATAATAAAGCTCAAATTTGTGAACAGACAGTCTGCTTCCCTCTGGTGATAATTGAGAGCTGAAGGCATAGCCACCTGAATCTTATGATGATCTTTGGCCAGATTTTAAATAGTTTTTTGCTTTTGCCATCCAATATAACACCTGTATTATGAATAATGATGTTGAGATGCTTGAGGGGACATAGATTTGAAGGAAAATAATTAAATAACTGCAAACGAAGTCACCCTTTAATGGGCACAAATACAAACACTGCAAAAATTGATGGCTTTTCTTTCAAACATAAGTAGCTCTTTTAGGCAATGATCCACCCTCAGAAGTATTGCTTTCTCTGCATCCACTCGCCATTTGTGGATTCATAAAACAACAAATAATTCTCAGCAACCAGTGGAGAGGCAGAAGAGTGGTTTCCTCTCTTACATGCCTTTTGAAGACACCATCCAAATCTGATTTTTTTTCTTCACCAAGTTCATGTGTTCTCAGTCTCACATCAAGCATGAATTAGGGCTGACTCCTTATCACCCACGCAGCCCAAATCAGAGACTCGGGTCCTTTTTGCTGCAGCTTCTGGCTGTTTGGGATGGATGTGATCGGGCTGCAGGGCAGCTCTCGGACCCTCTGTCCTCGCTGCTCTCCGCTGGCCGCAGAGCGGTACTGCCTGCATCCCTGCTCCGACCCTCTGAGCCTTCCTGAAGCATCCGCCCGCAGCCTGCCGCATCCCCGTTTCTCCCAGCGCCCACTAGATGACGCCTCTGATTTTAACAGGAGCTCGTAACCGTAAGAGTGGAAGATTTCACAGCTTCACTCGTAATTTTCCGCGTTCTACGTACGTGTGTGTGTGATGCAAAGAAAACTCGAGATCAAGTAAGACAGGAAAACATCTCCCCTGGTGTATATTTTCTAGGACTCTAAGGGGACTCAGAGACATATTTTGTACTTTCACACACTCTTTCTTCCTTGCTTGTGGAATACCAGACTGTAAATAGACATTGTCAAATAAGCCACTGCAAATACAATACTGTTGACATGTGCAACCTGAGACCAAACTCAAAGAGAATACTAAAAACCAGCAACAGTGTCAGCAAACAGGTACATTACTGGTACTCTGTGTTGCAGTTTATACCTTGTGGATATATGCAGGAATAAAGGAAAGGGACAATGGAGTTATCAGTCACCAAAGTCCTCTAGCTGCTGATATGCCTCAGAAATGCCTGCAGCAAAGTCAATGCCCAAGTTAAAGAATAGCAAAGGACACTCCTTTTTACCTACCTGCCTGTTTAGCATAACTACATTTGAGTCTATAAAATCAACTCAGGATTTTATTTTAAAGTTACACAGTGCAGTTAAGGCTCATGTTAAATACAGACCATAAAAAGAGATTGGGTAGTTATTGTTGCTATTTACAACAAGTTCATTTATTTAAATTATCTTGATTGGTTTATAACAGGCAATTACGACTTCTTCCTCTAGCAGCAGGTGCTCCTGCTTTGTTTTGTTGTTTCTGTTCTGCAAGCGATGTTGCAAATTTGGGTGGGGAAAATTAAAGACCTTATATAGCGACATGTTCCTATCCTTGGACAATACAGCCTTCATTTTGCCAAAGGCTGAGGGTGAAATCCTGTCACTTGAAACTTGAAGTGTGTGCTGGCCATGAGAGGCCTCTGTAGTGAGAAACACAGCACAAATGGAGTGTGGCTGTTTGCTCTGCCAGACCTGGGCCAGCCCCTGCAGAGTTTCAAAAAGAACGTACAGAGAGGAAACCTGGGTTCATATCAGGAAGAAGTAAGCAATCGTGATGCTAGGCATAATAAACAGTCACATATACCATCATGTCAAAGACATTTTCTGAAAGATATTTCTTTCAAATATATTAGGAGAAACTAAAACTGTTTACAGATTGACCTTCCACGGCTTTTGTTTTGTAACCCTGGGACTATTGAGACTGTCAAGTGATTTCTGCCTTGATTTCATTGTCAATTCTCCTGAGAACTTCAGAAGTGTCAGTTAGGACCACTCTTCGCTAGTAACTGAAGGAGTAATGGTGCCGTTTCATTACCTAGATATATTTTCTTTTTTGTATGTGTGGAGCATGCTAAAAATGCCTGGAGAGTTTTAGATTAACCCAGTCCCACCCTCTATGCTACCAATTATTGCTACTAATCAACACTTCTATTGCTGTTTACAACCTCTTCTTTAATGCACAAAACTGTTTCTTAATGTGAAAACAGTAACAAGCAGGCAAATTGCCCTACATCTCTCCAAATGACAAAAGTGTTCAGGACTTCCTCGTGCATTAGGAAGAAGTAAGAATGGGCATACATCCAGCATTTTTCCCCCTTCCACAGATGCGTCCAAGCAGCTCAGGTCACTGTATCACTTTATAGCCTCTGAGTACCGTAAAATATCACAATACCCTTGCATTCACAGTGTAGGCGGGCTCTGACTTGTCAGTCCTCTGATCTGTCTGAAAAACTTCCCTTCTAAACAGCGCTATATACCTTTCTCTGCAAAAAGGCCTTAACGATTCCAGGGATTCATAAAGGGGAGGAGATGTCTAGACTATGGTCTGAATTGCTTTTCTTTCCCCTTAGCTGGGGAGAAAATGGATAGAAATGAATGTGATGTGTTAACCTCCCCTCCTTGTGCTCATTGTCCTGGAACATGACATGGGCAAAGTAACATTCCAGTCTGCAGTTGTTAAAACATGCTCTCTAGTTCATTGCTTGACACAGCTTGCTTTCTTTGGTTAAACAAGACCTACAAACAAGCCTGCTAGACACGATTTCCCCCCAAATTAATTTTTTTTGCAGTCTTCTGCAATAGCATTTGAAGTATTTTTGCCTCTGGCTAAAGAGACAAGTCGAATTTCTTGGTCTCACTGCAGTGTCTAGATACAGCTACATAGTAATAAAACTCTTTTAAAAGTTTGAATTCAGTCATGTAACACAGGAAGTGAGTTGCATAGACTTTCTTTTGCTTCCAGTTCAGGACCTGAGCACCCCACGGACATGTGCAGCCCACAGGTGATATGGAGAAGCACTCCTTTTGCTTGCCAGGCATGAGAGGTGTGGGTGCTGGGTTGGGTGTGAGGTGGAACAGGAGCTGAATGGCAGCTCTGCTTTGGGTCAGTTATTTGTGTTCTCTTTGCCAAGCATGAGCAAGCCTGAGCACGAGAATCCTGATAAGGCTGCTGCACACAGGCCAGAGATGGTGCAAAAACTCTCTGCCAGAAAGCTCTTCATGGGGCTATGGTGTGACTCCAGAGTTTTTTTACTGCAGAAAATGGTGTTTTGTTAAACTGGGCTTCTCTGAAAAAAGAATCAGGCCCAAGATGAAAAGACAGTGAGTTCTCATAATTTTCGTGACAAGTTGTTATGGAAAGGATTTCTGATGTGAAGTGCCATGAAGATGACTTATTCTTTGTTTTCCTTCTTCCTGGGGCAGTCACACTTTTACTGACGTGCTTGGTGATTCAAATTTCCACAAGAAACATGCTGTTCCTCTTCAGTAGGCCTGTTCATAGCACGTAAGTCTAGTAAATCCCAAATGCGTAACATTAACCAGTGAATTTGAGAGCCCATCCTGGAAGGACTGATTAGGAGAACTCACATTTGGATGTTCCTCAGACTATCTTTCAGATCATGCCCACAAAGCCTTTTGACGCTCACTTTCCAATTTCACTGTACTCATGTCCATTCTCTCATTGTACCTAGAAAGAAAGATAGGCGGAATGCTCCTCATTTGTGTTGAATATGTTCTTATATGCTTAAGCTCTTTGAAATCAACATGAGCATTTGTATGCAAATGTGTTGTTCAGCGCAGACAAGGAACACAGAATAAGGCAAATAAGATAAATGGCAGTGCTTGTTGCATATCCACTGCTTTCTGCAATGCCATTCAATCATAAAGCATCTAAAGAGGCTCTAAAAACATTGGTTTGGTCAGAAGTGTTAAACATGTCCCATACAATACTTTGAAACAAATATTATTTGTAAGAGAAGGGTAAAAGCTACCCTGTAATGCGCAGCAACCTGGATGGGGCAGAGCCCTCCCACATCTCTTGCAAAGAACTTCTCTGTCTCTTTTTTTTGGTCATTATCAAGCCTCAAGACTTTACCTGTGCTTCACAAAGAGAAACTTTCTTAGTGTTTGCACAGGTGGGCTAAGCAAGGGGGTGTGAAGGCATTTGGCAGCCATGCAAAAAGCTGATGTGAAACTATGAGAACGTGTATATTTCTAGTGTTGAGTTATTTAAAATACACATTTTTGAAAGTGCAGTGAATTGAATTCCACGCTTGCAAAAGATAAATATAATGTTAACACAACAGATCAGAGTCTGCAGTCTGGTATTCATTGCCTGAACACAACTCAGAGTGGCTCTTTAAACCTTCCCACAGCATCTGCAGCCACTGTACCTCCACCATGGTCTGGAAGGATTACTTGTGGAGGGCGAGAGCTTAGCTCATTTCCTCTGCCCTTGCAGGCTTTGGTCTTTCTGTTGAGGCTGCTGCTAATGTGATAGCCTGAGCAGCTGGTGTGTAACGGGAATATTCTTGAGGAATTCAAATTGAGGACTTAGATACGGAGGGACTGCAACCCCTGCAGGAATTATTAGAGTTGCAGTGGTAGGAACTGAATTTTGGGGGTTTTCTCTCAAAAGAGAAAGGAGAACCGCAGCATGGAGGCAGGGAGGGAAGTATAGAACCTTATGGCCACCTTGAATCTCCCAGGCTGCAGTGCTGGTGGGTCAAGGTGAGCAGCAGCAGAGGCCCAGTTATGGAGGCCCAGTGGAGCAGAAGTGGATGCAAGCTGCATGCAAACCTGGGCAAAAGGCTGGGCTTGGTGAGACTTCCTATCCCCAGGATCAGGGGTAGACACAGCAAGGGTTAATAATCACCATCTACCCCACTCAGGACATTTTTGTGCTTTCTATGTGTTCCCCCATTCATGCATAAAGCAAAACACAGGGAAGGAGGCAGACAGAGAGAAAATCAACCAGGGAGAAGGTGGCTGAAATGGAGATTTCCTCCTCAGAGTGAAGAGCTAAATTCATGGACCTTGGTCCTGGAGCTGCATGTGGCCCAGGGTGGTGTTTCATGGCTGTTCTACCGTACATCCTCCTTTGGCACAGATGGACATGCAGCAAGCACTAGCTCTGCTGGTGAGGCCCAGGGCTGATGCTCTCCGTGCAGTAAGAGTTTTGCTGAGGTATCTCAGGTGTTTTCATGGGTCGGATATTTAATGGAACACTGATTACCTTCATGTGTGAACTACATACAGACTGGGCTCAGCTCCACCAAAGCCTGCAAGGGCTCTGGAGAGAGACACTTTTCCTGCCTGCCCTAGTTTTGGGTCCCTGTAGATTTCAGTGCCTCGGGATCAGTCCTAGGGATTGAGGCAAGGGCATCCCTGCTCCCAGTTCAGTGGTGAGTAATGATGCCGATTGTGACCCTCTGCTGCCCTGCCATGGGTTGGATATGTCCTTCCTCCACAAGATGTGATCATCACTGAGCTCCCTGATTGAAGCAAACATGCTGATAAAGGAAGTCTAATTGAGCCATCCAAAGTCACAGGACCAATCCATCTCAGGGTCCTGGTTTAGGGCTGAGGATTTCCTGGCCCCCCCGTTCTGTGTTCCAGCTGCAAAGATGCATTAAGTGAAGACCATCATCTCTTCAAGATTCAAGTGTGGAGTGGCAGCAATTAGAGTTCATCCCCCCCCCCCCCCTTACCTTTGTTTTTCATTTTCTCTACCTGCTTAAGCTCAGATTCACAAAAACTTTCAAACCTCCTCTTCCTGCATTCCCCCAAGCTGTTGTCGTGCTTCTGGGGGAGGATGCTGAGGTATTTTAGCTCATGACTAGCATGAAAAAAATTACTTTCTATGCAGAGCATCCCGAGAGAATAACCCAGTTTCTGGCCAGTCCCTCCCAGCATTGTTCGCCCTCTGAGATGGGTGGGCAGGTGAGTGGGAATCTCCTGGTGCCTGCACCCCTGCCAGCAGGGAAGCCAACAGCTGGGGACCAGGGCTGGGGTTGCCTTGGCTGTGCCCTCTGTGGTGTTTGCAGCAGGCACTCATTAACCAGGTTCGGGCTGCTTGGTGTCAGGCCCTTTATTGTGCTAGTTCTGCTACCTTTATAGGCTGTGCTACTTAAGCTAACAAGAAGTTTGTAAGGGAATCGGATATGAAACACATAAATAAAAGTATCAGGTATCCCTAAAACATGTGTGGATTAAGCTGGTGAAAAGGTGAAATTTCTCTTCCCCATGAGTTAATGTCTATTTTTCTTGGAAACTGTACTTTGAGGGCTGCCCCCCCTTTTGCTAAAGTGATAAAAGATACGTGTTCTTATCTGAATGCAATGACATTTTAAAAGGCTCCCTTTGTTGTTTCTAAACCTCCCTGTCAACAGTTATACCTCTTATACAATTTTCTTCATATTTACTTAATATAACTCTACATTGTGTTGATATAAAACTAGACAGCATACCTTTAACTTCTCAATACTTTTGTTGGATGAAAATCTTTACAATGCCAGACTAATCTTTCAGGACTGACAGCATATTGGCATGGCATGACAATTTAAATCCATGCTGGAATACGTTTATCCATCACCTGGCATTACGATACATTTTTTTTTTCTTCTGGCTTCTAGACGCTGTAACTTTTGTTTCAAGCTGAGTGTTTTTAAAGGTCAGGTGTCTCACTTCTAACTCTTCTTTACAAAAGAGTTTTGAAACTGTTTATTCATAGATATCAGGAAGGTATTCTCAAATGAAACCAGAAAAACCCTTTGGACATAACTTTTATTTTTCTAGCCTTTGTTAGGTAATTTCTTTGTTAATAATTTACTTGTGAATTCCAACAGAAAAAGTTTGGTCTATGGCTGCAAGGATGAAAAATTCAATGGTTACTTTCTAGTAAATACAAAAGGAACTACTTTTTCAGAAAAAGAATTATGAAGATTAGCTATATTTGGGGTGAAAGGGAGAGAGACATCCTGATGTGGGAAGAAAAACTAAATTAAAATTTCTGCAAAATAATTTTTTTTTCAGCAGTAACCATCAGCAGAAATTATGTCTGCCATTCTGCAAAACTACACTTGAGAATCTCAACCCTGATAGTGAGATACTTCCTACATTTATTAGAAGACAACAGACACATGACCTGCTTTGTTTAATTTAAAACTTGTTTAGAAAATGCCACACTTTCTGCTCTTCTGAGGCCATTTGAGTACAGGGTTTGCTAATTGGATCTACCCATCAGTTTAAGACTCCCCCTTAGGATGCTTATAATGATGCACTGCCTGGCTGCCCTTGTCACGAGCAGCAGAGTGAATAAGCTGTGGTCAGAAAGGGACAATATGTTCAGCTGTGACTAAATGGAACAGGAGGGGCAACCATGGGTGGCAATGAATGTGATGTGGAAGATGCAGAAGGAAAATTCTGCATGGATGCCAGACTTCATTGAAGAGCTGACTCACCTTTTGTTCTCTACCTCTCCTGTGTCCTCTCTCAGCTCCTGGAAAAGGAGCAGGCATACTGAGACCTTGTTACTTTAGCTTGCGACAGAGCAAAGTTAGGAATTTGTTTTTTCAATTTCCCTCACTATGAAGACTCAGCGTGCTGGGAAACAACTCTGGTACTTCCTTTGAAGAAGCAAGTCAGCTAAAAATCATCACCAAGAAGAATTTTCCCCAGAAACTATGGATTCATGATCACACAGAGAAGGCTATGGGTTGAAAATTCTTAAAATGGAGAATGCTATGTAGCTATCAACAAGGGTGAATAACTGAAAGAAAAATTAAAAGGAGAATACAGTCTTTCCTTTATAATAGTATAAAGGAAGAAAGGGGAAAAATACAGCTGCTCAGGAAAGGTTATTAGGTAAATTCCCATGCTATGAGCTGTCTAAAGATGAAGTCAGAGTGTTATTAGGATTTGTTTTGACAATAGATAGTATGAACTTTACTCACCAATGTAATAATGGAAAACAATTTGTGTGTGTCACTTTTGCTTGTACATTTTCAGGGATAAGTTCCCGCTGGATTAGTCTGCACTATGATTTCTGCTATCACTGTTGACTGAAAGCAAACCAAAGTGAAGTTATAATCTTGCTATTTACTGCCATCCTGGAAAAACACTACCAAAAGCAGCTAATCCTGGGTTTAAGTGTCTGGTTAAAGCCGACATGTGAACTGAACCACAGACAGAAAAAAACACCTGCATCTGTGCCATACTTCAGAGTGGTAGTCCTTGACCTTGAGCTCTTTTAACTGAGAAATGAATTTAGTGCAGTTCAGTATCTTTAATGCTTCAACAGGTGACATCCTAACTTTGGGCTTAAAATGTTCTGAGTACTAATCTTGCAAGTAGCCCAGGGAACTCAACTATACAAGTTTACATGAGCTGTGATTATTTGATGAATGATATTTTAGAGGAAAATAAATTCTAGTCATGTGAACAGAAAAAATAAGCAAATGTTTCTGCTTTCTCATTGGCAGTGAACCTGGAAAAGAACAGGAAAGGGTGCATATAGTCAGAGAAGAAAAAGGCCCAGAGAAAAAGGGAAAAGAGAACAGAAATGCCTTAATATGATTTCAGATGTCATTAAAAAATCCTCTGGAAATAAACTGTTCCAAAGCAGCGATGTGCAAACATCACAGCTGGAGATTGGAAGGACCTCTCAGGACACTGGCACCACCTCCCTGAAAAGTCACAGCCATGATTTAGGATGTATCAGATGTACAGCCAGAGGTTAATTAGCAGTGAATAGCTCTCTGCAACCATACTAAGAAACCACTGTAGCCAATGTCTGCTGAACTTAACAGTGCTCACTGTTGCAAGAGCAACCTGAACAACCTCAGCTTTCCTGGTTGTCAGCTTTGAAGGGTGTTTAACAGGTCATTCATTGCAGCAGAGGATTAGTGGAGGATGAAAAATGTATCATTTCAGTTCTCTCCCAGCAGCAGGCAGCTGATGCCATAGCATGTTAAACATGTTTATTCAAGCAAACTCCGTTCCTTTTACTTTTGCTGAATAAGTGCAAGTTCACCTCTGTGATATATAAATGTTGCTGGCACGCTGACTGCTGAAAAAGAAATGTGTATTGTTGTCTGAGATTGAATGGCTGTTTAACACAGTGGTGAAAGCAGAGAGCTGTGGAAAAGGTCTTAGAGGTAATGGATTTTCAGTAGCCATCCTTGAGTTCTCCTTTCTAGCTGGTCATGTTACACAGGGAGTGACATTTACGTTAGTAATCACCAAAGTGACCACCCATCTAAAACCTTATTCACCTGGGATCATTCAAACGGCGCACCCAGGTATTCCGTGGGAGCCTTGACTTGCTGTGAGGCTTTTCATCACTCATTACGAATGGGTTTGGAAGGCAGGAGATTTCTCTGTGTGTTACACAAAAGCAGGCTGTGGCTAACTCAGTGCTCTGGGCGCAAACAGGAAACAAACTCACTCCACCACTTGGACTCAGTAAGGACACAGGCTATTCCAGGTTTGGCAAAGACTTGTTCACTGTCCTCCTCTTACTTTTGCCCGATTTGGGCTACGGTTGTGGTTTCAGACTGGTATAATGATGATTTTGATCCAAGACACAATATTTATTCATACCTTCCTCAGAATTTGCTCCAAAATACATCTCAGAAAGAAAATGTGTTTTCTGCAAGCAGTTTTAATATGTTACAGACTAATAAAAAATGTTAATCCCAAAATCCCAAGTAATTTGTGGATGATTTTTTACAACTACTTTTATTTATTCACCCACTTCCAGTTCAATCTGTAATTCTCTTTATCAACAGTGACTTTGCAGAAATTGAAGTTAACTCTGTTGAAGCAGTACACATCATGCGTAGGCCACTGGAAAGACACAACCTCAGGTTCCTTTTCGCTGCCTATTGACTATGTCAAGGTCACATGGATCTCCTGGAAATTGTACCTCAGACACACCATATCTGTATAAAGTACCTGGATGACCATTTATTTGTGTATTGCTAACGGAAAACACAATGATTATTTTTGCAGTTTGGAAAATCTCCCTGGAGATATGTATATTAACAAAAGTTTCAATTGCATTTTATAGCAAGGAATAGGCATAGTGACAGGCTATTTGGAGACAGCTCCTGTGATGATACTGACACTTTAATCTTTTCTGCATCAATGGTGCTGATGAAATATTAAGATGGTGGTGATGAGACTGAGAACTATGCTTTTTGTAGTCTGCTGTCACTGGGATTGCATTGCTTGTCCTTTCATTTTAAAAGGGTAAGAAAAAGCCTCACCAAGACTATGATTTATCCTGCCTATGCTTGCTAATAAGAAGAAAAGCCCTTGACAGGGAGGCAACTTCTTGTGCATGTGAAAATTTGGATTCTCATGTGCCCATAAGAATGAAAAACACTCAGAAACTGCAGACCTGTACCCAATATCAAATGAATTACATTTCTGGTAAAATTCACAACCTTCAGTGGCATGATAGGGAAGGCCTTGATAACTGTGCACCAGTATTCTCAGGACTCACTACACTAATTACTTGCAATAATACGTGCCTTGGAGCTTTTGCCAAGTATCTTGATTCCAGCCAGGACAGGGTTAATTTTTGCGGTATCCAGGAGGAGCATGTTTAGCACTCAGGGATTTGTCTCCACCGTGTCACATCATTGCCAGGGACAGTAGAAGGGAGTCTATTCCAAAGAGAAGAGTTTCCTCCTGGTCAAGTAAGCTTGATGGAAGGAGAGGTGGGGTAATGCTGGTTCTAAGCTGGAGGGAGCAGTTGGATGGCATGGCTGTGGTCAGGCTCTGCAGGTCGAGCTCTGCAGTGAACATTTTTGCAAGACAAATCAAAGGGAGATTCACTCTCTCTTTCATACACTTTGTTACCCTTACTGCTGCTGTTACTGTTCATTCTCTTATCTCATTGCTGTTTCCATTAAATTGTTCTTCTCTAAGCCTATGGTGTTTGCCTTTTGTGCCTCCTGTTCTCTATCCCACTGCAGGAGGAGGGGGAGGAGGAAGGGGAGCGAGAAGCAGAATGGTTTGGAGAGTCTCAGGAGGAGCAGTAAATTGGAGAGTGCCATTCCTAAACCACGATACCAAGCTCTGGCTGAGCTGCGGTTATGCTGCTGAAAGCCTCCTGCCAGAAGGTGTGCAGGAGAGCTGATGCCCTGGACTGACCCCAGAGCAAAGAAGAGGGAAAGGGAGGACGAAAAAGGAGCTGTGTGGCTTTGACAGCGGGAGTTGGGACAACTTGCCAATCATGCTCCAGACAGGTCATCCTTTCACCTCTAGAACATGGACAAAAAGTGGACAACATCCATCAGCAGCAGTGAGGAACTCCACCTCTTGTCAGCTAGTTTCCTGACCAGAAAGAAAAGCAAGCATCCCCTTGAAGGAAATTAATGGCTTTCCTTACTTGGCATCCCGTCTGACTCCCAGACCTTCCATATAACATCTCTGGAATCAGACCAAGGTGCAACACAGACTATGCCAATGAAAGCCAAATCCCACCCCTAAGCAGAGATTTTGCTCCCTGAAGGGAGTAGTGCCAGCACCTTCGTGGAGTCCATAGCGACAACCTCATGCTGTGTACTGGCCCTTGGCCACACACGGATGTAATAATGAAGGGCATTGGCATTAATTTCTGGGGTAAAATTCTGTTTAAGTATGTTGCCTCTTTAAATAATTATTATTTTAATTTTGTTTTATTTCTAATTTCTCCATAGCTTGAAATGGCCCAAGTTTCTTTTCCTTCCTTTTTGGGTAGATGCTCTTTTGTTCGGCCCAAACAGTTCATTTTGCAAGAAAAAGAAGGCCTGATCAAACCTGCCTTGATAGATATCTGACTCACTTCTGTTGGGCTCTTTCCACGTTGGGAAAAGGCTTCAAAACCTTTACGGACACTGTAGACATGAAAAGAGCGGGTGAGGTGTTTAATCTGAGAGACAGTTCCCTTGCAGGGCAACAAGGTGGTGAGAAAGAGTCTCCGTGTTTAAGGAAGATCAAGGAAATTGACACACTGAAAGTGATATTTGCATGCTGAATTTCTTTCAAAACTAAAGAATTGGGTAACTCTTTCTGTTGTAACTGTTTAAATATTTGAGGGCTTTTGGTGTTCAGACATGGAGTAGGAACAATAGAGAAGAGGAAATAGCATTGTTAAATGTTTTTCTGACTTTGATGCTGTGACAGAAAAGCTCATAAATGGTCTATAGTCCATTGAACCTTTTCCAATACTACTTGTAACTTTTAATGACTATGAAGTGTACTCCATAGGCTTCGAAATGGAAATGCTGAAAAGAAAATTCTTTAATTTGGAAGGGAAGTCATAATTCCACAGGGAGTCTCAATAAACTGAAGTGAGACAAGAGAAAGGGAAGACTATACAACTGTTTGTATAGCTGAATGTATATTATTTTTCTCAGATGTATTGACTTTTTTCCCAGTCTGGAATAGCTTAACTTGTAGAACATTAGTATAAACTATGTACAAATTTATACCTTCACTAAAGATCTCTTTCCATATAAAGTCCCTAAAAACCAAGAAAGGAGTATTTAGTACTTTATTATTCAATATTAATACTTGACAGTTATCTTTTAGAAGTGGCATTCAGATAAATAGCTAATATATTATATGTAGAGTCTCCATAGAAGAGAAAATGGTTAAAGTCCTTACTGAGAAGACTCTTCTGATGATAATTAACTAAGTCATTCCATCTAAAAGATTTCTTGGCCTTGGCTCTGGACATGATACCATAAAAAGTCAGCCCTTATCTTCAGGGCTTTTTCCCCCTCTACTCTTGCGTTGAAGCAGAACCTTGTCAATGTGTGAGTTTGCATCATCAGCAGGAGTGTTTGATTTCCTGAGACATAACAGAGTGCTGTCAGAGGGAGGGCAGGGGATGAGTGGTGAAGGCAAGGCATGGCTTCCATGGGATTTGCTGAAACAAATGCAAGCAAGAAGGAGACAGCTTACTCTGCGTGGCAGTCATGTGTTTTGGTTTCTGCCCAATCACCTGGTGATCACGTCTCTTTATTAATCCTTTGAGATCAAATTGTACTTTGCATGTCACTGAGAGCGTATGAATGTAGGTTCTGCTTGATAGTAAGTGTTTTGCCCTTGTTTTATTTGCTTTTCGGAACAAGAAAAAAAGAATGTCCACTACTCTCAAAAGACACTTTCCACTACCTAGTATAATATGTGCTAGTGAAAAACTATGTGAAGGCTTATAACTTCTTTAGTGTCTGTACAGATGTGTCTGACATCTGTAGTGTCCCTCTCAAGGCTGACATTTTTTGCTTGCATAAATTCCCATCACTCTTTTAAAGAAAAAATATTTTATCCCTCCGACCTCAAAACCTGGCCTTTAAAATGGCTCCTTGGCCATTGTTAGTGCTGCTCTTTTTTTCCTCCTAGGTCTGTTTCTAATTTTCAGTATTTCATTTGTGAGTGACTACTCAAGGATGTGATCCAATCAGAACTTCAAGAAGTTACCACCCTCTCTGCTGAGACGCTGCAATGTCCATGGACCTGTTTCCCGTTTGCCCCCATTGCAATCTAATTGGACATAACCTACACAGCCTCCACTGCTTCATTCTTGTGATTTTCTTCCTCATATCCTTCAGCTCCTTTGACCTCATCTAGCAATATGCCAGGATGATCCAGAAAGCAAGCGCTCACAGCTCTGCTTGAATTTCTCTCCTTTTCCATGTGGGTGTACACAGAGTTTCAAGACTTAATTTCCAAATGACATGTTTCATAATGGTATACATTGTAGCTGGGCAAACACTGTAAAAAATCCCTTCTACCATGAGGTATTCAACTGCTAAATTATTTGGCTTCACCCATGCCAAATTTATTTCTTTCCATATGAATTTTTCCTTCCCAGGGATATTCTTCTCATCAAATTTTATTGTCATATGTGTAGGTGTGGAGAAAACTATACGCAAATATTCACTGAAACTGAATTTTCAACAGCTAAGAAATACTTACGTGAGTTGTAGGTGCTGGATCATTCAACTCCTAAGTGTTGGGTCCCCAGGAGTGTTTTCCTGGCACCTCATAGGTTTCAAGGGAAGGCAGTGTTTGTGGAAGAGCTCAGAGCCAGTCATTTAGCTCCTTGATACTTTGAATAGCGAATGCCAACACCATGCTGAAGAGCAAAAAGATTGTCAGGCTACGAGACCTGCAAGTCATCTTATATCGCAAATTGTTTCTGCTCTAGTCAAATCCAAAGGGTAAGAAAACGCATGAGAGAACTCCTTGAACTTGTGGTAACTCCTGCTAGTATCCAGCTGTGTCACTTGGAAGTGTTTATTTTGTGCTATGTGCTTTTCTCCCTGGAAGTTTGTCAAGTGGCAAAGTGTGATCTTTGCTTTCTAGGGTAAGTATTTTTTGGGTGATAAAATTAAGCACTGTCACTCAATTCTCTTCCAGACCATTAATATAAAAAACAGATTTTCCAAGACAGAATTTTGATGGTAACCTACTTTGTCCATAGTCGGGAAAAAAAAATAAAAAATTACAAGTTTTAAAAGTTTGGGATTTTGCTTAGGAAATGTGTAAGAATGAGAGCCCTTGAAAAACATTAAAGCAAAACCTAATGCAACTGTATGATGCTTTATTTGAGAAATGATTTTCTCTTTTTTACTTTGAAACCACAGCCTGGTTCTCTTCCATGACCCATTATTTGTGATGTAAAGATGCCATATTGCTTCATGCATGAGAGTTCCTGATACTGTAGCTAACATCTAGGATATTGGCTTGGAGCTGCTCTGCCGTAATTGATTTATTACCTTGGGTGAGAAACCACATGGAACAACCTCCAAGCATAATTATGACCAATTCCACCTGCACTCCTCAAAGCAAATGCTACCAAAACCTCGACTCAGCATAATTCTACTCTCTGTGGTACTCAAAAGAATAAATCACTGAACAACTCCATGGAAAGAATTTTATTTCTTAGAGGAAATCAACATTTTTCATAAACTGCTCCATAGCTCAGGGAAATATGGAAACCAAGAAATTAAAGAGCCCATGTGAGGCGGTGGGCTTGAGCTGTGCTATTTGATTTGTCTCGCTGTGGTCACACCTCAGTTGCTCAGAGGAGCCTTTGGAAGTGTAACAGGACCCATCATTGTGGTGTAAAATCTATCGTGTTGAAACAGAGAAGATCTATCAAAAGGTATTTTTTCCTCTACTTAAAAAAAATTATTTTAAGAAATGTTTTGAATTACAAGGCAACAAATTTTGTTTTCTAGCCTTAATCTGTATTGTTATGTGCGTTTTGGGACAGTGGTAGTTACATTTTCTAAGGATGTTTTTGTAAATTGGAAATGTAGCTTATATTTGCTTGTATTTAATTTCAAAATTTGCTGTGCTGGTTTGTTAAATTGGTTTGAAAGCAAATAAGAAGCACATATTGCAGTTAAACACTATTTGTTAAAGATGTCATTACAAATTAATTTTAAATATTTCCTGGGGGAAATGTCTTTCCAGTGAAATTCAAATCTTCCTCAAAATACTTGTTATCTTGGAGAAAAAAAGGCATAAGCTCCTTCCAAAATACCTTTTTCCCCCCCCTAATTTTTGGTACCTGGACAAAAAACTTTTTGAAAAAGATGAAAATATTGAAAAAACCCAGGCAGATGTAATTTTTTGGGGGTGGGGGAGGGAATATAAGGAAAAATAGTTTTATGAACAGCTGTGTTTCTTACAGACTTACCATAATAAATCAGCATTTGTCAGTAATCAAAGAAAAGAATATATCAGGTATCAAACATATCCCAGTTTCAAGCTTCCATGGGATTATTATAAGCAACAGCATGCAAAAATATAGCCAAAATGTATTAAAATACCTGAGGCCATTTCTTAAGTGAAAAGTAAGCCCTACCCTTCTCTTTGCAGATTGCTTTTCACTCTTGGCCAAGGCAAACTCATAAAAGTGTTGTTTGGCTGTTCTGGTTGCACCTTCAGATGGTGTGTGCAGACCCAGGGCTCCTCAGGCTGGGGAGAGCACTGGGGATATTTGAGTGGAAATTCATGGAGAATCATAGAACAGAGGATGGCCCAGGCTTGTCCCAGCCTGTGTGCAGTGCTGTGCTCGCCCGGTTCAGGAAGGCTGTGCCTCCTTGATCTGTATTTTCCTTGCTTTCCTTGCCTCTCCGGAGACCTGCAACAGCTTTTGCCTGCCCCGACACACTGCAAGCCCTCTCCATCTGCTGCAGTGCTTCACCTGCGTTTTGCTCCCAACAATTGTCTATGTGTCAGTAAAGATGCCTGGATATGTTGTTCCAAATTTTCAGCTGGATATTGCCATGTGGTTCAATTTTCACTCAGAAAATGATGAGATGCTTTTGCTTTAGTTTTTCTGACATCTTACATCATCCTTCTGAGCCACTCCTACATTTCTGCTGGCACATTCAGCATACAGGTGTATCACAAGGATTTTATGCTGGCTGCACAAAATAAAGACATGTATAAATTAGAGACTCAGCTTTTCCAGCAGAAAATGTGATAACACCCCTCTACCCCAGCCTACATGATGCAATAGCTCATTCTTAAGTAGACACACAAAGAGGGAACGTATTTATCCTGAAGTTAATTTTAACTACATCAGTTAAGAGAAAAAGATAATTTTTTCTTCTGAAATCTCTCTTAATCTCTACTAATTTGCTGGTGGAGTCCTGTTGTTTGTTTATTTGTTTGTTTTTTTGTTTGTTTTCTGTAAAGTTTGGAAGGAAGGTAAATAGAAAATCAGTGATTTTAAGAATCAGTTTCAGATGTGAGTGCCCTTCATGGCCAAGGAAAGCCTGGGCAATGTTTGACATAGTGAATTCTATGTTTTGTTGTACTGGCTGCATGAGGGCTGACTTTATCTGCTGCAGAGGAGTTCAGGTTTGCCCCAAAGAGTACTCTCAAGAATGTACCTAACATCTGATGCTTCTGATCGGAGATCCCAGAAGTAGTTTTGCTGGAGTGTTTACTCAGCTTAGAAAGGAATGATTAAAGTTAATTCATTTTTGGATCTGAGTGACAAATTTTATGCACCTGATGCATTGTCTTTCCTCTCATCTCTTGTTCCTCTATGTCTGAAAATGTCTGTATGACTCAACAAGCAAAGACTTACTCTCTTGTGATAATCATAGAATCACAGAATGGCTTGGATTGGAAAGGATCTTACAGAGATCCACCCCCTCTGCCATGGGCAAGAACATCTTTCACTTGACCAGACGGCTCAGAGCCCCATCTAGAAAAAGAACATTGTCATGAATTGCTTCTGGAAAACCATTCAGCAGCCTGGCATTGTCCTTTTCTTCCACAAGCAATCTCTGTCAGAAGTGTAATACGAGATTGTTATCCTTGTGAGGCAGCCATTGTAGGGCCCAGTTGGCAGTGGCCCACTACACAGCCCAGGAGAAAAACCTCCAAAATAATTTCCCATAAACTCCAGCTGAACCTAGTAAAATATGGGCCACTCTGCATGCTGCAGTAAATGAATGTGACCTCCATTTATCTTTCATATTATAAATATTTTCTGTGGTTTAAGGCATTCATTGCTTCCTTTTGCTGTCAAGGAAATGAAGGAAATACATTTCAGTAGCACTTTACAGAATGTACTTACCTTCAGTCATTGCTGTAAATATGCAGTGATCATATTTTCCCTGTGCAAAATAAATCAGAATGTTTTGCCAGTTAGCTCACTCAAGTCTCAGCTGAAGTTATGACTGGTGTCAGTTTTTCCCTTGTTAGTAAACTTCTTTGCTACATCACATTTTTAATGCATTTGACTGTTTCACAGTTATAGTTAATGAAGTGTTGGAATAAAATCAAGGTCTGGTGCGTATCATTTTTCATGTTTTGTTTAGAACAGCATGGCTCCCATAAATAATAGTGGCATTTGTAGGGTGCCCCACCTCTGCAGTTCTTAAAGACCTGAACAGACAAATGAAAGCAGGATTAGAGGTGTCAGTCATTGGCATATAATGACAAAATAGAAAAATGAAACATGATTGTATGGCACCTAGGGAGAACAAGAAGAAAAATAATAAGTAAAGACCACAGAACCAGCATGTGGGAAATAGCTTAAAAGTCAAGCATAGCTAGGAGGAGGTATTTAAAATTGGAAGGGGGTAAAAGAAGACCAAAGAAAGGCATGAGCATGCCAAGTAGTCTGTTGCAGCAGAAACAAGACTAGCTGCAGCTCTCAGGCTCTGCAGAGGTGTGTAGACACAAGCACACTGTCTCATATATTCTGGGGATTAATTAGCTAGGATGATGCTGAGAAACAAGTCATTACAATACCAGGGCCTCATCAGGATGACTCAGCAAATGTATAGCCATTAGTGGGACCTGTGACTTTCAAAGCCAAGGCTGATGCCAAAGGCAAGTGCTAATATCTCTGACTAGCTGGCCTTGAGGTTGCTTGCCGGCTGTTGATCCTTTACAGCCCCCCAAGATGCAGGGGTTGCTTGCAGACTTGGGTCTTGGGAAGATCTCTGGTTTCAGGTCTCTGACTGACAGGGCGATGCCAATGCCCAGCCTTGCTGTGGCTCCTGGCTCAGCAGTTATCGGTGCATTGGGTCCATGCAAAAAATGCACAGAGCTCTCTCAGAGGCTGCTGGCTCAACCCTCACTAGTGGTTAAAACAGACCAGAACAGGAGGCAGTGCCTGGGAGCTCTGGCGTGTGTTTGTGTGGCCTGACAGTCACCATGTGGGTGGATTGTGCTGAGATGGGACTTGGGATGAGGAGAGAAATGAATAAGTCATATGCCTGTGTACTTGAGGTCTATTTGAATGTGCTCATCAAATGAGGAGAGGTGTGAGAATTGTGGAACGGAAGTATCCTTCTGCCTCATCTCACTCACTCTCCTCTTTCTTGTGGGTGCCACATCTCCAGTGATGGTTTTGCCATGTCAGCCAGACCCATGTGACAGTATGGTAGCCTGCATATGACCTAAATTTCTGCTGGTTTTTTTTCCTTTCACCTCATTCTGTCTAGCTTTTTGTCCTTGCTCCCTCTTTTGAGTCTGTCATCATCCCTTTCTCCTTCTGAGAACATAATTTCATCCCGCTCTCTTTCTCTTCTGCCCCAGCACAGCTTTCTTTCAGCATGCTAGTGACACAACTCCTTTTCTCAATCTTTGCTTTCACTTTTCTATCACCAGAAAATGTCACCCATGCAATACCCTGTTGCTTCCCCATTCTATCTGGCTCTGGGTGCTGATGTGCAGTGTTGCCAGCAGTGCTGGAAAAAGCCTGGGCAGGAGTTCCTAACCTGTCCTGCTTTCTTGGCTCCTCTACTATGGAGAGTCCTGCTGTGCAGAAGTACAAAGCCTGTGGTGACAGCGACTGCTGTGGTGAGGGAGTGGCTGGAGAGAAAACACCCAGGTGAAAACCGCTCCCTCAATCACATTGCTGCAGTGAAGCCTTGAACCAGAATATCCATGGGGAACTGGCTAATTTGAATGCAACTGGTTTAAGTGGGTTTAGATTTCAACTAAAAATATTCACTCAACCTTGGCCACAATCCTTTGTTCTGTGTCTGAGAGTTTATGGAAACACAAAGTTAATTGCTTGTGTGTTTCCAGAACTTTTATGGTATTTAATTTAAGATAACACATGAGGAAGTGTGTTTGCAGTTGAACTTGAGTTCTTTTTTACCTCCTCAGTTTATAGTACACAATTGTTATTTTTACAACAAATTCTTCCTGGTCACTGCACAGTAACTGACAGATCTGATCCAGACTGAGCACAGAGGTTGCTCCTCTCAGCATCTGTCACTCTCCTGGCAGTCATGCTGCAGTGATAGCCTTGCTAGTTGCAGTGTAACTGTTCTAAGGGAAAGCAGAAGACTCTATTGCCCAGGGCTACTGCTTGGACATCATTAACACATAGTTGCATATTAAAGAAAAACCTGTCCATAAGTGATCAAAACAGAGAGACTTAGGTGCTAGCGAATTTTGGAAAAACTGTGCAGAATGCTCTTTGATTTAAATATAATGAGTCTACAAAAGTGACAGCCTTGATTCGTCTCTCTGAACTAATAATATCAGTGGTGCCAAGACCATGGTATGTTTTTGACTGCTTTAAAAAGACAGCATATCAATGATGGAAGAGAATACTCTGACAGTGTTGGTAACTTGTGTAGTGAAAATAACCCCAACCAACCTTCCAAAGTTGGAAACAGAAGAGAAAAAGAAGCAATATTTGTGGCTGATCTTGAAAAAAAGGAAATAAAATGAGATGAGCTTAGGTCAATCTAATTATTTGATGAAATCTGGCCTGAGACAGTCAGACTATAAGACTGCCTAGAAGGAGTGAACAGGACAACCTTAGAGGTGGGGTATCTGTGAAAAATAAATGCGAACAGTCTAATATGAATCACTTGTTTAAACTTAGTTATTACACAAGTAACACCTAAGATGTCAGGCGATGTGCAATAGCTGTGCCTTTGTCTGTGTTTCTTCTCAAGAAGGATCAGGCTTTTTTAAACCCACAGGTTTTCCAAAAAGATGATGAAATCTCTGTCACTGGAGATATAAGAAACTCTGTAGGGCCGAGCAATCTTCGCTTCAAAGTTGGCCCTACTTTGAGCAGAGTAGCAGACCACAAGCATCCAGGGTCCCATCCAACCTATATCATTCCATGTCTCTATGTATTGGCCCTTACCTATATTGGCCCTACCTTTCTGATGTAAGGTTTCAAGAATAAAAAGAACCAAATCCAAATGAGTCCACATTAAAAAAAAACATTGGGCTTCTCTTAGAATTATTGTTTAGTGTGTTGAACTACTTATTTATTTCAGCTGTGGAAAATTTCAATGCACAGTTATGTCTGGCTTTTAGCACACTGAAATTTTGTATTAAAAAATAAAACTATGAATTAGCAGGTTTGTAAATTATGTAAGAATTAATACATACAGATGAAATTGTTTATTAATTGTTGATATTGATTATCTGTTTTAAAACACATGCAGAGGCAAATTGCATGGTAATATAAAAGGATTGGTTCTTCCCCTGTCCATTGGTGTAAAGAGCAGAAAAACAGCAGCTGAGTTTATGCAAACAGTACCTCTGTCCATGCAGTACCTTCAAAAATCTGGAAGGAGTGTCTTCAACCAGGAGAGCAAAAGGAGGCATTAGGTTTTTTACTGGTAAAACCCCTAAAGCATACCTTGACGATTACTTCCTTGCCCTTTGTACAGAAGATATTGAAGGCCGAGGAACCTTCTCACAGAGATCTGTAACAATGCTTAGCTAGTTTATTGTTAGTGATAGGAATTGACTCTTGCTTTTTCAATCTCTGCTGTGGGTCTTCTAAAGTCTTCTGATGCAAAAGACTTCTAACATTCTTTTGTTTTCTTCCTGTATGTATGCTAAAGGAATCCAAGTGTCTCACGCCCTGTATTTTCCAACTTTCCTTAAACATAGTCCTTGAGGAATAAGTACCTGCTGTGTGAAGGAAAATTTAAAATGCCTTCAAACATTTGAGGTTTCTGTTTGAATATTTCTTTTAACCTGTTCATCTGCAGTTGCCTCCTCTCCCTTAACATGCCTCACCAGCAATAGTTTTCAGTAATGCTGGTTAATCACTCTTTAAAACACCAAGCTTACCAAAACAGAGACAGTTTAGCTTTAAAAATATCCTACATAAACCTTCAGTTCTATCTTGAATCTCTTCTGTTTTGTCCATCACCCTGTTCTACAGCCTGGATCCAAATGATATTGCTTGGGATAGGTGCAGTTCTCATTACAGTCTTTTCACTCCTGGTTTCTCCATTTCCATGTCAAGCTTATGAACATGTGCATTTGCTGCCTGTGGGGTGTTATAAATCCCCCCCCGCCCCGAGCAGAACCAGAAAGTAGCTCAGCTCTATTGTTTCATAGGGAATTACAAAGCTCACAATAAGAGCATGTACTTGTCTTAAAGAGGTCAACGGCAAGTCGTGACTGCTGATGGTATTGGAAAGAGCAGATAAAATGCATTTCATGTTATGAAGAAGACAAACAGCAAGCATAATGCAAGTGAAGACAGATAGCCTTTCCTTCACTGAAATATCTATTACCTCTGGACAGACTACTTAAGAAAACTCTAAATCTAACCTATGGTCTCATATTACCTTTAAAAGGAAAAATAAACTCTGGAAAGTAACATAAAACATTCTCTAATCAAAACTATTTTATCACAGTCAAACAATTCAAAGTGGTTAACAAAAGCTTTTCATTTCACTTAATGATGACAAGCAGAAAGTACAGGTTTGCTCTTGGAAGGGTAGAAGGTAACTAACAAAAACCACAAGTGACAAAGGAAGTTTGTCAGACCCAAACTGGGAATTGTTTTATGTACTGTTCCAAGCAGAGCCTTAATCATTTGACTCATCGGTTAGCCCTGAGGACTCTGTTTTGCCCAAGCATATTTTCCGATACATGTTTAAAGTCAGAATTTTGTTTAACTTTTAACCTCAACACAAGCAATCTGCACTACAACTGTTCCAGTAATTACCTGACGAGATCTGTGGAGATTGGTTGCCCTCAGTGGAGACAGCATTCTCCATTTTCTGTCATGTATAATAAAGAAAGAGAAGAAGCCAAGAAAATGCAGCATTCAGCCTTTAGTCTGTCTTCCACATAGTCTGTCTTGTTAAGCACTTCCTCTGAAGAGAGTTTTCATGTTACTATATGTATTATCTTCTGCCTCCTCTTTCAGGAAGCTGTCCATCATAACGGCCTTTTGACACATTCATTTGAGATAGCAAAATTTACTACAATATCCATGGCCCTCTAACCTCGTTAGCATTTTATCTGTGCTCTTTACCTCTGATGTCATCAGCCAACTAATGCAAAATGTTCCAAGGCCATATTAGTTTCTGCACACTCACCACTCCCTCACCTTATTTATTTGTGAGTTAATTTATTTCCCCTATATTTCCACTTTCTGTGCAGGAGGCATGGGTGATGTAATGGGTGCTAGTTTTGTGATGACAGCAGGTTGTCATCACAAAGTGCTTTCTCTGCACCTGTGGTTTCATGACAGCCTATCCTAATAGATTCTGGTTTCTTATCAGCTGGGGTTCTGCTGAGTGTGTTTCACGATGGTGCTTGTCTCTCCATCCTACAAGTTGATGGTTAGGATTTAGCACAGGGGGCAGGGAATTAATTTGTAATGTCACATTAAGACACAGTGATCCATCATTGTAGTGCCATGATTTATGTATTTACATTGATAGTCATGTATAATTTGCTCTTGAAAGGATCTCCAGGCTTTACTTCTGGGAAGACTTCAGCTCATTTTCACAATCTTCTTTGATTCTGAGTATTTATCTGTCTCTGTCTGTGTCTTGGTTTTGGCCAGAAAAGACTTAATTTTTCCACATTGTCTGTGAGAGGGTGGGGCCTGGAGCCATGTTGGAGTGTCTACCTTGTTATTCTATACCACACACATAACTGCCAAGGGGAGGAACTGAGGGACTTTCACTTTGGAGAAGAAGATGGGCGTGGTTTCTGGTTATGAGCAAATGTGGTGGGTGTAGTGCCCATCCGCCATTGTCCGTTGTCTCAGGTTGGTGATGCAACTCACCTTCTCCTTTGTACACTGCCGCTATTACTATTGTTGCTGTTACTGTTTTGTTTTTCATCTCATTCCTGTTTCCAGTAAATTGTTCTTATCTCAGCCCATAGTCAAAATAATTTGCCTTTTGTGTCTTGGAACGACTCAGTAGGGGAATGGTTTGTGGTGTTCTTTTCAGTGGATGTACTGAATTGGGGAATACTATTGCTAAACTACATCAGTCTGATATTTCTTCTGCTGTATTTTGGCCCCTAAATGTCTGCAGTGTGGTAAAAATGGAATGTGGATTGAGCCTTCTCTGCTACACTGTACAAACTATCTTCAGGTAAAAGATGTCTGCCTTGCCTTGGTTCCTGCCAAGCTGAGTGGTTCCATGCCTTCTGTCTGTGACCAGCGTAGGTTGTTGTCGCTGGCCAGCAGGTCCATTTTCAGTCCATGCAGAGAACCAATTTCCAGTTTGATGTATTCTTGTGGAAGTCTGAATGACATGACTTAAGGGTTTTTATCCAGAATGTTATGCTTATTTTTCTTCTATTTAAGGATACTACCCTGTATGGTCTTTTGTCTCTGCAGGTATGATATACTTGTGAACCACACAAAAAATCCTCTAGTATCCACCCATTCCAATAAAAACCAAGATGATAGAATTGCATATTTGCAAATCTTTGCCTCATACAAATTTGTCCTCAGATTTTTTCCAGCCCATCATTTATATCGTTTGTCATTTATTTATACATTTCCTTCTGCAGAGTTACACAGACCTTTGTGATTTCTGCTCTTCTCTGTAATGTTATTCTTGCAGATTAAGGGAGTGCCAGCTTTACCTAGGCTTAGCAATAGGGTTTAAGTGACATAAACTCTCTAGTCTGATCCAGAGTTCCTTGCTGCAAGCAGACAAGGCTGATGAAGCACTATTCTTGGAACAGCTGCATCCTTTGCTCTTCCTCCAGAAGAAGAGCTGGGTTCTGTGAAATTTGCTTGTTACAGAAGTCAGTCATTTTTATGCAGTTTCGTAATGCGCAGGCCGATCATTTGTCAGAAACTTGATTATAACCCTTGAAAAGTAACCTCTCGAAAACAGCATTCTTCTGTCTTAAAAATGTGTCCAGATCTCTTCTAGGAAGTAATTGATTCTTCTAGCTGGCTGCTAATGAAAAGTGCTGTTGCAGAGAATGTGATGGCCTGTGTATGTTATGGTTAAGATGCAGACTGCTCTGTTTTTGGATTTCACTCTCACTGAGGCACACAGTCATTTTGCAGCTGTTTTGGTGCAACCTGAAGAACGCGCAGCTGCTGAATACATTGTATTTCATGTCCAAGAGCTGGTGTGATTATTGTTTTAAATTTTGGGTATTTTCCCCCTCAGTGTTCTCAGTTTCGAATTTCTCGTACCAGTAATAATGAACCTGTTTCAAACTCCATGTCCAGTCCTGAGTGCAGACAAAGAGAGCAATCTCAGTGTATGGCATACTTCTTTGCCCCTCGTATGCTGTCCTTCGTAATCTTGAAAACAGTGTTTGGGGATTCCTGGCTATTACTTTTCATACATCTGATTGTAAGATTTTAAGGTGATGTAATGATGGCCAAAACCAGTCCCAATTAAAACAAACTCAAAACCAACTGTTAAAGAGGCAGTTATGGAAAAAAAAAAATTCAGGTCTTGATCAGCAGCACCAACACTCCTCACAATCTGAACAAAAATGGGTTTGGTTACACCTCCGTAGTTTTCAATGAACAGGTGTCAGTGTCCATGCAGAGTCAGCAGTAATTGGTGGGTCTGAGGCAGCGCCAGGAGGGTCAGGATTAAACACAGGGGCATAGAGTTATGCTCTTCCCCATGTGGCTGGTTCAGTGAGCTCCAGATGAAGGTCCAAGGTAGGGCCAACACCAACAGAAAGGCACCATGATTCCTGCTTTGAAAGCAGGTGCTTTCCAGCACTGCTAATCCACTGCCAGCCACTACACCTAAATTAATAACCCTAGTGAAAACTGTTTTGGTGAAGTTGGATATTCACTCCATTTCTGACAGCACTTCCGTCAATAATCTGAGAAAATCTCATCAGATTTCTTAATGTTGAAATTAAGTTCTGCTTACGAGTTAAAAGGATTTTTAAAAAGTTGTGCCGAACATTATTTTGTGCTGCAATAGAGGAACAAATGTTTAAATATGTTTTCTGTAATGCTTTAGGTTTTTATCAAGAAAATGGGATGATTTTTCTCATCAATGAAGTCTACTCTGCAGACTCCTGAAGTCCAAACAGGATAGTTCTATGACAAAATCAGACTAGACTGGGGTTCTTGTGACAGGTATTTATACTACATTTTAGGGATTATCGTTGCTTTGCCAGAGCTTGCAGTTTGCTTGCAAAGTTTTCTGAAGACTTAAATGCCCAAGTTGCTACTTCTCAGGAGACCTGATTACCATCCCAGACCACTCAGCTCAGACGTTCTTGCTCTTCACCCACTGAAAATTAACTTTTTCCACTGGGAAGCAGCCTAAGGTATGTGAAGGGGCTGAATACATGGCACATTTTATTTTCTTACTGACTTGTCTGGGAACAGACATAGAGCCTGAATCCAGAGGAACGGCAAAGGTGGAAGCAACTGAACTAATTTAAAAGGCAGCTGACTAAAGTACATGACATTAACCCATCAGAAAATTATTTTGGCAGCTGAGTTGCTGCTGGCTCTTTCTTCTGAAGACCTTTGCTTCCAGCACTCACAATAGACTGAATAAGCTACCTGTTGTCAGATTTCAGCCAGTTCAGGGAACAGCATGAAGCTGAATCAGGAACCTGGTTATAATTCCCTGAATTACACTTCTCAGTAGTCAATCCTGATGCCCCAGTCACTGTCTGGGACTGCTATGAAATGCGTCAGCCAAGGAGAGCAGTCTAAAGTGTCTCCTGACCTCACTCCTATCATCTCATTGACATCAATGTAGGGACAGGGCAGAGGAATACTCTCCTGAGGGGCTCTCACACAGGGTGAGAGGCTGCCCCATCTTTCAGAAGCTGCTTCTCAGAAACCATTTCACCCAAAAGTACGTTAATATCATAGCTAACAAATAATTATTTAGCCAACAAATAATTCAAGAACACTTCAAGGGTGCTCACCTGTGCTTGAAGCGAGTGACTGATGGCAGAGAGCAGAAAAGAGAAGAAAAAAGGGATACAGATTTTGTAGGTTTCCTGTCAGAAATTGTAGATGCTGCAAGAACATATTGCCTTTCATTGCACGTAAGTTTCTGACAGTTCTTTTTTTTGTTGCCGAGTGCCCTGAAAAATGAAATCTCGTGTGTAACTCTAAAAGCTGCCTTTTTTCCCTCTGTGCTGCCTTTATTTTGTCAGCAGGCATGGGTCTACTGCCCAGGAAACAGGACCTGATTATTTTCATTCTTTGGAAGAAACTGCATGCAGTTTTGGTTATGACAGCAGGGGGACTAACTGCATTCACTAGAGTCAAACAAAAGAAGTGTCTAAGGACCGATTCTAGGCTGCAAAGATTATCTGTGAAAGGAGTCCTCTCTCCAGTCTTGAAAGTGACATTGTCCCAGGCGACGGACAGCAAGCACACTGGAAACCAAAACCATGTTTTTAAATTTTTTAAAATTTATTTTCCCGGTAGAAGTGATATTTAAAATTTGGGAGATAGTTATCTTAGTTTCTGGTTTCTTTTTCAGATATTTTCCTGCATACACTGAAAAGCCAACTACTTTTGAAGGCAAACACCTTCATAAGAGGTGGCAGAAGAGTATATGAAGCTATTATCTTGTCCCAGTGTTAAATGGGATAACTTCTTGGCATTCTGGTAAAGAAGAGTTGACAAAGAACTATTGTGTGGCATATTGCTTTGTGGGACTGAATCTAATATTCTGAAATATGAGGTTATGGTTTTTGTGCAGATGAGAATCTGGATGAGGAAACCATTCTTTCTTCAGTGAGATCATATTCCCTTGTTCCTCATATACCTCACACAGGAGATACGTGGGCAAATAAATTGCTACTTGTAGAAGTGCATTTTTCGATCAAGGCTTCTGCTTTCCTGAGTTTGGACAGGTATATTTTGTTTTATTATAGCTAAATATAAAACATTGTGCAAAGAAAATTTACCACTGTTCCTACTACTTTATGGTGTCTCTCACAAATCCTATGCTCTGTACTTAGAAACAGCTAGAAATAAAATTGTAATTAAAAATAAGATGTAAAATATTGCTTGACTATGAATAAAGTATCAGGTCAGTTGTATTTCATCTGTGGCCAGAATAAGACTCCTTTGGGATTATTCCAGTCCTCAAAATACAAATTTCCGATCCTATTCAAGGCATCTTACTAGAGTCCTTGTTAAATGGAGAGATTGAATTTCATTGGGATTCTCTGTCTACTCTGACCTTTTTAAGCAAACCATAATAAAAAGCACAAGAAGAATCTGACACCATAACGGTATGCCATATTTGGACCAGCAGGTGATATTCTTTGATATTTGTGGTGACCATCAATCAGTCATTTCTCGGCATTGTATAAGTCAGCATCAGAGACATTAGACAAATCAAAATGATCTCAAATTCTCTCAAATATTTGTAGAATTTCCCATTTTAAAATTTTTTCCCCCCATCAACACAGAATAAATATTTTATTTCAAAGACCAAAGACTGATACCCTGTGTGGGTCTGGCACAAACACCTATATCTCCTTAAACTATTAAATATTTATTTGCTTCCATTCAAATGCCAGACATAATCAGAGATTCTTCCAGACTTTGATGGCTGTGGAAGATGTTAATTACCATCATATCTCCTCCAGATTATGACTAGGTTTCCATACAACATTATTTCATAGGTTTATTTTAGATTTTGTCCTGCTTTTCCTGGAATCTGTTATAGTTTTGGCATGGATTTTAATAAAAGCAAAACTGGTCATTCTTTGTATTTCATGACAAGACTGAAACAAAAAGCATATCTGAAAGCAGAGACCAAAGCATTTAATGGTAAATGATAGCAGATTCATCACCAGGTTAGACACTTGAAATATGGCAGTCCACTTTGAAAAGTTACAAAACCCATTGCCTGCCATTATTCTCTGCAGAGGATCTATTGCATCTGTCTGTCAGTTCACATGTAACTTGAATCTCTTGACACAAGGAAAAGGTAAAATAAAACGCTGTGTAAAAATCACTGTGGACTTGCAACGTACCCAAATATGATACCCTAGTTCAAAGAATGGTGTTTGAACCAGACTACTGTTACTGACAAACATGTTATTAATGTTCAGCCATCAAATGCTTTTGATTAAAGAGAGAAATCCTGTAACACTAGAGAAAACTATTTCTCTTTTCCCCCCCCTTATGCTGTAGTGGAAGTACTTAAAGAAAGGTAAACTGTTTTTTATTAAAAAAAAAAAAAAGATTAATTGCACCTGCACTATATTTTATCCTCTTTGGAAATCAAGAAAAAGAGAAACTGACTTGACTTTATAGTATTTTATCTATAAATGACACAGAAAAATACTTCTTAGCTACAGGAGCTAAGTGAACAATATATAATGCTACATGAAGCATTGCACTGAAAGTCCCAGCTATGTTCCAGCCATCTTTAGCACAATTTTAGAAAAAAATCCCTAACCAAAGAACAAAATACAGAAAACAAGATTTGGCCCTGTTTGTCTTAACTAGAAGCATATTGAATATTCTCAGAGAAGTGATGTGGCTCAATGTTCCACAGACCCCAGAGGTTAAGTGCCTCAGGTATTTAGAGACCTCAGGAGACAAATAGATGCTTCTGATTTTCAGATGCATGAAGGCAAATTAGATGCTTAAGAACTTGGATAATTTGATGCCAGATATCTATCCATCCTGCTCAGACTGGTTTGAAAATCCCAGTCAGCCTGCAGTCACATGCTAAGATCCACAGACACATTTATAACTAATTTGAGTATCCCTGAATTGTCAGCCCTGGCCCAGAGCTCATGAAAACTTGAATCTTTGCAGAGGTGTGCACCGTTCTATGTTCCCTTGAGCCTGGTGTCTCCCTTTGCCCTGTGGCTACCTACTGCGGCTCATATTTTGTGTGTTGACTTTGGCTTGCCCCTTTTGCATGCCACACTGTGTCCTCTGGTGTTTTGGGTCCATGATGCTGAACCTAATCCTTGATAGCTCACATGTTCTAGGTTTCCACCTTCAGTTCTCTGTCTGATTGTGTTGCCCAGTGCATGCCTCGATATATGGAATTCATTGTCCTCAGCCAGAAGACAAGTGGAGTTTAGTGGAGGGCAGGGGTTTATGAAGAGGAAATGAAGGGGAGAAGGTTTGCCTTGCGCAGACCTGCTGAAGGTAGATCTGCCAGTGAACTTGCTGTGCATATGTTTGTGCGTGTTGGTATGGCTGAGGCCCTCCGAGGGCGTAAAGGCTGAGATGCATGAAAAAATAAAGTGCACATGTGCCGCAGGTCCTGGACGCTCCTGGACAAACTTCCACTACTGTGTCTTGGAAAGTGGCTGGATCGCCTGTGCTAAGCCAGACCATGGGCTGAAAATGCCCACTCTGCTGGGGGTGGAAAGGTAAAGATGAAGGTCATGCTCCTGTTCTCATTGTGCCTGTAATCAAGCAGATAAAGATCAAACTGCATCATACAAAATCAGGATGCCAGTCGTGCATGAAGAGCCATAATTACAGACCTCTGTACCTGTGCAGGATTCAGCTGTAATTTTATTCTTCCAGGATGATCCTGGAAGAGGACTGGCATGTCAGAGAAGGACCAAATGTCACTTTTTCTTGCAGATGTTGCTTGCAGCGACAGAATGCAAGAGATTAATATATTTGGTGAAGTTGTTTTTTCCATTCAAAGTAGAGTGTTGTTTCTTGAGTTACATTTCTTTGGCTGAGTCAAGCATTTCCTGCGAGGACTGGATGTATTCATGCTCAGGCCCCGATCCTGCAATCTGATCTAACTGAGGGAGTTATGTCTTGTGCAAAGATGAAAAGCCCTCACAGGATCTCTGCCTAGGTGAAAAGGTCTGTCAGGGTAGAACTGATTGCAGAACTGGAACCAGAAGCTGTAAAACAAAACTGATTCAGAAAGAAATACATAGGTAGAACTGTTCCTGCCTCCTCTCCAGTCTTCAGGAGACTTTATAAACCCATCGTGCTTACAGGGAAATAATTTTTCAACGACTTGTTCCAACAAACTGTTCAAAGTTTTCTACCTTTTCAGGCTGACTTAATGTTTTTTATTACATTTTTTTACCCAACTTTTAACTTGGACCGTGTTCCCCAAACTGCAGACAAAGCTGCAATTTGAGAAGTTATTTTCCCTCTGCAAAACAGTTTGCAATTTTTCATTTTGTAAGGAGTTGCAGGCAATCCTAAGGTGGCTTGTGGAGAATATGATAAATTTGCAAGGCATACTGTACTTAGAGAAAAAAGATGGAAAAGTTCCTCCACGCTTATTTTCCCCCCCATTTATAATCATTAGGGTTTAAATGCCCCATATATCTCTGTCATTTAGATAAGAGGCATTGATTGCTTAACTGCTGCACAGACATTTCATACACCTGGTTTTAGATGACATTTCAGGGGCAGAAAGAGAAGGAAGTACTGTAAAAAGTGTTCACAGTTTGCAATGTCAAACTTTATTACATAAAGTCATAAACAACCCCAATTAGTAGAAAGTATGTTCATAGCCAGGGTTTTAAGCCAGTTCATTAAATGTTTCCTGCAGTTGGGCAAGGCATTGGGATAAATAAACTGACCCCTGATTAATAATAAAACACAATAAAGTTTTAGAAAAGCTTTGCTTTTCCTAGTGATTGATTTCTTGTTAACGTTCAGCAAAGCCTGAGGAAGGGGTTAAGTAGAGGTCTTGAGGGACCACTTGACATCTGCTACACTTGTGACTTTTTGATCTTGTTTTCTTTTTCCTTGCTTTGAGGGATGCCTTACAGTAAAGGCCATGTGTGCCTGTGTGTGTTTCCCAGAGATGGCTGGGGCTGGGAGGGGCAGAGTGGCCAGGGGAGCAAAGAAAACAGCACCTTGATGACAGATCAAATGAAGGGAAAAAAAGAGGAGAGGGGGATTACATGCTCCGTAATAATGATAATAGGAAGGAAAACACTGGGGGTCTCAAGTGTGAAAGCCTTTGTCCAGAGGAATGTAAGCATCAAGAATGGTTTGATATTATAAACCAAAACTCCCTGAGCACCCCTGAGAGCAGCACTCACCCTCTCCTCCATGCACAAATGGCAGTCCCCTGGACTTGGGGCACATTTCTCCTCGGGGACACCACCTGGAGGCCTGGGACCCTGAGTCACCGTGGGGTCCTAGCAGAGGTCTGGGCACCCAGTGGGGTGAGTGGCAAGCTTGGGGCAGGTAGTGGGAGGACAAAGCCACTGAGCCAGCCTTCTATTCTGACCATCCTGGAGTGTGACATCTAGGTTCTCTTGTACTTCTTCCTCACAGCATGGTTTTATTTCTGCACCCCCTGTGGTTTTCCACCCCTAGAGTGAAGGAACCACCCAAAATTTGTAAATGCTTGTGGTCGAAAGGATTGACAAAAGTCAGAGAGTCCACAAAAAATCACCAAATTTTATTAGTAAATTATACACTTGGCATGGAAATCGGTAGGTTATTCCTGACCTACTATATAAGAGCACAACAGTGGGCTTTGGATAAAGGGGTAGGCTGAAAAGCAAGAGACAAAGGAAAAGAAGAATTACAGAAGGAGAGAGAGAAAAGGAAGGAAGGGAGGAAGGGAGGAAAGGAGGAAGGGAGGGAGGAAGGAAGGAAGGCAGGAAGGAAGGAAGGAAAGAAAGAAAGAGAGAGAAAGAAAGGAAGAAAGGAAGAAAGGAAGAAAGGAAGAAAGGAAGAAAGGAAGGAAGGAAGGAAGGTATGTTGCCGAAGGAAGAAAAGAAGGAAGGAAAGAATGGTGCAGAAGGAAGGAAGGA
>VZRL01006365.1:1178644-1195988 GCA_013397895.1 Origma solitaria
CTTTCTATGCAAATGAGTTATCATGCACAGCTCATTGTTTCAGACATTTCTGGAATTGGCTCAGAGGGCTTTGGGGATCTTGTGTGGTCTTGATTCCCCGCTGCAGCCCATTCCTGCTACTCTGCCTCATTCCTGCACTTGAGCTGTACCTGTGCTTGTGCTTATCTGCAGGAACCAGAACAGGATGTTTGTCCCCGAAAAGTGCTGCCTGGCCCTGCATGGCCCTTTCTCCAGCCACATCCTGTTCTTTCTCACAGTGTTTTTACCAGCAATCCTTGGCTGCTTTCACAGCCATCCTGCTATCGATGTTTCAGGTGTATATATTTGGCCCTTATCTTCTGGGATGCTACATCCCATCACTGGCCCCACCAGCTTGTGGCTCCAATAGTTAAAAGAGGCTGTTAACAAGAAGGCAGTTCAGCTGCTTGGTGGCTGGACATCATCACAGGGGCTGTGGCTGGCAGCATGGAGCTGTCTGCCTTGGAGGCACCTGCTTTGTGACATGGGCTCTGAGATCTCTGAGATCCATGAGGAGATTTCGGTGCATGGTACCGCCTCCTCCAGCTGTGGCCTCTGGGGACCATGGCAGCAGCCTTTCCCTGAGGGTCCTGGGTGCCCCTGGAGGGTTCTGCTGCTGGGCAGCTGCAGTCTCTGCAGACAGCCACACCAGGAAGATAGCGATGCTTCTTTGCTCACTGAGCCACACACATCTTCTTGGGTCACTTTTTCATCTTATGTACTTCCCTGGGGAAAAAGGAGCTAACTTGACCCCTCAGTCAAGATTGTTTTTTATTGTGACTTTTTGTGAATGAATGAACAACCTATTTAACTCCTTCTTTACTCATATCTCTCAATGACCTTTTCCTCCTATTCATTTCCCTTCCACCTCTTTTAGCTGACTGACCTCCATTCCCAAATTATATCTCAGTGGTGAGTTTGGTGAATCACTGGCCTCTAGAATCCTGCAAATGTGGATGTCTGAAATTGCACTCAGGTTTTAACCCAACAGCATGGCTTCATCTCCAGGTCTGTGACATTGGGATTTACAAAATAAGTAGCAATAAAGGCTACCTTCGTGTGAGCAGAAGGGTCAATTTCCTTCTGGTGATCCCACTTTTTCTTTGAGACAGCTATTTCCCAGGAATGGGTGCATAACAGCTCCTTGTAATGTGGAATTTCCCCAGCTCTCCTTGCTGCAGCTGTGACAGAGAGCTGTGCAAAAGCTGCTAGCCCGTGTGCCGGCACCTGGAAGTTGCATGGTGACAAGCTCAAATGAGAAGTCCTCTTGCTTTCATGTGGCACGATTTCTGTAAAGCTGGGGTCTCCAGTGAGGACTTAAACTAATCTCACATAGTTTATGAGTGAAAATCCATTTACAATGAGAATGACCCCCACTGACCAAAAGTTTAAACAAATGCCCTCTGCATGCATTTTCTACAGTGGGGATCAAGTTCCATAGGTATGATGTAAGCAGGCCTCAAACAAGCCTCTCACCTACACACAGAGCAGAAATCATTTGCAAAGAAAACTGAAATGACAGCCATATGCATGGAATGTTTTATATGCTACAGCCAGGCTTGCAGACTCCAAGGAGGAGGATCTTCTGATCTGAAGATGCAATTGAAAACAGGTGTCCAACATGCTGCACATAAAGAAGTATACAGGCAATTTGGGAGCTCTCCAGAGATTCTTTCAACTTTTGAAAATATGGACAAAACTTCCCAGCCCCCAATCCTATCTTTCCCTCTAATTCCCATCCTCCCTCTCCTCCCAGAAATGAGGAAACAGCTAGGCCATGGTGATGCTGCCCCATTTAGTGAAAGGAAATGTGAAAAAGATTAAGGAGGATCCATCAAAATGTCAGCCTGATCTTGAACTGCTGGAAAAAAAGCTTTTTTTAATTCGAGTGTCTGTCACAAAGACCAGGGTGACCTTGTTTTGCAAGTGAAAGCCTTTGACTGTGACCAAGGCATGCTTCCTGTGTCCGAATCCTATTTAGCAAATAAACTAAAAGTACTGCCCTTGTTTATGGTAAACACCCGATTAGGTTCTACCAGGAAAAAAAGAAATACAGCTGGATAATACAGGACCAGATTAGGTTTCCTTTTTATTTGTTGTCACCAAATGCTCCCAATCTTTTTGAGCTCTAAGGCTCGTTAAGTAGATGTTTTAAAATGGTGCAACAGACAACGCAGCTGTATTTCATTTATAGATAATGGATGCAATACATGTAATAACCCAGCTAGATATGTTGACTCATGAGCTAATTTAGGTGTAGATGTTACAGTACTTGTGCAGATGGAAATGTTGCCATCACACAAATCAGTTGCAGATTAATGGAGTCAGGTCCCTGTCTGCACTAGAAAGAAATAAAAGGCCTCAGTCAAATACAAAAACAAGTTCTGAAGAGTAATTGTAAGTTTAAGCAGTATTTGAAAATATTTTTCCAACAATGCAAACTGTAATATGAACCTGGAATTGCTTAACTATATGGTGATTTGGCAATTTTATATATAATGGATTCATAAAGTTGAGAACATGGATAAGCATAAAAGAGCACAGCCTATTGTTTAGAAGGTGAGGCAGAGGTGAGCATTTGCACTCCTATTATTTACTCTAATACTGAGTTATGTCAGTAAAGCTGTCTGGTTCTCCGTTTCCCGGTGTAGGTTCTCATGTAAATGTACATTTATTAATTATTACTAGAATTGTTCCAACAATTTTTGTTGTAGTATAGTTACCACTACTATTAACATGCTGTCATCTGGTGACATAACTGAATAGTTAAAAGGTAGAAGAAAAAATCGCTTTTCATCTCTACATGCCCCTGGCACTTCATGCACCCTTTGCCTCCTTGGAAGAGGAGTAAAAATTTTTATACATTTTCTGAATCCTTCCTGTAATCTCTGGTAGAAAGCAAAAACATAAGCAGTTTTGAAGTAGTATTATGACAATTCTCATCATTATCAGTGTAGCAACATTTAAAAACTATGTAGGAGTGTATTCCCAACCATTAACTGGTGAGTCACTTTGTATATGCCTCTGTGTTCATTGCAGTGAACTTAATGCTAGTGATCAGCTTTCCTGAAGATAATCAATGGATGGATCAAAAAGCAGTTCCAGAAAGAACAGGAAAAATAGGGTTCCTGTGAATTTATGCTTCAAAGCTGTTTTGTCTGATGCCTTCTGAGGCATAAACACTTAACAAGGCTTTTCTTCTCTTTGGGGTATTCATGATATTTTTCTGACATCTGACTTCCCAAGGACAGATCAGGGTTGAGTGCAGCCTATATCCTCTGCCTCATTGCTTTCTCCACACTATTTTACTGTCTCTTTACAGAAGATGCATGAAAGTGTTTTGCTCTATGACCTCTGCACACTGGCTAAAACTGACAAGCAATGGTGAGGTAGCAGTACTCAGAGGGACAAACAGGCAGATGAACAGAGGCATGTAAAAGTGCGTTTCCTCAGGAAACAGGCTAAAACTGTTTCTTTGACTTGTTTCTACCAATCCAGCTGTGTTCACTGTATTTACTTTCTGTCTCATGCTGCTTGTTTCAATAGTCATCAAGGACTATACTGAAAATAATAAAGGGTTAGATCATAGTTTTAAAGATTTTTTAGGTTTTTTTTTTTTTTTAACATGAACCCATTTTAGAAAGTCATTTGGGATCTCTCTGAATGTTATTTACCAGGAAAAAGTCACAGTTTTGAAAGTATCAGTTCAGGCTGAGTATTTCCAGACTGACAAGAAAATGCTAGCAAGACCCTTTTCTTGAGAAAATGGAGACATTTCTGTGGCTGATACTTGATTCAGCAATTTCACAGCAATGGGTCTAATGCAATTTATCCATGGTCTTAGAGCATCCAATTTCAGTCACTCCTAAAGAATGCCATCATGAGTTTATTACGCACTTGATGTAATTTTCTATGTGAACACGGGAAAAGGAAACTCTTGGCTAGAGAGACAGTATAGGAGATTAGAATTAATGTTAGAATCTGCAGAATTATATATATAAATGTATATAAAACATAAATTTGGACTACATTGCTTAGTTCGTTACTATTGACGGGTATTTGGCTTATTGGAATGATTGCTGATTGAATACGTGTACTTAATTGCTGGTTGCTGGTAAAATGAGCAGAAAACCTTATTCAGTAATTTGTAGTAGTGGTACAACATCTTGGAGCTAAATACTCTGGAAGAGTAAGTTGCAATGTGTGAGCTATTATTTGAGGAAACCTTGCTTCTTTGCCTATAGCCAAACATGACCACGTGAGCTCACGGAAAGGACAGCAGAAAGCAAAAACATTCCATTCCATCCATAGGACTATTGTGGAACTGCTTCTCACATTCCTTTGCAGTGTGAAGAAACCAGGCTTTTCCTTGAGTATCCCATCTTATTTTAAGGTGAACATGAGTACAGATTTTTGTTGTTTTATAAGCTCCTTTTGCTTAAATCTTGTCTGTTTAATATAAGCTATACTTGGACTGAAGTTGCCTAGTTGCTTTTATATTTATTGCTGATGTTATGGTCTGGGAAGGAAAAGCAGCCTTTGCTTAAGTCTGGCTGTACTTCACTGAGAATGCTTAGCTGACCACCAAGATGAAGCACAAGAGCAGAGATTTGAAGGAGCACTCCAGAGAGGTTAAAAGGGTGGGTAAACCTGTGAATTATAGATATGCAGCAACTGGCCTTAACCTGAAACCATGTTAGGATGAGTGGTGTGTGTAGAATCACATCAGTTCCAGGACATGGAGTTCAAATCCATGATGCTTCAAAGCAATGGTTTCTATTTCAATGCAAATTTGACAATGATAGATGTTAATCACACCCCTTAACGAAGAACCAGAGGCATAAAAGTGAGTAGTGTGGCATATGAATCCCATAAAATAGAAAAGAACCACATGCAGTAGACATACTTAACTTCTCAGGAAACCAATCAACACCTCTAAAATGTGGCTACATGGTAGCATACAATACTTCAAAGTTAGCAGAGTCTGCAGTTAAAACAAGAAGAACCTGGTCTTACAAAAATGCCTATAGAGACTTTTTAGAACTTCAGGAATAGAGCAGAATTAGTCTCTGAACTGAAATAGTTTTCTTGATAACAGAAGTGTCAAGAAAATAAATTACTAGTTCTGAAAATCAGATTTCTTTTTCATTCACCACTATTAAGGGGAAAAACTGTCTGCTTTAACCCTGATCCTGAAAGGGTTTAATTTACTTGCCCAATTTCAGACATGAGTAGTCTCACTGACTTCAGACAGAGGGTAGTCCTGCTGAGATCAATGGTGGTACTCACATATATAACGTTAAGTACATGCATGCATCTTTTCAGCACCCAGATCTCAAATGACTACCAGGGAAATAAGTACACCTGGAAATAAATATCAAAGTGCAAAGAGATTTTTTTTTCCGGACTGAGATGAGTATTCAGGAAATGGACACAATAGCTCATATGTGATACATTTTATCACTTCTGAAAAGCGTAAGTGGAATCATTTGTGGAAAGTGCAGGAAGATTACAGTGCAAGATTTAGGGAAATTGCAGTCTCTGAGTGTCCCTCTCTCACCAATCATATGTTTGCTGGGATCATCAAAGTTTTCCCAAATGTCTTTGTGAGTGGGATTGTAGGTGAAGTTGAACATTTATAAGCTCAGAAATTTGTCCAAGGTTCTCATTTTATTTCAATATGAACTCATGTTACTTCTGTTGAAAATTCTACTGATAGTCTCATGCATGTAATTTATGACATTTCCTATCAAGATGTTTAGCTGAATTAGAAACACTTGTGAAGAAGCCCGTCTGCAGCCAGTTAAAGAGCATTTTTGTAGCAGAGGTGAGGGCTGTTGAGGCAACAAAGGAGGACTCATCTTACTTTTATTCCAATGGCCGTTGATCAAGCAATTGCACCATAAACTGCTTACAGCTGTGGCTCTTGTTACGGTGACAAAGAGAGTGTTTAAGGGTAGACAGAAAGCTGTGTTGTGTGCTAGTTTACAATGACCACGCAGTTTACACACCAAACAACCCAAAGCACATTTCTGTAACTTCCAGACTTCTTGCTGAAGTGGCACTGGTTTGTTCTCTCTTCTTTGTCGTTTGTTTTACTGAGCTGGCTACCTGTGTATCTCTCCTGTTTTCACTGTCTCTCCTGTGTGTCTCTCCTATTTTCCCTTAACACTGTGCTACGCCTTCTAGCTCACAGATTTTGTTTTAGGTATGTGAGCAATTCCATTTAAATAAATGAAACTAAAACTAAAGATGCCGGTAGGTTTGAAGGACATTATTGTTTATCTAGTGCAGAAAATGTAGTTGACAGCAAATGAGAGCATTTTAATTGCTCAAATTCATCAATCTGAGCCTTTTTAAAGATCAGATGACTTATTTCACTGTGCAAACCGGAGATTTAGCTCTCTGTTTTATATATTTGCTTTTAGTTGGGTTCTGTACTTCTCTTTAGAGACACGATAATTTCACAAGAAAATGTTGAGAACTTGCTTCCTTGCAAAGTTGAATCATTGCCTGCCTTCACGTTGTCCTTGCCTGGGTGCAGAAGCCAGGGTGTGAACATTCAACCCTTTGTCCCTGCTTTGTTGCCGGGGTGCACAGTGGGACACAGGCCGAATTTGTTTCATGTTTAGCTGTCTAAAACATAGCTCTCTGTTGTACGTCAGTAGTCCACTCTGCCTTCATGGTTAGTAGATAAGCAACTCCAGAGTCTGCCTGTCTTCAGATGAGATTTACTGCCCTCTTGAGGTATTTATCTTTCTCCTCCAAGAACAGAAGTAGCTTAAAAGACCTTACGCCCTTGTGTAGGAAGTTTGTGTCAACAACAGCCAGCTGACATAACTTGCTGCACTTAAGAGCACCCACCGTAATCCTCTGAAAAAAACACTTTCTGCACAGTCAGCTTAGAAGTTGTAGAAGACGTGGTCAAAATTAGCCAAAATTGGTTCAGATTATCCTGTTATGATGTGGCTATGTTGTATTTCCTTATGTCATGGGGCCCTATGTCATGGTAGGATGTTGCAATGAAGTATCCAAGAAATGATTCATGGAACGCAAGATCTGTGCTCATTCTTAATAGAACACCACTGACAAGCACAGCTTCTGCAGACTTCAGGTGCCAAGTCTCCTTGAAAATGCAGCACAATGAGTTGGAATAAATGGGCTCCCAGCCAAATTCGCTAATTTCATTTACTACTTTCTTTTTTCTTTGAGCTGGTAAGATTTGTTTCAGCCTGGCTCTTGTCTCATACTCTACAGGATTACTACCTGAGGGCATTACTTTGAATACCTGATTACTGGTGTTGCCTGGGTTTATTGTACCTGTGTGATAAAGACAGCATTTGGGCTGGATGCACTCAGCTCTTTGAAGGCCCACAAAATTATGGCCAAAAGTCTCAAAAGGGTTTTGAAAATCGTGGCCACTGGGATGACAGTAACCTAAGGGGACATACCTTTCTGCAGAAGACTCTATTGTCTCTGAGACTTCTGCTTTTGATTTTCTGTTGGTTAGAGAGTTTATTTCAAAGTTAATTTCCAGATTAAAAACGTCATACTTTGATCCCTAAAAGCCTTTACTTCACAGGAGTAATTTAGTTTGCCCTGTTTAGATATAGTGATACATATCTGACTTTTGACATCAGGCAAGTTGTACTCTAGGTATACAGGAGAGACACTTGCTGCTTAAGTATTTTTTTCTACAAGAGAAATATATTAAACTGAAGAGAAGAGATACATTTTGGTGAATAAAAATAAGAAAGCAATTGGTTAAATCCCCCTGTTAGAATTCCTAATTTGTACCCCTTAGAAGAAAAAAAAATTACCTGCAGAAAACCATGGAGGAAAGATACTGAGATAAAGATATCATGGGAACCTTACACTAATCAAAATCTTCTGTGACTACCTTATTGAGATACTTGCTTTAAGAACAAAACATATGGTAGAAGCTTCAAGGAGACAGACCCCTTAGCTCACCACCAACAAAAGTGTAAAATGCTCCCAGTTGCTTCAAGGATTTAAGTAATGCTTGCTTAGGGTGCTTCATTCACTAGCAAACATGGTGATTTGTGAAGCACAACTAATGTGTCCCTGGGAAGTTCCAGCATGAAATAAGACTAGGTGTGAAAGCCTGTCAGGGTCCAAAGAGATATGATTTAAGGGGAAGAGCTCCCTGAAAATGTGGGGATGAGTGTTACTAACTTAATCCATATGATAATTTCTCCCCCTAAATATATGACAGAATACAGGGCAGAAATCCATGAGACAGGCATTAGTCATTGTCCACAAGTGATATTTTTCCCATGAATTTATCAGCAAGGGTTGCCATGCTGTTTAAACATTTGTAAAACACATCAGTGTGCCAAGAGGAAAAGTAAAAGAGCCACCCTATGCTTATTTGCAGATGCACACACACTTGGAAAATTTAGAAGAACTTGTTTTGTTGCAAATGTATCTCTGCAGTCTTACGCAGTAATAGAAATAACTGAAAGCTAGGTGTCAGGCAAATACAGAAGGGTAAGAATGTGGCCTTTTGCCACCAACGCTGTTATACCTATAAGTAGATGCATGATATAATCTTCTGGTTTTTTCCTCTTTCTTTTGTAGCATGAGGATTGCCAAAGGCAGAATGTTCTGATTTTGTTTGGATGATCCTGGATTTACTATTATTTGCACTTAAAATTTATTCTAATATTAGGCTGTACAGAAGATATCTATACAAGCACAGAAAAAAAATGCAACCTCCATTCAACAGGTAGTCTTGGGAGACAGGTAGACCTGGGAAGAGCTGTAAAATCATCTAGTTAATCCCTCTAAACCGCAAGGTTGAATTTTGGTAGTGAAAGGCATAAGGGATATTAGTTCATGGCGCAACTGAAAGAATATATCCTGGTTTTAGGACATAGTATGAGATATGTTAGAGAAGCCTTTGCATTCTAAGGTTGACACTACACCTGGGACAGAAGTACCTGAAAAAGGGACAGAGCAGTGCAAGACAGAATCTAAACTCTGCCAAGTCCTTATCTGCTCCCTGCCACACTTGGTGTGTCTGATAGGTGACCTCAGAGCAAGTCTCACATAGTTCTGTAAAAGGCAGTTATGGTTGGAGAAGCTGGGCCAGGAACATCATTGAGCTGCCCCAGTGCCCCTGGGACATGTGAGGTGATACTACTGTGCTCATAAAGGAAAAGCGGTTCTGTCAGCTGCTGCTCCAGCTAATGTGGCTTACCCGAGGCAAAGGCACTAATCAGTTCCTTCCAAGAAACACAGGTAGGCACCAGGAAATCTTTATGCAAAATGTCAAGTGACATGTTCCTGTGTTCTAGCTAATATAAGCAGGTTGAATCTCAAAGAAAGCCTCTAAATAAGCCACACACGCAACAGACAAATTGCTCCTTGCTGTAACAAATGAATGTCTTACATATTTTTTAGGGCTAAAGGGCATTGATATTACAGTAGATGAACTCCCATAAGTACAAGGCAAGAATTTCAAAGTAAGTCTAACATCTTTCTGCTGTCATTCTTCCTTCCTCTTATGACCTGAAAAAAAATCTAATTCACTGCAGTCTTCTTAAAAATATCAAAATAAAATTCAACTACTTACTGCACGTCAGATCTTAGATCTTGCTGCTGTCTCCCTGCATGAAACTGGACATATTTCTAATTCAAGAGCGTAAAGACCCTTCTGTGGTTAGTAGAAGAGGGAATAGCACCTTTGCATCCCTGCTTCTATTTTTCCTCTGTGTGCTGTTTTCTTTGATACTGTCATTTAATTAAACTAAAGAACAACTGAAATAAACTTTGCAGCACTATATCAGCAATTTGCAGCCTTACAGATCTCAATGCACAGGACAGTGGCTGTATAGAATCAGCTATATTTAAGAATATGTCATACTGACAATATGTTTTTGCTGTTTGTACTGTGAAATAAGAACAGACAAAACATCTACTTCCTCATCCACTGATGTTTTGTTGTTTTATACAGCTGAAATAATTTCACCTAAAATGGTGAACTGAGCAGCTGTGTGGCATCAAGCTGCAACTGTGCCACATCTTATGATTTTGTGATTCAGTCTGAGCACATGGATTGTGTATTATTATGGGGAAAAAGATGTAACATTTTTATTGTAGGAAAAAACCCACTTCGGGACTTAGGACAATATTCACAATATATTAAAAAGGGTGAATGAAGGGGTGCATGTGGTCAGGTTGCTTTCATATTTGACTTCCCTTGAAAGTCACACATCTTGAAATTTTTTTCTGAATTGAAGAGCTGTAACAGTGAATACTCTGTTTCTCTCAGGCAGACACGGGTGGATTAGGTTCAAGTGTGATATACAAAATATGCTAAAAATAAAGTGTATTGGGTTGACCCTGGCCAGATGCCAGACACCCCCCAAAGCCACCCACTCACTTCCCTTCAGTTGGACACGGGAGAGAAAATTTAACAGAGGATTCATGGGTTGATATAAGGATAGGGAGAGAACCCTCATCAAATACCATCATGGGCAAAACAGGCTGCAATTAGAGATATGAACGGAATGGATTATTAATAAAATCAGAGCAGGATAATGAGAAAACATCTTTTCCCCACCCTTGCCTCCTTCCCAGCTCTACCTCTTACCCCTGTGGCACAAGGAGTGAGGGAATGAGGGTTGTGGCCAGTTCATCACATGTTGTTTCTCCCACTTCTCAGAGAGGAGTAATTCTGCTGCTGCACTGTGGGGTCCTTCCCATGGGAGAGAGTTCTCCATGAACTTCTCCAATGTGAGTCTATCCCACAGGCAACAGTCCTCCCCAAATTGCAGCAGAAGTGAGCCTGGGAGAAGGGCTCCTCCTCCAGGGATCTCCCAGGGGTCACAGCCTCCTCTCAGGCATCCACCTGCTCCAGTGTGGGATTCTCCATGGGCTGCAGGTGGATCTCTGCATCCCGATGGACCTCCATGGGCCGCAGGGACACAGCTGCCTCACCATGGGTGGCACCACGGGCTGCAGGGGAACCTCAGCTCTGGCGCCTGGAACGCCTCCTGCCCTTCTTCTCCACTGGCCTTGGTGTCTGCAGTTCTTCTCACATGTTCTCACTCTGCTCTTCTGTGGCCACAGTTACAACTGTGCAACCAATTTTTTTTTTTCTTTCTTCTTGAATCTGTTATAATAGGGGCATTTCCATAATTTGTAATTGGCTTGGCCTTGGCTGGTTGTACATCCATCTTTGGAGCCACCAGGGACTGGCTCTGCTGGATTTTGAGGAAGCTACTGGCAGCTTTTCACAGAACTCCCCACCCTGTAGCCACCCCCTCCCCCAAACCCAGGCCATGCAAACACAATACATAATGGAAAAAACTTATTAAAAACAAGAATCCATTCAGCTGCTCCTGAAATGGAACTGTAATGGCCATAATATTTTGGAAATGTTAAAAACAGTAGAAACATGTCCCAGAGATTTAAAAATAAAATTTTTCTCTGTGGGTCATACTTGAACTGATACTTCTGTGAATTTCTAAAAAGCACTGCATAGGTGAAGGTGTGTGCTATGGGATTTGCTAATGCGGCCTTCTCTTACTTTTCTAAGCACTTCTATTCCTCACCTTTCCTATGAATTGTGAGAATGAACTCTACAGCATATTTAAGTGCTACCTTAAAAAATACTTGGCGCTGTTTCAAACTATCCCTGATATTTTTATCGGACCTGGGCCATCTCCTCCCTTGAGCATTCCCTACTTTTCACCAAGGAGTCTAAGCACACTTTGTTTTTCTTCATGGGGAAGCTGTCCCATGCCTTTGATCACACATGCTGCTGTTTTCAGTCTCTGTATCTTGAGGCACAAACAGCCACTGAAACAAAAGGGCATCTTCTGTGAGGGGCTTCGCTCCTCTCTGGCAGCAGGTGAACAACATCAAATCACAACAAACTGCTAATATGTTCCACCTTGGCTCTGACAGAGCACTCACGGGTTTCTATTTCTTCCAGCATCTACATGCTGGACCAAATGAACAGTGTGTGGTTAGTGTTTAAAGCCTCACTGTGTACATGGCCTTGAAAGATATATTTTTATAGGTAAGCACCTCATAAAATATTTTTCTGAAGACATTCATCAAGAGAGACTTGGAGAAACTGTAAGGAAAGGGGAAGAAGAAGGTGGGGGAAGGACAACATGTGCTTTTCAGCTGCCACAAGGTCCTGCAGCAGCAGCCTTCATGTGAGGGGCGACACTTTGCACATTACAACAGGGAATCAAAAGATTTATACTCAACACTCCATATATACGACTCTCTATGGCATCATTTTGAAAGGGTGATTATTGGTTTGACATGAGGGAATTCTTTCCATTAAATGCTGAAAGTTCTCTATGTACATAGCCATAATTACTTGATGCTGCTTTTTCTTACTGCATGGCTTTTAATAATAAATAATCATAATAATGATACTTAGGTTCCCCATAATTATCCCATTTTTTTCCCAAGAACCCCCAGGGGCTGTTATTTATCATTTGATAGGAATACTCTCTGCCCGTCTCCCTCAGCTTACACATGCATATAAAAGAAGTGCAGACATATGGGAAGTGCCTTAATTTGATGGCAGCTTTGTTTATTATTATCTCCCTGAGCTGTGGTAATTGTAGTTCGGTTGTTGAGCAATTATAAAACCAGAAGCCATGGGCCCCTGCTAGGCTTCTCCGTGGGATCTCCCATTTTCTACCCCCAAAGGTACAATGTGTTCAAAAGCAGTACGCTGACTGTGGAAAAGACGTCAGGCAACACCTCTTAAATTCTTGTGTAAGTCAAGGGTTGAAGCACTCATTGGGTTTAGACAGGACCACTCAGTAAATATGCTCTTTATACTTGAGTATACATGGCAGCTTAGGCTAATGAGGATTTTTCAGCAAATGTAAGGTGGGAGGACAGGGACAAGGACATTAAAAGTAGATAAGGACTTAGCACAATTAAAGGGAAAGAGCTGATTCTAAGAGGTATTACAGCAAAACACCTGAGAAGTGTAATCTTTGTTCATATTCGGTTTCTGAAGAAAAGTTGCATTTTTCTGCTAATTTGAGGCACACACAATAGAATAATTTCTCCCCTTGGCCTCCTCTCCCCATATTATTAATCTTATAGATGAACAAGTTGATTCGGGATAAGAAAACGATTGGGCTCTACAAGAGTTATTTTGTGAACTTCTAGTTTCAGTAGGGTGTTTCTGTCTAGAATTTGCACTTTCTGCCTTTTTTTATTCCTATCATCTTATTGTTCAAACTGTTCAAAAGAAAAGAAGTCAGCAGTTCTGAAATACTACCTAAAAAATGAAGTGCAGAACTATATGCATGCAAGGATTTAAGTTTTCCAGAAACTGACCATAGTACATAAAAACTTGCCCAGCTTCCTGCAGCTGCTTCTGTAAAAGACTTGGCTGGTAAAGGCCAAGAGAAGAAATTACATGTGCCCCAGCTGTGGCCAGACTTCCACTGAGTGAAGTTCTGGTCCTGCAAGGCTCCTGCTGCTGTAGCTGTCATGCCCTCCCCCATCCATGCAGCCTGCAGTAAGGGTTATTTCACAATCTCAGCAAGCAGAAAGCAGTGGGAAGTCTTTTGCCTTGCTTTCTCCCCATGTCATTTTATTCTAGTTCTTGCAGCCTTTTGGCCTTGCCGTGACCCAGCCTAGCTCATTGGAGAAGACCAGCCTCACCTGATAGCAGCTGCCAAAGAATTTTTTCTTGTCACTTCTTTCTTCATCAAAATCAATGTAGACAGCAAATTACTGGCTTCTCTTGTTTAAAACCCAGGGACAACTTTTCTAATAAGTCACAGGGACAAGCACAGAGTACTTGGGAGTACCTCTTCCTCGGGATTTCCTCAGGTCAATAATCAATATTAGAAAAGGAGATAATGCTAGCATCAAATCTAAAATGCCATTAACTGTATACCACATACAAATAAAATAAGCTTTCCTTTCCTACCACCTTTTACTTGTACACACTTTTCTTTTCCTGTATGTTTTTTTCACTATATATATGTATTTTCTCTTGCATCTCTGTTTTATCTCATGCCTTCTGCAGTTCACTCTATACCTGTGCCTTTCTTTTGAAGTTACTCTGCTCTCTTCTTTCCCATCCTGTCAACCTCTTGGCCTCCATTTGACAGTCCTCTCCATAAGTGTATCCTCCTTTTCGGTTGTGAGGGGAAGCCACATGACAATCAGCTGAGGTCACTTGACTTGCTTAGCCTGGAGGAGACTGAGGGGAGTCCTCATTGCAGTCTACAACTTCCTCAAGAGGGGAAGAGAAGAGGCAGGTACTGATCTCTTCTCTCTGGAGAGTGACAAGGCCTGAGGGAATATATCGGGGGTATTCAAGCTGAATATCGGGAAAAGACTCTACACCCAGAGGGTGGTTGGGCGCTGGCACAGGCTCCCCAGGGAAGTTGTCACAGCACAGCCTGACAGAGTTCAGGAAGCATTTGGATAATGCTCTTGGCCATGTGTTGTGTTTCTTGGGGGTGTCTTGTGCAGGGCCAGGAGTCGGACTTTATGATCCTTGCAGATCCTTTCCTACACAGGATATCCTGTGATTCTGTGACCTGCTTCTTTGCAGTTATGTTCTGTGCGTTCAGAGATGAGAAGTTTTCTAGTGCAGCTATTTTTAATTTCATTCTATGGAACCAGTTGGGTGGTGTTGGCACCAATCTATGATTTGGTTGCAGAGTGTTTCTTCTGCCTTTTGTGAAACCTGGGGAGAGAGTTAAGAAGTCAAGCAACAGTGAAAATCCTAGATTAGGTCACAGAAGGGCTGTGGTCCTCCAGGTTTTGTTAATTATGCCATGATCCCACAGGTAGGACTGACCCCGTGTGCAGCAGCATTCTTCTCATGAGCCATTACACTCTTGACTGCCCAGCTAGCAAGTGAGTTATGAGCAGGGCTGGCCAGAGCAAGCGCCTTTCAGGACAAGATGCTGAACGCAGCAGTCTCAGCAAATCGCTTTGGATATATGCTGACACAGCAGTGTTCAGATGATCCAGGAGTCAGCGCTGTACGAGCCTCTTTAAACTAAAGCTGTAACCCAACAGCACAAGCTTGGAAGAAAATTTAAACCCAAGTGTTGAGCCTTGCTGTGTTCCCCTGCTGACTAAGTTATGTAGCAGCTTGCAGGTAACACACAAACTGTTTCTTTTTTCCAGCTGGATCGGAGGCAACCATGCTCAGAAACTCCAATGAATCTCTCCAGCCGCGTGCAAGTGTCCCTCCAGACTACTGAGCTGGTTCAGTATTCTGTTCCTTTAAAGAACAAAGCAGCTGGAACAGAAACCTTTTACCGACACAAAACCATCTTGAATCTCAGACAGCTTCACTTTGTCTGCAAGATCACAATAATGACAGCATTCTTAAACCCATTGCCTCACTCCCACACTGTCCATTCTCCTGCACTTACAAAAATGTACCGTGACATGTGAACAAACATGAACTTTAAAATCAAGCAGGTTTTTTTGCCTTTAAGTTCCGGGAAGTTCATAAAGGTTATGAAGCAGAACTTTCCATGAATACATGTGCCTCTGTCTAAAGTGTCATTTACATTTCTCTTTACTAAGGTAGTGCTGTTACTTTTGATGCCACCATCAATAGTACAGACACAGTTTTCTGAGACTACTTTCCAAGAAGAAATCATAATGGGAATGGTCATTCAGCTCCAGTTTGTAGGTGGTGGTACTTTGTGTTTTGCTTCTTCTCCCATCTCATAAAAATGTTAAGACCAGGTGAAAAGGAAATCATCCATAGGAGAGAAGGCATTTTGCCCTCCTCAGCTGGACCATTTCCAGTTACTCGGTAATGATAACAGTCTTGCAACAATCATGAAAATAACTGTTTGCAATGAAAAACTATCTGTTTTGGGCTGTTTGTTTTGTTTGACAGAGGTGAGGTGTGTCCAGTTCCTGAGGTCTTACCTGTGATGCCCTGAGATTTACGGAATGCACCCCTGGACTGAAAACTTGCAGATTTGTTGATGTAACTGTCTACAGAGCTGCTGTGTAAGCTGCTGTGACTTGCACGCCCAGCCATACTGATTTTTGTGGCACTGAGACATGCCAAAGTAAAGAATGGACCGTGGCCCAAAATTATAATTGCTTGTTCAAGAGAGGTTTCGGGTTGGAAGTAATCAGAGAGTGCTTCCTGAGTAACCCTGGGTGCAGCCACTCAGCGTCCCACACTCCTGCTCCGCCAGAATACACCATGAACACTCCTTACTCCTGAGTATCTATGACTGAAATTGCCAAGAGCAAGCGGCAAAGATGTATTTAAGTCTTGACTGGTAAAGAAAGGGGTAGGGAATTCCCAATGGTTTGTTTTATTTTCTGAATTGACGTGTATTCTCTGATAGCCAGATTCAGATCATCTTTAAAGATCAATGTTTCTCTATTGTAGGAGGAAGATCCCCTGAACGCCACATGATCTGCTGCTAGGCTGGGATCTACCACACAAGAGCTCCTATGCTTTAACCACATTGTGCCACAGAAGGAGGGCTGTACTCCAAGGTATTTGAATGCATTTTTTCTACTGTTAAACAGAGCTTTGGGTGTAACAGAATAGCTCCATTTACACTGTTTATATTCTGGCTCACTTCTACATATATATTCTACATATATGGTACCCTGAGTAAAGTTTTTCCTTTTGCAAATTAGAAGCTCAGACTAATGTATTTTATAAACTGATTTTCCTTTCCCTTGAGTCTTAGACTTTTTTAATTAAAATCCCCGAATATTTTGACATTTAACTATATTTATTTTACAAAGCTTTAAAGCAGCAGCTGTGCTTACTGCCAGCATGACACAATGCAAAAACATAATGTTCCTTACAAAAAAGAGAGGAAGTTTGAAAAAGTGTGAGAAGGAAAGAGAGAGGCCAAGACCTCTTTTCTCTGGTCAGACCATCCTAGGACTCCTTCTGAGCCCTGTAGGGGGCTGGCAGGAAAGAATTTGCAGCCACAGGGACACGTTATCCAGAACCAAGTGTTGAACCTAATTGTAAGCAGATTTTGCCCGCCTTTTTTTGGATGAATGATGACCCACTGGCATGTGACCTGGCTTGGCAATTTCCCTACAGTGTCCAGGCTGCCATAAGGAGATACGTAATGTCTAGTGTGATAGGAAACTCTTTAGCGCAGATGGTACAGAGCTGCCTCATAAAATGACTCACTGTGAATCCTCACAGAAATCTCAGCTATAAAAATGATAATGGAAAAAGCACAAGAAAATGCAAAGTGACTCAAGAACAATTTGTTCCATCTCATGTCTTCCATTTGATGTGCAAAAAAGACATATTCTACAACCAAAAAATCAACTTTTT
>VZRL01006365.1:1196014-1219811 GCA_013397895.1 Origma solitaria
AAAGTAGCAGAATTGTAGAACTGGAGAGAGCTCTTGGAGAAGGTAAAGTGACAGCTTGCAAAGTTCTGACCAATCCTTAGGGAAGAGAACAAACTTCTTGGGAAATGCTATGTGCAAATAAGCTCTTCTCTCCCCTTTTCACTCCTCTAGTCCTTTCAATAGCAGGAGGAAACACTTAATTAGTCAAAGATGACACCTGCATTTTTTTTTCCAAAAGAATCACAGAACGTTCATTCAGAAATAGACTCTGAACCTCTGTTGGCAGAATTTTTCCTGTAACCCCTGAAATGATACCAAACATGTATTTTAGAGCACTGTGCCATTTAAGTCACATTTCCAATTCTTCCCTTCTTTCCTTTGAATTCTCACACATTTTCACTTGCTTTTCAGTACAATTTGTTGAGCATTTTTCAGGGTTTATCCCTCATTTAAAGGAACATCTCAACAGATTTGTCTGTGACTTTTATTAAATTTATTGTGTTTGGTAAGGACAGGCAGTAACACAAGATCAGAAGTAACACAAGAGTCAGAGAAGAGGGGAGCACTGAATGTGCTTTTACCCTTTCTCCTCTTTCCACCATGGGAGATGATATCAGAACACTAAGTAAAAACATATGAATCATTTTGAAAGAGAAAGTGCTATCTGCTTGCAGATTGCATGTGTTATCGTGATGGTGATACAAGGCACCCTGTATTTTTACTCCAGAGTTGCTATGTCAGAATTTTATGTGATTTAGCAGCAAATCCTCTAATTTCTCCCACTTACCTCACTTAGCTCAGACTTGTGGAGCAGTTCCTATGACAACAGAACAAAATTTTCTGTAAGAAATTAAACCCGAAGTTCACCTCCATTAACTCATCAAGCTCTCTCCAATCTCTTGCAGGGAAAGCGGGGTCAGAGCAAATGTCTGGTCCTCTGAGCAGATGCAAATTGTACAAGCACTTGGTACAAGGAATCACAAGTCTAGCCAAACCAGGATCGTTTGGGCCTGTAGAGAGCATGAGTGGAAGCGTTTAGACACAAATTGTCCTGTCAACACACATCCACATCTGCTGCACTTCTTCCCTTGCTCAGCTTTACCTCCCTTACATTCTCTTGACTGTCTCTATCCAAGAGCAGGTAGTGCCACAGAGGTATAACTTAACTGTCTTTCAAGGACCACTGGACGATGCTCCTACCCTCCTCAGCTAATTCACAGTGCAAACAATGTAGGTGTCAATCTCAAGACAAAAAATTCTCCCCTCAAAGCAAAGAATCATTCTCAAGATCCTTCAGCTAATCCTTCTCCATCTGTGCTGTCTGTGAATTTCTAACTGTGCCCACATCCTCCTAAACGAACCAGATGTTCCCTGACACTTCGTTTTGGATTTCTAACTCCAGAGCGGCTGTGAAGAGCCTCTGTAGCACTGTTTCCAGCTGGCCACTGGGTTAGGCACTGATCTCACTCTGTGCAGACAGATGGAAATTGAGGAGAAGAACCAGTGCCTGTGGCTTTTGTTGACTGATGGTGTCACTGTGCTATCTGCTTGCCATCTGATGCGTACACTGAATTTGTGTAAGCTCAAGTGTCCTTTTATCCATAGAATGCTGTTGGGATGAGACAGCAAAGATGCTGAGATCTAAGCAAAGAAATAATGACCCTTTTTTGCTCTGTGAGACTCCTACTGTGGTACAGCAACTGATTTCAGATTGAACTCTACCTGCCTGCAAATGAGACAAGGGGCAGGTCCTTTGGGAGAGGGAACCCAAACACAGTCACCTGTGAGGAAACAGCGTAATGTATGCAACTGGCTCAGCTGTAACAACAGGAATTTGAACAAGATTGTCTTTCAGTGTTCATACGATCTTCATTTTTTGACGAGTGTGGAGAAATACTTGCCTGATACATCAGAATTCAGCTTCATATTGACTTTCAAAGTTGTGATCTGTGCTGGCTAGTGTCATTGGCCTAATAGAGCAGAACAGTTACAGAATAGCACAAGGGGACAGCACAAAGTTTGTGTTTTGAAGATGCAGATTTTTTTTGACAACACATTACTGATTTGTAAGCATATCTTCAAGTTACCATTCAATATTTCCCCCTGAAATTCAATTGAGGTTCCCCTAAATTTCAGACTGAGTGTCTCTGTAGTCAAAAGATCCATATCAAACCTTACAAGATATCATTTATTCATAAAAAGGAAATGAATTCTGTGCTTGTATTTGATATGCACTACATGTGCTATTCTGCATTTGCACCACACTGTATAACACTTAATATGTAGGCTGTAAAATGTTGACTCTGAGAGGTTATGGGGAGAAAAGTCAGAAACACAACCCTGAATCTTTCTCTGCCATGCTATAAAATAAACTATTTTCTGTCTGTATAAACAATTTCATTTTAGACCAAGACTGAGGAATGTGGGCATGTGATGAAAATATATAATTAAATTTGAAGCTGAGTATTTGGTGATAAAAGTATTCCCAGGAATAATATTTAAAGAAGGATTACGTTCTTCCATACTTCGATTTCTTGTTTTCTTCTGGCAAAGTAGACAAACACTCCTGGACATTTAACTCATTACATCAGAAATGAAGTTTTCCTAAGTATTTCTTCATATGCATACGTGCACTTACACAATTTAAAATGCCGTAAGATTGTTTGTAATTTTATTTCAAATTTGTTAAACTCCAAGATCATTACATTTCAATGTGAAAAAAACCCACAGAGTGAGATCTTAATTAGATTTGTTAATTAGTTGATAGTTCTGAAGAATCCTGTCAGCATTCAATACTCTTTTATATGTATGGCTTTATATGATATTAGAATACCTTCGCAATAGCAAGTTCACAAATAAATTACATAATAGACTTTTTATACTGTCTTGTAATAATTTTTTTTGAATGCTCTGTATAAGCAATGGCACTACTTAAAACTGTGAACTTAAAAGTCTTTAGTGGAAGAAAAGCTCTCTCTTTTTTCCTCTTCAGCCACCCAATGAATAGATCCACAAAAAAAGCTAATTCTTTTTTTCACCCTTTAGAAATTGGTCATAGAACTGCATTCTGCTTGGTGGACAAAAATCACCGAACAAATTACAGTGAATTTCCTGCATCGCAATCCTTCAAACCATCTACGGAAATGGTGGTGAGTAATGGTGCAGAGCTGTGCTGTTTCATGTGCTTCATTTCAAGTCCAGACTTTGTCTCATTTGACATAGATGCAAGCTGCAAAGTTTGGATTCAGGTTTTTTTAACGAGCATTTTGGAAGTTCAGAAGTGTGTATAAATAAGTTGTTGGTTTTTTCCCCCAGACTGTAACATGGGAAGGCTCCTGCTGTGAGGTTTGGATCAAATCTGAAGGTTTGGTTTCGTTCTATTTTTGTTTCCAATGTACTAAGTTCAGAGCATTCGCAGCCTGCCATAAACCACCTCTGTTAAACATGTGCATTGTTAAAACATGCAGAAGACTTGGCTCGAGTTGTGCATCACCTAATGGAAGCCAGCAAAACTGTGGGCTGGAAGGAACCCCTCGCTGCAGTATATGACCACAATGAGCACCTGGGCTTGCTGGAAGCGACAATGTAAATGGTATATTCATAGTAACCATGTCTGAGAATTAAACACTCAAGGCCCCCGCTCAGGCAAGAACCTCTGAAATGCTTCTGGTGCTCCAGGAGGGACTGTCTCAGGCACCGCTCAGCTTTTGAAAGAATTGATGTTTCTGGCCGTGTTGTTTATGAAGCAACAGTACTTTTATAACTGAGAATAGGGCTTGTTCTTGAATTATCAATAAAATGTCAGTTTTTCCAGCTTCTTTGAGTGCTCCATTCGCTGGCACTATGACTGGAGTCAGGAGGTGTTGTCGGCCGCAGCTGCTCACTGCCACTACCGAACAAGTGCATTTTCTGACCCTCACATGTGTAGTTCTGAACTCCTTGGCTCCCAGCAGACCTCTCCATGCACCCCCATTTTGCTAACAGCTTCTTTCTGTTTGTTGCCTGTAGCTCCTTCGTTCCACTACCTTCCCTTTGCACATGGAGAGGTGAGGGCAGGGAATGATAACTGAGATAGGAGATATTTTGGTGGATGTTTGTGGCCTGACTACGAGTCCTCTTGCTCATGTGACATTGTTCCACTTTGGAAGCTGGGATGCCTCTAATGATGACAGTGAAAATGGATGTTATGCCTCACATAGGCCATGACTAATTTAATTTTATTCCTTGGGAGAAGCTATGCTGTACACCTTATCTGCCAGGACTTATTTGTGTTGAGAAGATAAGGCATTGCATGGGCTACCCTTTACACACCACACTGAGAAGGGCTTTACATGCCAGCCATGGGAGGTTGGCTTAGGGGAAAATGTATTGAGAAAAGTCAGAAATAAAGTCCATTTTTTTTCCCTGCCATGCTATAAGATCAACTGTTTTTTGTCTGTATAAACAATTTCATTTTAGAATCGAGCCCCAGGAATGTAGACCTGTGATGAAAATATATAATTCAATTTGAAGCTGAACATTTGTTGATAAAAGTATTCCCAGGAATAATATTTAAAAAAGGATTACATTCTTCTATACCTTCGCTGCTTTCTTCATTTGCCATAATAGAGTCTCTGAGTACATTTCACTCTGAGCATCTCAGCTGATACTTGATGAAGTTTCTAAAATGGCTACCACATTATTGCCTTTACATAAAATAAATGCAAAGCTTTAAGATTTGTAGCCTCCTCTGTCATGCAGGATCCAGAAGACTGTGGGCTTTGACAGAGTGGTAGCTCTAAACTAATTTGGGAGACAGCTGTTGACAACTGTGAAGTCTATTTCATCTGAATAGAAATGCTTAGAAATATCTTTGATTTCCTTTGTGGAAATAAGTAAAGAATATCACCCATACCACAAATACTTTAAAACCACTAAGATTCATGTGAACAACAGTTGGAGATGATTATGTCTGAACTGTGCATGGTTAAGGAGGCTACTGAGGGTATCAGAGCCCGTGCTTTGGGCAGGTCATCGCCTGGGAGTAATGTAGAGTGCTCTGCATTTGCCCTCACCATAGGGCAGTGACCCTCTGGGGTGGTGGTGAGCACAGAACAGGGACCTGGATTGTGTGCTTTTGTGCTCCTGGTGTCAGCCTACCCTCACCAGCATGCCAGTGAGAGGAAGGTGACTCAGAGCTGTGCCAGCCCTGGCAAAGCCCTGAGCTCTCCTGCTCTTCGTGGAGGAGCTGGCAGCCCCCGTGCTTTCAGCGTGGTGGGAGTCTGGGGGTGACCTGCAGCCCCACCTCTCCTGAACTGCACCCAGGGCATCCTGGCAGAGGCTGAGAAGCTGGGAAAACTTACTAAGCAAAGTCCCTCCATGGAGTAGCCTTGTACATGATTATAAATCTATCAAAGGCTTACGGAAAAGTCATTCTGATCTGTGTGCCTCTTCTGCCTCTTTATTATGATGATTGAGAAAAGTAATTCTAAGACCTTGATATGCTCATTTTTAGTAAAAGTTACATTTTTGTAATACTACCAGAATGCTAAACTGAGACATCTCTGATATTTGGAGCTTCCTGGCATGGAGTCTTTTTGACATAAATATGCTCATCCCAAAACTCAAGTGGACCTCTGAGATTCTGAAGTTGTAACCATAGCAAACATAACTTAAAAAGGGGGAAAAGTGTTCTGTCAGTGTCATTTCAGCTCTAAATGGCACAATCTATTTCTCTTAGGTACACAATTCATTTTGATCTCAAAACAGAGCTAGTAATGCCAAAGAGTTGCAGTGGACTGTTTAAGTTATAAAAGAAAATGAAGTTTGATATATGACTGCTTAAAGGACTTTCAAAAATACCATGGCAAAATGACCTTCAAAGAAAGTGTCAGGCCCAATAAACACTCAACACAACTGCGATATCAACCCCTTTTCCTGGGATCCCAAGGTAGTGCAAAAGCCTTCAGGAGAAGGAGGTATTTGCTTTTCAGCCCAGCTTGAATTATTTCTATATTAGGTTTTATTGGATCTATATGTGGCGATTTTATGGCTCTTTAATGTTTATGATGTATTTATTATCATTCCTACATTTCCCCCGCAGCACTACTGAAGTGGGACTATCTAAAGATTGTGGAGCTATTTGTTATTGTACCTTCAATTTATAGTCACCCCATATTTTACATACAAAGTGTTCACAGTGTGACTGACATTAATTAACCCTTGCTATGTCCATCTGAATTCACAGTCCTATATAAAATGCATTTTAAGTGGGGGTAAACGGAGTCCAGGAGCAGCCCGGACCACGAAGCGGGTTTACGAGAGGGCCTGTTAAGAGACCTGCCTATGGCAGATCCCTGTTTCCAACCCAAGCTATAAATTATGTCACTTGGCAGATCAAAAGCCTTACTCCACTGCTTAATCAATTGCCACTCAAACACAGAGGTGTAAGAGTGAAACCCAGCAACCTCTTGGCGAGGAGTGTTGGGTGGCAGCAGAGTAAGATGGAGTTTGGTTTGGGCTCAGAGCCAGGTCCAGCCTAAGAGAGAAGGCAGTGTTGAGCACGTATGGCAGCTCCAGTGTTCCCTCCGCTGCTGCCCTGTCTCAGCATAGGTTTGGCATCATATTTATGGGAAGATATCCATGCCATGGATACTGCCTTGGAGAGCCCCCAGGTCACTCCTGAGTCCCTCTCATGCTTGTCACTTACTGTCTTCCTTTCTGTTCACAAGCTCTGACCCTCTCCTGGGAGTCCTGTTGCTCTCTAATTTCAGTTCAAATATTTTTGTTGCTGAATCAGATACCAACAACAATTTGCTCCTTGCCTTCTGTTCTATTGATTCTCCATCTCCTTCTAATAGAAATAACTCCTACTAAGACCACAGAATCACAGGAAAAGCCAGATGGGAAAGGATCTCAGGAGGCCACCTAGCTCAACCTCAGCTTAAAGTCTTCTTGAGTCTTTTGTGCCCTATTAATAATGCTAAACCATGGCCCAGTTTGCACATGTAAAATAACAGAGTACTAAAGAGCACTGAAGAAACAACGGTGATTTTACACCACCTCTGCTTGCTTCCACAATGTGCTGGTTTGGGCTGAGATAGAGTTAATTTTCCTCACAGTGGCTGGCATGGGGCTGTGTTTCAGATTTGTGCTGAACACAGAGTTGATAATACAGAGCTGTTTTTGTTATTGCTGAGCAGTGCTTGCACAGAGCCAAGGCCTTTCCTGCTTTAGGTACTGCCACGTTAGAAAGGAGGCTGGGGGTGCTTGGGAGGTTGGGAGGAGACACAGCTAGGACAGGTGACCCAAACTGACCAAAGGGATATTCCAGACCACGTGTGCATGCTCAGTGTACAAGGTGGGAGGAAGAAGGAGGAAGGGCAGACATTTGGAGTGATGGTGTTTGTCTTCCCAAGTCACCATTACATGTGATGGGGCCCTGCTCTCGTGGATATGACTGAACACCTGCCTGCCCATGGGAAGCAGTGAATAAATTCCTTGTTTTCCTTTGCTTGTGTTCACACTTTTGCTTTCCTTACTAAATTGTCTTTATCTCAACCCGCGAGTTTTTCAGCTTTCACCCTTCTGATTCTCTCCCGAGTCCTGCTGGTGGGGGCATGAGTGAGCCATTGTGTGGTACTTGGTTGCTGGCTGAGGTTAAACCACAAAACACAGCAAAACTATTTTCTTAGATCCACATTTAATTGATGGATCGATGAGTAATTGGGATTTTTTTTTGCTAGTGTTTGGAAATAAGTTTGCCCAGAACCTGTCTGTGCAACTGTATGAACTTCTGCATTGACATATTGTCAACCTTTATGACTCTCCACGAACTGGATCTCAAACTCATAAAAGACTTGCTTTCTTCCGTAGTAGCTATGTGGACATTATACCTGATTATAATGGCAGGATTTGCTGGCCTTCAGCAAATAGAAATTAGCAAAATTGGCAGAGGCCTTGAATGCTCTGTGAAGCCTGAACACGGCGTGATGAAAGGATAAGATTTTCCTAGCACAGTGGTACTGCTTCCAAGCTGGTAGCTTTCTTGGATGACTCTGGATGCTGGACAGAGGGAACCTTATTCCAGTTCCTTTCCTGTGCTACTATGTTTTCCTATATTAAAGAGCTGCTTTTTTCCTGCAATGGTTATGCTACATAGATGAGTGGTTCTCTGTGACATCTGTCAGTCACAATGTCACATACTTGGTGCTTGGATTCTATTTCCATATCCATGGGAAAGTTTACCTCCTCATTGATAAACCGAACTGATAAACCAAAGGGGCACATTATATTAGATAACATATAAAGAACATTATGGTTTCAAGCTGATTGTGATATTTCTTTGTGAAACTAATTGGGAGTACCTTCCTTCTCTCTTCCAAACACTTCCAAATCACCCCACAGCGCTGGTCAAAAGCTGAGCTGTGCTCCAAGTTCAGACTCCTCAAGTTATTCAGCTGTTATTCAGCCTATCAGTAGTTTTTAGGCTATGGCACTGTAAACAAAGCTGATCTTAGAAACATAGCAGCTTGATAAAAGCATATAGTTTCAAAACCACTCAAAAAAATCATCAGAAGGGATCTCTTGCTGTTGCAAGCAATATATCACTTTAACTACAATGCTTTTACCCTCTGTTTATCATCCCTTCTAAAGCCATGTGGAATACTCATCTTCTCTAATCCTTGTCTATAGTATTTCCAAAGTACTTTACAAGCTTGGAGTAATGGACTTTAATGCCTTGCAGCAGCTGAGCTGGTAGCATATATGATACCTTAAATGTAACAATCAAAGGAGCATGCAATATTTTGGTATTTCCGCTGACTTGCAGATGTGCTGTATCCAGGTCCAAAAACTGTAATGTCAAGTTTAGACTAAAAGTGTTTAAAACAAAATAATGTCTCACTGCTCCGTGTCAACACCCCTATAATGTGAGAGGATATTCTCTGATAGAGAGAGCACCAGTATTAAATATCTGTTATCTGAGCTCTACAGTAATTTCTTTTTTGTATGTTTGTCCATGAATAACCTTGCTCAAGATTTATGTAACAGAGTGTATTGTTTTATTAATCCAGAGCATGTGGTATTCTCCAGGTGCTAAGCTTTGATCTCCTTGTCCTTCTATGTATTAAGTTTTCTGGTTCTCATTGACACTGATGCTCTTGATTTAAGGTAATCCTCTTATTGTCGGGGACAGGAAAAACTGCAAGTGAACTCTGCAGTGAACCTGGAATCTTGTTCTTTTCTTTCGTCTCAGTTTTGATTGAATCTCCACTAAATTCAGTTCAGCAGAATCCAGCCACTGCTTTTAGGAGTAAAAGTATATCTTTCTGCAACATTTTATGGCATGGAATGTCGTTTATGGCACATTATATTACAGTTTGAAATGCTAGCATTCACTAACAAGAGGAGCTGTGGTTTTATATTAAAACAACTGAGCAATGTAAAAAACCTCTAGAAATCCAAGAAGGCAGTTTTCCTGTGGCTGGAAACAGAAGGAAAGAGTGTGAGTATGTGTGCAGTGGAAGGCATGCGACAGGGGAAAGAGCAATTGGACAGTGAAAAAAAATGCTGGATGGAGCCAGGCTCCTTCCAAATGCCTGCTGGCATGTAGGGTGCAGATAAGAGGTCAGGCTGACAGTGCCACACCAGTAACTTCTGAGCTATCATCTGAGGAGCAGCTGCTTCTCCTCAAGGTTTCTCTTGCAGCTGGCACTGACTCCCCATCTCTCACCTCTGCTCCTTTGTTTTTTCTCACCTACCTTGATGGTTCATTTCACGGGCATATGCTGACTTGAGGCAACTTGTTTCTGGGAATGGGAATCGCTGGGGCAGGATTGTGTAGTGGGCTGGCAGGGTCAGATTAAGTGTGGAGCCAACTCCTTACTCTGCCTCAGTCCACATGCAAGCCTGACATGATGCCAGAGGTCTGCAAACATGGGCTTGTCTTCAGGGCCAGTGGGGTCATCAGGAAGGAATATTCTGTGCTCTGAAATCAGGGATTGCAAGGTGGGTGGGGCATTCACTAAAATATCTACATCACTTGAGCTTTCACAGGTGATAGGACATGGGTTCCTGGTAGAAGTCTAGGGCAGTAGAACTCAAAGGGGTCCACTAGTTCACTCCCATGTCCCAGCCGGGCATTACTATGCCAACATCTCCTTTTTTGCAGGTGAGTGTCTACTCTGTCTTTAGCAAGCTCCTCTGTTGCGTATAACTCATTCTGCATGAGATGGCAAGACAGTTTTTTCTATTGGCACAAAAAACTTTCTTCTAATATTTAACCTCATTCTTTCTTCATGATAATTAAGATAATTTACTTTTTAAAGTAAAGACTTTCCCCGTTTGCTGGCACTCTCAGTGTACCTGAAGACTGTTACTACCATCTCTCCTTGGTCTTCCCTTCTCCAATCTAAACAATACAACACTTCAGGTTTTCCATGATTGTCATGTTCTAGTCATTCCCATGACTCTTTGAAGAAGGGGCCAAACCTCTCTTACACTACAGACTTACCAAAGCCAAATGGAATAGAAGAATTCATTTGTCTATCCAGTAGATGATACTCTTGATTATCCATTTGGTAGAGCGATTGGATTTTTTTCCCCAGCAACTTGTTCTTTTTGACGTATGATCTGCTTGTGCACTGGTGCAACCTTCAGCCCTTTTGCTGTCTGTGCAAGGGCCTGCCCATCCATCACCTTTTGATGCAGATTATTACTATTCCCCAGAAGCCTGGCATCTCTCCTGGTTGAACCATGTCTTGTTTATCTCAGATCTGTCTTTCAATTTCCCAAGATCACTTTGAATTCTCGTCTTGTCCTTTGACGACTTGTCTTGCTCAACTTTCCATTGTTTATGAATTGAATGAGAAGGCTCTCTGCCCCAAATAGTTAGTGAAAGTATTGAGTAGTGCCAGGCCCGATGCAGTTTGTGCTGATATGTCACAGGTGAGAGGAGAATCTCTGGCATCTCACTCACTCAGTGAAAATCTTTCTAACCAGTTATGTGTCCTTTTCACATTGATCTCTGTATTTCTATATGAAGCAGGTTTAGTTAGTTTTGTTTCTTCATGTAGAAGAGAAAACAAACTTTGATTGAAAAAAGGGAGTAATATCTTTATGCGGCACTCCAAAGTTTCAAATAATGGTTTCTCTAAACAACGCATATCTTTTAAACTTCTGATTTTGATTTCCTGTGCTATAAAAGGAATTAGCCAAATACCACAATGCTGGTCAGAGATCTCCCTATTGACCTGAATTTTTCATCTGAATTACTTGGTCTTCGCATGGATCAATAATAGAGATTGACGAGCCTTAAAACAGCCCCTCTATGGTCCACTGAAGTACTTTCGGACTCTTGCATAGCTTTCCTCATTCAATATACGCCAGTCTGATTCAGTTTTTTTAGGAAAACCAAATCTTGCACAAACATTCTTTGAATCATAGAATCATAGAATATGCTGAGTCAGTAGGGACCCTTTATTTTTTCCAAATAAGTCTGTTGAAAATGCCTGAAAGGCTGTGTTGCTGTTTTATTTGCTTAGGATTTCTATCCATTGAAAGAAATATGGTCTTCTTCACTCAGATTTCCAACTTTTTCTATTTTTTCACTTAGAACACATAATACAGTTGTCAACAGTGTTTGCATTTTTTGTTGGAAAGAAATTCTTCTTACTCACTTCTTACTACTGGTGTTTGAAAATTAAGTTTTAGGAGTGACGACTCAGGCAGACCTCTGACATGTGGAGAAGAGTGAGTCTTTCATCTTACAGTGAAGTACCTGATGCTGCCCACCTCCAGAGAGAGGATGAGGGGTTAGATGGCCAGTGGCTTTGCAGCTCCTTATGACCAGCCTAAAAGCAAGAAGAGTTTGGAGGGTTATTTAGGACAGTCATTGCTCTGAAAGAGACACTCAAGCCTAGCAGCATGCAGCTCTGATTCTGCTCAATATTTTTAATGTAACACTTTCTGTGTCTGTGCATTTTTTGTGGGCTGGACTGTCCAAATAGGGGTTTCCATTCCACTGCTGCAAAGCTATTAATGAGCTGCAAGCAGTCAGATGCACAGATGGCCCTGCAGGCACAGTAGCAGTGTGTGTCACTCTGCAGGGCATCAGTGACAGCGTTCGCAGGGTATTCACAAAGCACTTGGCTGAAGCAGGGGAGAGGTGGATTTGGTCCCTGTACCATGTATGGTGGCAGGGGGTAGGGGAAAGGGGTGATTCGGTGAATGCTTGCCAGAGCATCTGCTGCTGTCACTGGTTTGGGGCAGGAATGCGGGGCTGGTTCACCACCTTCTGAAAGAGCCACTGAAAGCCCTTACGGTAATTCACCCTGCAGAGGTGTCTCTTCCATTGACTGCCAAAGGAGCTCAGGTGACTGGAGCAGTATGTTGATACTCCTACTGATATGTTGGCTTGAACATGCCTCACATGCCTTTCTGAATTGTTAACTTTCTGCACCAGGGCTACCAACTGTGCAGAGGTGTTCCCTGCCCCATGCCAAGTGCTGTGCCCTGATGCTCCACCTGCTAATCTGCCCCATGCTATAAAAGCACAACCTGAAATCAGTGGGATCAGAAATCTTCCCAGCGCTCACAAAGGTCACTTTCTTTGTGTCTCCCATCCTTTGACACTTGTGTTAATGCAGAGAGTGCTGGCCTAAATAGAGAGGTTTTAGCTACACTCTGAAATGTAGCTCCTTCCAGAGGCATCTGTGAGTAAAAAAATTTAATCTGGGGAGTCTGGAGGCAGCTGAGATAATTTATGGACAGAACAGAATATACATAACTTCAAAAATGTTGGTTTTTATAATATGCAAGGACGACAGTGGAGTGAAGTGTGTATACATGGAAATAGTACAAATATTTTGCCAGAATCCTTAGGGTATTGGGAAAAGATTTCCGTTCTACTAGTTGAATTGTCATGAGGGATTTTCAAGGGTCAAGTTCCATATTGCAAGGAGGATATGAAACTTTCAGGCCATTTATTGCATGGACATGTAAAGCAAAGATTGTGCATGCTTGGAGGTTGTAAAAACAATTGGCTCTTTTATGTTTGAAAAGAGGCTTTGTTTCATGGGCTGTATTGCATCACTGAATCTTAATCTCTTGAAAGGCATGATTGAGAAGATGGTGCTGTGCATGCTGAGGGAGTATGGCAGGCTCATTAGAGGGTCTACAATGAACCCTCACAACAAGTGGCATAGTAGAAGCTGCACATCACATGATTCGTGCAGATTGCAAAATACGGAACTCAGTAGTGAATATGATACACCGTTTTAGAGGGGCCCAGTAAACTGAAAGAAAAAAAAAAAAAAATTCCTAGGGAGCCTTCCCTTATGCTATGACCACAGGGAGTTTTGAATAGAAAATGTTTTGCCTGCCTGGCATATTCTTGCAATACTTTTCCATAATTCTCTAAACTTGGAGTCACTTCTTGGTAGTAAGGAAGTAGAACAGCACATGTTCTTCTCCTTTGTCAGATGTAAGTTTGGAGGGACCGTCTGGAGACCTAGGAGCACCTACACATGCCTTTAAACACTGGACAACTTAAAACATTTTTTGTGTGGAGGGTGTTAGTCCACATGACATTTGAACATGACATTGACACATATAAATGGGAAAAGAAAGTAAAAGCAGAAATGGATCATTGAAGTGTTTTATAGCTCCTATGGTATTACCAGGATGGAGAAAATAACACCACCATTTTGTGCTTTTTAACAGAGCCAGATTTCAGTAAGTTCTACCAGGATCCTTCACTTTAACACTGTTTTATCCTTGTAGATGTCTCAAAAGAGATTTTCTGTTTAGAACATTTTCTGTTGCATCTTTAAGTGGTAGTCTCAAATGCAGTTTTGGTGTTCTCTCTGTCTAGGCTAATGTTATATTTTCTACCTATTACAGCATAGTAATATAATGCAGTACATGATCTAAATCTTACTTGCACACAAACCAGAAAATTACTATTTTATTTTACAGCCACCCCAACTGCATATAAAAATCATCTGGGAAAGTAGTTTCTCATACTTGATACAATGGCCAAATAAAAAAAATGCAGTGTATTTTATGATTTGTCGGAAGACACACGTATAAGAAAATCAGTAGCAATCAGTAATCTGTATGTTACTGTACGTTATTAAAAAAATATCAGCTAATAATATCCAGATGAGAAACCACATACAATTCTTCAACATTTCCCTCTAATTTTCTATTCCATGGCAACAGTGAGGGAAACTTTATCTTTTCTTTGGTTTTTTGCATGGAATACCTTAATAATTCTTTAAAACTGCACATGCCACAGGTCAAAACAGCAAGTAATGCTTTGCAAAGCAGGTGACCTGTCTGTTCTGCTTGGCTGTTGCCAGCGCATTTTTCATTTAAGAAAGACACTACTTCATTGAGCAATTTTAGAGACACACAGTGAGATTCCTCAGGCTGATAAAGAGTGAAATGGGCAGTAAAGTGGCTAAATACAAATGTTTAACTCATCAGCCCTGTACGTCTGCTGGTGGATAGCATGTTATTAGTCTTGGATTTCCTTCATTACTCAGCCTGTAGCTTAAGCTATTCTGACATCTCTTTTATTTTTCTTCTGCAGCAAAATGTTTTCCAGTTTTTACACCTTTTTTTATTCTTGCCTGTAGATAAGCTGTCCTCTAGCAAAGATTCAGCTAATTCAGGTGCATTTTATTTTGTGAAGCATTTTACTGCTTCTTCTTTCCAGGCCATAGCAGAGGCTGAGATGATTAATTGCTATCGGTAATAACCTGAGTTGCTAAGAATGTTCCCAGGGCTTGAAAGAAGGGGAAAGCATGTGGGGAAGAGGAAAAGTAGCAAATCCTACCCTTGGCCAGCTTGCCTTGTCTTACCTACTTCTTTAGCTTCTGGACAGTTAATCTGCATTATATATAGTCCCTTATTAGATTCTTAGGTATTCCCTACAGGCTGACATTATAAAGAAAAGAGAAGATCAAACAACCAACAATTTAGAATAAGTTCAAGTTGAAGTGTGGTTTTATTCAGAAAAACGGGCTGTAAAACTAGCACCTTTAAAATCAACAGGCTCTACTCACATTAAATTGCATAAACTTCTTTTACTGATGAAAATAAACTTTTACTGTTTTTTAACACCTGGGCAGAAAAGTGATGCAAGAAAAGTGAATTGAATTGTATTGTCTTGAACTTCATCAGCAAAGTCATGTATCTGTTAACCTCTGCGTAATTATTTGGAGCAGTGAAATGTCACTGGTTTTACTGCAGGGGTATTTGATTCCAAGGTGTTACTGCTTTGCTAGCTGATGACCTTCCTGGGTCTATAGCCCACTCAAAACTGATGGGTGTGACTCAGACAGAAAGGACATGGTTTAAATGCTGAAGCCCAGGAGGAAAGTGCAGATTAGTGAAAACTGAGCCTGAAAATTAAGAGTGCTTGGAACAGAAATCAGTAAGAAATGTCAGCATCTTGACATTCAGAAAGTCCCTGGAGGAGCAAAGTCATGGCCAGTGCCTAATATAAACGTGGCCTCTGCTTTGCTAAAGCAGTCTCCAGGCTACTTGCATGTTTCAGTGTTGCAGATTTTAACATGAACAATCATATAATTGCCAATAGAGCTATTTTAAGCAGTCCTGGAGGAAATTCAGACCTTCTGAAAGCCTTTCTAATCTAAAATGAAACCTCATTTAGAAATTTCCTTTGGGTAGGGAATAGTAAAAGAGGGAATATCCAGTACAGCTCCTGAGGTGTCCTGGAAAAGAGGAAGCATCCACTCTAAATGGGGTCAGATAAACTCTGGAGCACACAATACTTCCTGCTGCTTCTTAGTTTGCTATGTGCTTAGTGGACATGGACTGCAACTTTTCCAAGCTTTTTCAGCTGGCATTAGTGCTCCAAGTTCCATGTGTCCCTGGCACAATTAGATTGTCGGAAGAACTTGTTCTCCAGGGTTGGTGCAGAAAGTTTGGGAGCCCCAGATCTGCTGGTTGAAGCAGGGTGGGATAATGTCCCAGACAGGGGGTCACAGCATCGCCGCTCTCAGGGCCTGTCAGATGCCTGGGTGTCACCTCCTGTATACTCCCTCCCTTATTTGAGAGCTGAGATGCTTCTCCCCGCTGTCATCCAGGTGGTCCTGCTAATAACAGGGATTTCTCTTCAACCCTTCCTCTCTTTGCTGAGATGGGGAATGAAGGTGTCAGCTGCCTTCACAGTTCTCTGTACTGCAAGAGATTGGCTGGACACTGCAACTGGAAAAAAACCGGATCCATTCCACACTGTTTTTATGAAATAATTAGTAATGGTTCCCAACCCAAATGGGACTGTGATGATGAATTCATGATCTCTTTCAACAGATCTTCTTGTCTTTCTTATCTTCTCTTCCAGAATATCAAATATTTTTGTTCTAATTAAGTCCAGTGCATCAGTAAAAATGGAAGAAACGAGGGTCGTGCTTTGCTGTCACTGAGACCCTTGCTATGGTCTTTGGCCACATCTGGGCTCTGTGTTTCTTCACCTTTCGATTTTCGTAAGGAAGGGAGAACCACATTCCTACTCTCCTGTAAACTAACTTGGCTATAAAGTAGTGAAGTAGATGTCAGCCAGTGACATCTGGTTTCGTCTCTGAATTGAATGCTGGCCTCTGCAGCATGGTAATACTTTTCACAAGAGGCCAGAGGGGTGGGAAAATAAGAAACTTCTACAGGTTTGTCTTCTTTATTAAAACAAATGGATCACCAAATGAGTAGACAGTTCACAATTCATCAGGGAAAAATCAATACAGAGGAGGTTTTTAACTGTAGTTTATTGGACAGAAAGCCTTATATGCTTAAATACCACAAGGACATGGGAAGCCAGGTACACCTCCAAATATTTCAAATAAAAGCAGCATTTTCTAAACACTGGCAATGATTTTCTTTGTAAATAGGTTTAACCTTGGACCTTCTGTCATCTTGTATTTTTACACAGGAAATTAATTTTCTACATCCTCTGTGTGCATAGAGAAGACAGAAAGTCAAAAAACTCCAAGGGATTTCCAAAAAGCCTCCATATAAATTTTAAAATTAAACAGATGTTATATGATAACCATTAAATCTAAGCTATGGGTTCCGAGGTTATAAACTATACATGATGTTCTGAAGTAAGAGATGAAATAGACTTTTTTTCCATTTACTGAAGGTTTTCCAGATCAAAAAGATCAGGATTTAGATGAATCCATATAGGCCTTGTGTTCCAACAAGAGTTTATAAACATCCAAAATAAGTAAATGCTCTCACATTTGCTAGTAAACAGCCATGGCTAGAGATGTTCTGTGACTTCCCAGCTCTGCTGGGAACGCAGCTATGCACTGCCAAGAGCCTGTCCATTGAGATGGCCATCCTCAGTGGGCATTGGAGTGGATCCAAGGTGACTTAAAGGTAAGGCTGTCTGCTTGCCTGGTCACTTGCTGCAATCCCTGGCCCATGTCTGTAACTCTAGAAGAAATCCCCACATCTTGTTTTTTTCTAGTTCAAAATGAGGATGTTGCACTGCTACATTACTGGAAAGGGATTGGAGATGTGATGAGAGACATCCCCTGGTAGGAGACCTCCAGTGTGCGAGGGAAAGGGGATACAAAAGCCAGTTCACACCAGTCTTTCCCTGCAATCAGAAAATTAAGCAGAGATTATTAATGACTGCCTAAGCATCAGAGAAATAGCAAGAACCTTCACGCCATCACCTGATTTTCTATACCAGGCTCATATTTCTGTTCACCACAGAGGAATCTCAAATTGTTTCCACTGTCCTTCAAGAAGGATCCACTCTCTTTCATAGAACAAAAGGTCAGAGGATGTTAGAATACATACTTTCCATCCTGTTGGTGTTAGATTGTACCTCCAAATCATATAATATTTTGCCATTACAGTGCTGTAGACTTTCTATGTCCAAAAGAATGTGACTTTCTCTGCTACCTTTTATCTTCCCTGTTCAACCTTATTTTCCTCTTGATTTCCTCCATCTGCTTTTCATATGACCCTGAGCAGCTGTACAAGGTGTGTATATAGAGTTTTTTGCTTGTTTCATCTTTACTGAGATGCCTTTCTGCTGAATATCTGCTTAACGTGATTTTTATTTGGATCCATTTCAGTTTTAATCTTACTTCTGGCCTTCATGACTGAGGTCCTCTGTCAACTTTTTGTTGTTTAGTAGCTTTGAGTGTGCACAGAGCAATTCAGTCACTCTGAAAAATTTAAAAAAACCTTAACTCCATATTGAGTACAGTGTTGAGTAGTTAATCCCATTAATGTCAGGGTTTTTCCTCCCAAATACCATTCATTTGCAGAGCGTAGGGATGTCCAGGAAAGTAGGAGGACTATTTCTTTTGCATATTTCTTTTCTCTTGGAAATATCAGGCAGAGCATTGTGGTGTTTCTGCTTTCACTGGAAAGGAAAAAAATGCCAGGAACATTTAAGGGGCTATGAAAATATACCACATTGCCCAAAAGCTCAAATAAAAAAATTCAGGATTCCACAGCTATCTGTGAGGCTGCCCTCTGAACGCTCTAAAACCCTAAAAGTGCTTCTCTTTCTGGAGGGACTGCAGAAGCACTAATACAAGAGCCAGAGCTGGCCTCCAGTTCAGGTTCATGGCTCCCACAAATTATGGCATGGACTCTCACTCCTCATGCCTTCCCTATCCCATCTTCTTGATCCCTATCAAATCAGCATACAGGAAGTAAATCTGTATCATAATTTGTTATGATTGCTGTAGTTTTTTCCCTTGAAAACCAATGTTTTCTAAGGATTCCTTTGTATAACTTTGGGGAAAAGGGAAATACATACTCTTGTTTAGAAAAAGCCTTCATACAGTGTGTTTTCTGGCATTTTATACCAAAGATATTAATGTAATGCTGTTTTCGTCACCCACCCACTTTTTGGGATAAATCCCAGCACTTAGCACATAATGCCTAGTTGATTGTGACTTGCTAGACTGACTACTGCATTGGACAGGGTACAGATGTATGGAGAGACTATATTTAGGCAAGCCCATCAGAGAAAGTATCAATTAAAGGATCAAGTTTGCTCTGCAGAGGTTCTGAGACATTAGGAATTGGTATAATGCAATTGTTTCTTTTTTTCCCTTTTTTTTTTCCTTTTCTTTTTCTTTTGAAAGATTAATGAAATATTTGGATAAGAAATGCGTGGAACAGAAGCTCAAGCTTGCATGGTTAGTGGGACAGGAAAATTGAAACAACATAGAGAGTGAAAAAATGCCATGGTAAGGATCCTCTGCACTTGGTTAGACATCTAGAGGTGTATTTTATGATGGTTTTGAGCTCATACATATACTTTGATGTGCACTGTGCATACTTTTATCTGATTAGTCTTTCAAAAAAAGATAAATCAGATCATTCTAGACACCTCTGATTTTTTTAAGAGCTTTGAGAGAATTTATCTTCATTCAAAAGGATATAAGTTTAACTTTTTCTCTGTTTTTAAAAAAAATCACCTGATACCAATTAGAATTCCTTTAGTGCTGGGCTGATTTATAGTACTGTAATACAGCACTGAAAATATGAAAGCAGAGAAGCAATATTTCAAAATGCAGCATAAAATCAACAATAAAAATGTATATTTATAACCCAAAAAGTATGATTTCATCCTGGAGAATTACCAAGCTAATAGCAATAATAAGCATGATTTTAGTTGTACCATATTGTACTTATTAAACACTTCAGGGGACTTGTGAATAAATCAAATCACAGGATCGTTTCTGGATATTTGAACATATTTTTAGATATTATAAAAATGTGGAAAACTATCACAACTGGTTATCATTTGTTCATGTTTTCCAAAAAAGGTTTTAATCATAGACCTCATTCTTACGTCTTTCAAGATACTGGGCTGATGCCTGCAGGCTGGAAAAGTAACTCCATTTAATAAATGTAGATTTAATATCTTTTGGAGATAAAATTAAAGCAGAAAAAGTATGTGCAACGATGTGAATTATACTCACTATCCCAGGACATCTTGTTTGGTGTAGGGAGGATGTTTCAGAGGAAGGAAGAAAAACGGTTTAGTAATAAAGACGGGCCATAACCAAAACCCTGAAGCCAAGCTCATGAGATACAATATGGAAAGCATGGATTCAAACTCATACTTTGCAGATCTACTACGGGCTCAACTCCAGCCATGAGGGATGAGATTTTTCCCATGGAAATGAATGAGAGAAGTAACAGAACTTTCTATAATTCACTGCAACTCCTACTACCTACAATACAGCAAAGTTCAGAGGACTCAGGTAAAAAGGGCATTCTGCTGTGAGAGGTGCTGTACAAACACACGGTGTAAAAAAGGTCCTGCTTTGAGAATGGTGCAGGACAGATAGGGAGGATGAATTCTGGAATTGAAGCAGATCCAGGTAAGTAAGAACACACTGAGTTGCAGAGGAGCTAGGAGAAACTGAAGTTTGCACATGACTGGAGTTTACACATATATTCAAACACCATTTCCTAGTGAATCCAGCTGTGTCTGCAACACAACAAATGAACTGGTGATTCCTTTAGGAGCTAGACCCTGTAGGTAATCTGGTGTTTCTTGAGCTCCATGGGAGCTTTTTTTAAATACTGGTTTACAATTATCAATACACACCACTTAAGAACTTGGCCCCATGTCTTCTGCTTTCTTATTTGTGGGACAGTGTGCTCCTTTGGAACTTCACAGATGTAGCAGGTGTAAATCTGAAGTCCACCAGAGAGAAGTGTTTTTTCCATGTTGAACTGTTATGGGATGGGGCTATTACTCTGTAATGGTAATTTTGAAAGCCATAGTAGTTCCTCCATACTTTTTCTCATCTGATCTTTGTTTGAAAACAAAAGAAAATGTTCCTTTGATTTTGTTTTCAGTACATTAAACAACAGGGTTATAGGAAACCACTGCCTTCAACCAGCCTTCTTTCCAGCTTCAAAATAGATTGTGCTATTATTTTTCAGAGTTTATGGTGAAACAAATTCCTTCATGGTGTGAACACCATGAAATGACAACTTTTAGCCCATAGTGAATTGTTCTGGCTCAGTTAATAGCCCTAGAATATAAAGATTGCAATAGAAATACTGGTGGAAGTCTTTATAATAGTAGCAGGAACAAAGCTCTGTTGTAATGTTTTCTAGAAACAGGGCCACAGTGATTTGTTCAGCAATCTGTTCTGATCTAATCATAAAGGAAAAAGTGTTCCTGTCAAGTTAAATCCCAGATCCTCTATAAGCTAGTGTATATTTTTAACAGACACTATCAATAGAAAAATGGCATTTAGAAAATAATTTTTTGCTTTACGGTACCCTGAGTGGGGGGGAAAAAACCAAAGGGGATCCTAATGACATTCTTTAGAAGCATCGAGACAAGTAAAGTCCAAACAAAAGTTGCACTGTGATTTGAAGAAGGAAATGAAGCCATTATTGTCGCTGCCACAAGGGCCTGCTGCCAGGATCTGCTGAGATGTTCTTCTTGGGTAAAAGAGCTGACTGGTCTGGTGGCCCCCAGGATGTTTTCACTACCAATGCAGATACATTTGCATGTGTTGTTCTACGTGAGCTCGCTTTCCTCCACTACCTGCCATGAATAACCAGTGGCCTGGGAAACAACACACTGAAAGCGACTAATTAAGATGTACATATCCTGCACAACAGCTTGTGGAGCAGAAACATGCCTGAGAGCTCTGGATCTTAAAGCAGTCAATGCAGTAAAAGGGATGCACTTTAAAGTGTGAAAATAACAACTTGAAATTAGCTTCTGTATCTTCCTCTTCACAGTCAGAACTGAACAGTGCAGACACATCCTGACAGACCAAGTTAAGACAACGGAACCAAAGGCAGTCTCATAAGGCCCCTCGAAGAAGGGTGAGCTTAAAAACAACAGTGAATCTGTAATCCACACCTGAAAAAAACGTATGTGGGAGAGTGTTTTTTGACAAGAGGGTGTGTAAACCTTGTTGTGTCTCCCTTGCAAGGGAAAATGAATGGAGAGTCCTCAAGATATCTAAATCCCCAAATACCATAAAGACCACAGGCTATGAATGCGCAGGAAATAACATGAGGAAACATTATACAGAGACTGCATTTATAAAATAAAGGTAAAAATTAATCTGACTTTCAAAAGCGTTGCCTTTTTTAGTGCCACTACTTCTCTCCTTCTTCCCCCTCTATCTTTTACCTATGTCTTTAATTCCTGTCTCCAGTTTTTAAATGTATTTTGATTGCAGCCACTGATGTTCTACAGAGGAGCTCTACTCCACAGGGGTAACAGATTACAGTCTTTTAACCTGGAACTGGCTGGGACTGGTACTGTGAATGTGTGATTTAGGTGAGAGACACATCCATTTTCCATCTGCTGTTCATCCATGACCTAAGAGACTTATCTGTGCTCATTAACTGAGTTCAACACATCTCTGCTGCCTTTCCCTGCTGGCAGGAGCAATGTGTGAAGACAATGAGGGCAAAATTGCCACCTCGTGTTTGTTTCTTGAACCTTTATGACTCATGATAAGGCAGGCTCACAAAAGGAATTATGAGTATTATCTTGCAATAAAATAGTTCTGATATATATACATAATTTTATGACGGACTTGAGAAAAAACAAATGTTGAAACATGCTGGCCAATAAAAATGGAAACATTGATTGTTTTTAAGAATACAGTACTATATCCTGATACAATCCACAACATATTGTGTGAGGAGGTTAAACTCTCCTGGCAAGTCTTAGCTGAGCAGTTAGCTGGATCAAACCAAAATGGGTAGAAACTCAAGCTGTATATTCCCGTAGTCACTGCAGGATTGTACAAGGATGATCTCAATTAATTTTTTGAAAAGAAAGTAAGCAGCTTTCAGGTTTATGGCAGGAATAGCATCTTTGAACATTATTTTGCTTCTCTCATTTTTCTCTCTAATAAATTAATCGAAAACAAAGCCTTGAGCTTCATCCCAGAGGGGATGCACAATGAATTTTTCCCAGAAACCTCTTCTGTAGTGCATGTTACTGGCAAATAAATAAGCAAAACTCCTGAAGAGGTATTTGTACAGAGGAATGTGTACTCGCCCTTGCTTCTGATTTCTTTTAGTGTTAGTTTGGAGACAGACATCTCTTTCATGAAAGTTCCTAAGGGGTGATGAACTTCCTATGTGCACATGTGTACTTACCTTTCTTAGGGTAGCATAAATAGAATACCTAAATTCTGAAGCTTAGCAAATGCAAGCTACATTTGGACAAAGAGAATTCTTCATCTGCTTATTCAAAAAACTCTCACTGCTTTCCAGCCCAAGTGAATAGATCCTTAACTTACTCACTAAATCTGATGGAGGTGTTCACCTCAATGTCTTTCTTGGAATGAAGGACTTAAAACTGGACACAGGATTTGCAGTGTGGCCTCACCAGTGCCGAGGACAGGGGACAATCCCTGCCCTGGCCCTGCTGGCCACACCATGGCTGATCCAGGCCAGGATGCCATTGGCCTTCTTGGCCACCTGGGCACAGCCTGGCTCATGTTCAGCTGCTGTCACAGCCCCCCCAGGGCCTTTTCCCCTGGGCAGCTTTCCTGCCACTCTGCCCCAGCCTGTGGCACTGCCCGGGGCTGTTGTGACCCCAGGGCAGGACCAGCCCTGGGCCTTGTTGAACCTCACCCCCTTGGCCTTGGCCCATGGTCCAGCCTGTCTAGACTACCTGAGCAAATTTCAAGAACTAGAGAGACACAATAGGATATGAGTTTTTTGGGTTTCCTACAGTGAGCTGAAGTTGGCTACACTGCTACCTGTGCAGAGCACATCACTGTCTGACCCAAGGAATTGAAAGCAAACTTTGCAAGTGTCTTGGATTAGAGAC
>VZRL01006368.1:0-12769 GCA_013397895.1 Origma solitaria
CCCCCGGGACCGCCGGCACGGCTCAGCCCCCTGCCCGGGTACCCACGGGCACAGCCCGGAGGGCTTGAGGTCTTGTCTGGAATTACATCGCTCTGCGCCTTCTTCCAGGGAAGATAAGATCAGAAACATAAAGGGAGCTCTGTCTGAGATCGCCTCCCCCTATTTTGTTTGTTTCCTGGTCCGGCATGTACAGTAGCTCAAAGACAAAAGCTGTACTTACTCAGACTGAAACACTGAATTCTGTTTATCTCAAGCTCTGTAATTCATGACTTCGCCACCGCATTCTCAGATTTGCACAAGGGAGTCTTTTTTGTGACGCACAATTTTCAGCCTTGCACCAGAAATTCCTTTTGCCATCTTTTGCCTTACCTATTGCAAGAGATGTGTTGCCTCTTGTAGCAAAAATAAATGGCAGACATGGTTTTCCCAGTTTACCACTGTAAATATAAAGAACAGGTATCTCTAACCATCAATTGCTACCATATTTGGAGCAAAAAGAGAAACTTCTCAGTTTATGGCAACATGCAAATCACTATTTGTACCTTTCAATATTATTTCAGATGCACCATAAATGTAAAATACCCAGGTGTTGTATATGGATCAAGGTATTCCACAATTCTTCACAAGTAGGGACTAGCCTCATCAAGGCATAGAAATAGATGTGGAGACCTGTCAAACCCCACAAAGGCCACAGCAAGAGGACTCTGCTCCAGAGCAACAGAAGCTCTCCACATATCCTCTTCTTGCCTGCAGAAAACAGAGCAAGCTTAATTTGTTTCGTGAAAGATACAATATGGGTTGAAAATATCATGGGGTTACCAAAAACCAAAAATGTGTTTTACCCCAAGGGAAAGAGAACATTGGGTCCAGTTGCACTGGTTCCAAAGTTTCTCCAATCCAGTCACTTTCTTGCTAGTGGATGGCTAGATGAGGGGTTTTTTCTCCATTTCTTAACCACAAAACCCAGGGCATGAATAGGGTTTTTTTATGTCAGCTTTTAGGGTAGAGGAGACATGAGTACTATCATGAGTGGGAAATAAGTCCCCCCTGGATTTGACCATTCTGCTTGCTCCTCTCATTTTGGCCCATTTCTGCCCTCCTTTCTCTTATAGTTCGGCTGCTGTTACTGAGCAGGAGTGGCTGTTGTGGCCATAGTCTGAGACACCATCAAATTAATAAAAACTCTTCTTGGAATTTGTAATCACTGCATTTCACTCTGTTCACGCAGATCTCAAATGAGGCTTGGTAGTACCATTTTTGGTTTGAAAATTCACTGAATATCATCCATAACTGTGCACAAAGTGTGGACTTCACAAGAGTCTTGATCAGTGGCATATTTTATTCTCTATTTTAGGCCAGAGCATCAGAATCAATTAAGAATTAACCAACCATGGAATATGTTTCCTTTGTAGTTACGGCTGATGTGATTCACTGCATATATTATCACCTCTTGGCATTACCACCAATGAGTAACATTGGAAGAAAATACATTTATGCTTTCAGTCCCCAGAGATGCTTTTACTCTGGTACATCTTGTGATTCATCGCAGCCAAGTTCAAGTCCTACTGTTGATGTCAGGAAAACTTTCAGACATAAGTGACAATGCACTTTAACTCTGCTTCACATTCATCAATAGCTGCAAAATTAAAGCATTGCTGTTTATGTGGAAATCAGTTGCTCAACATCCTGACAGAGTTTTTGACATGTCTTGGGCTGATAAAGTAATTGATGGGCAAATGCAGCTGTAAACAGAACTTGGGTTTAGACAAAAGTTATGTCTACTGTAATTGTCATGGAAAGCTGCAGTAAGCACAGGCTTCTAAAAATTCTCTTATTTTTTCATTTGCATTTCAGGCTCATGGAGACTCCTGCCTCAATAGTCTGGAAATTAAATCCTCTGTAAGGGTACAACTAGAAGTAACTCCACAGCTTACTGCTCTGACTCGATTAAGGTATAAGGGTAGAAAAATTAAATTGCCATGCCTACATACGTTTTGACGTATCTGGTGAAACTGCCATCCAAGTTCTTAATTAATTTCACATGGAGAAGGCTGGTCACTGAGGACTAGAATCATACCAGCATAATTATTTTCTATATCCATAAGTAAGAGAGTCAGCTTTCAGCCTCATCCATTAAAACCTGAAAGCACATTTCACTTCCAATATATAACCATTTCTGTTACATTCAGTGGAGTCACCCGAATACTCAATACCACCTACCTGGCCTGGATTTGAACCATCATGTTAGATGTGGAAAGCTTTATGGATTTATTTGTGGTTTCCAGTTATATCTTACTTGTTTAAAGGTAGTTTCCTGTAGGCTTCTTTTTAATATAATACAAAATCAAAGAATACAGTTATGTACTTGTAATATTTATTTTAAAGTTTAGTGTACAGAATTGGAGAAATAAATTAAATACTAATATGTAGGGAAGAAATTAACTGAAAATTGGTGGTATGACAGCTTTGTTGCTGGGACAGCTATAGCCAAGGTGACAGAATCCTCTACCTAAAGGATATATGGGATGGTATATGGGGTGAAGATGTGAAGATTGGCGTCAGCCCATGTTCCTGTGGGCTACAGGCAAACAGTACTGGTTTGAGTGCAGCCCTAGGTTTGTGGACAAGGAGTGGAGCTAAAAAAGCCCAGCTTGACATCTCACCAAGGAAATGCTTTTGGACCCAGCGATGGCAAAAAGTCATTTGTGGGCATCCACTCTTTCTTATGCAATTCGTCATACAGGTCTTTATATATTATTTGTTAAAAATTACATACAAAGCAAATAGGACTGTATCAAAGCCAACTGATTTTCTTATCAGTTTTCTTCTAATGAAAATATTCAGTAAGATACATGGCAAAATAGACTTTTTATAGTAGAAAAAGGGAAACAGTACCACTTTTTACCATAAAGTACAGTACATTAATACATTTTTGAACATCGACACCAGTAATACACAAGAGCATCATGTAACTCGTAACTGCTTCGTAGTTTCTAAATTCTTTTCTTCCACAATTTCACGGTACTGCTTTGCTGCTTTAACCCCTTCATTAGATAAAAGCCATCCCTATGATTTCTTAGAATTATGGAATCTTTAAGTTTGGAAAAGACCTCTAAGATAACTGAGTCCAGCCATTAACCGAATCATGTTGCCATTAATCATAATATCGAGTCTGAGCCTTCCCTAGCACAGCTTGAGTCGGTTTCCTCTCATCCTGTCACTTGCTACCTGAGAGAAGAGACTGACCCTCACCTGGCTACAGTCTCCTTTCAGGTGGTTGTAGAGAGTGATAAGGTCTCCCCTGAGCCTCCTTTTCTCCAGGATAAACAACTCCCTCAGCTCCCTCAGCTGCTCTGCTCCTTATCAGATTTGTTCTTGTTATTTCCTTTTGTCAGGGTTTTTCATGCTACTTGTCAAATGATAAAGATTAATTCTATCAGAGCATGCTTACACTCGGGATAAGAACTACCATGGATTCAGAAACAGTGTCTGTTTATATTTGTTTCATAACTTTTGAACTTTTTCAGGGAATATGCAGCTTTCTCCTGGCAACTGCACTTGGACAGACTTCACGCCCAGTTAATATAGCAGGAGCTGCATGTGACAAGGTAAAGGATGCAAGGAGCAGCTTCCACTTTATTGTTTAACTTGACTGTTAGTAGGTTTGACCTTTTAACATTTTCTTCAAGAATGGCTCAAAGTCTTTGATTTGGCCCTGTTATAAAACATTGTTACATTGTTATAAAAGCAAATTTTTTGCAGAAAAAAACCCAGCCAACCTTTGGAAATTGGAATGGTTTTGATGCTATTCTGCAGATAAACAAACTGATATTTATATAACGTATACTATGTAACACTGTGTTACCTCATATATGATACATAAGGCATGATATCTGACCAGCATTATGATAACTGGCCTGATATGCAGAGTAGGGTAATAAAATAGACAAAATTCTAGAATTAGTCAGGCTATGTGTCCAGTTACTTACAGGAGTATTTCACAAATTGAAGAAACTGGTACAATTATGCCAAAGTGGTAACTGTTGATTAAATAAAAGCATTTCAACAAGATTAGAATACTCAATCCTGTTGCTCTGAAAATGCTGCATTTTTCATAACAAAGGATGTCGGCACAACCAGTTGGACATACAGTGGGGGAAGGTCAGCTGTGATGTCCTGAAACTGGTATTTGTCATAGCACACACACAGCAGTTAAAGGAAAGCTTAGCACTTGCAGGAAGGGCTCAGTTATTATAATACAGATTGTAGGGGCAAAAAGGAGAGGAGTGCTTCTCAATATAGCCAGTAAGGAAACAGACTCTTCCATAAGATGATTTAAAGCTCCTGAACTCCTGAAGTGGCAAAACAGTGCTTAGAGATGTATCTCATTTTGAAAATCCATAGGTATAAATGTTTTACCCTAAGCTCTTTTGCCAGTTAGATAATCCAGTGAAGAGCAATTCCTTCACTTTGATCTTTGCTGCTTCTCAGCAGGGTAGTGCTGTAATGAATGATTATAATGGAAACTTGGAACCTGCAAGTGTGGCCCTCACCTCTCCCATGCATTAGCTATGACTGAGTATATCTGAGAAGGTCTGGTCCTAAGTTAAATATTCAGCTATGTGGAGAACCATGGAAAAAAAGATGAGCTATTCATTTTTAAAGAACTTCATTTTCATCAAGATCTAGCAGAAAAACGTGTTTCTTCCACTTAAAAATGGGAATTGGATATTTTGAAAGAGACTTTAATACAGGGTCAGGGGTCAACGATGAGTAACAGTGAGTAATTGAATTTTTCTTGAAATGCATTAGGAAGCTTTTCAGCTCCAATACATGTAGGGATTCTCCAAACTGTAATATCTGTGATATTCTGACTACCTTTACAATATCTTGTTCAGAATCTTAGACAGGAAATGTCTATCCCTGAAATGATATTAAAGAATAAAAATAATTTAAAATATATATATTGTTTAAAACACCTTTATCTTAGACCATTTCCATGTTCCTCAGCAACAACAAGTGAAGAAAATAAAGATATTGAGTCCAAAGCAGACCACACCTGTATGTAGTCTGAAGCAGTATTCTATGAAAAATAACATCATGATAGGAAGGCAGCTTCCAACACCTTCACAAAGACAGTTTTCTTAATTTACGGGACCATATTAATGGTCTGCCTAGAGAATTTTTCCCAACATGAAGAAAAAGATACGGACATGGTATATTTGGGGTTAGGGAAAAAAGCACAGAGAAGAAAGAAAAAGTGGATAACAAAGGAAATGTATTCCCTGGCCTTTGAATAAGAATTAGCTAAAGCTATGTTTAAAATAATGAAGAGTTAGTTTATCTTGAAACTCCCCAGTGACCTACAGTGATCAGAATTCAGTGAAGCAATTATGGCTTTGATAGTCATGATTACGCAAGAGTCTGTGATAGCTGTAAATTAATTTTGATTACTCTCCAAATTTTACAGAAACTGCAATGCTGTATGAAGTGAAAATTTTTAAAAATTGCATTTGTTTCCCAAAAATATATAATAAAAGATTCACTGAAATGCTGTTTCATACTTCAAATTCACACCATAAGAAAGTATATTTTTGAGATAAATGGTTTGTTTCTCTCTGCCCCTAAAAAGAAACCTTAAGAGTAAGCTTTTTTTTTTTTTTTAAATAAGGTGCTGAAGCCAAACACCGTTCTTCAAATATGTCTGCAGAACAACTGAAACTGATGTGATTCCTACCATCTGACTGACAAGCAGCCATCAAAATAAGTGGCCAGAATCAGTTTTGGCTGCCTTGCGCTTCTTGAAATCCTCCTGAATTTCAAGTGATTGCTTTGGCCCCTAAACCATAGGATTATGGAAATAAACTGACACTGTAGAAGCTGTCAGTGAAATCTCACGGAACTTCTGTGGTAATGGGGTTCAGAATACATGATAATCTTTAAGCTACTGACAAGCAATTTAGTTTTTGAGAAATAGCTGATTAAGCAAGGGTCATAGAAACCTTTCAGACTGAAAGGGTGTTATGATTAAATTCACGTGTGCTTTTACAAAATGTACCCATTTTTATACTTGAATTCACTTTGTTTCATCTGGTCAGTATTTTTCAGGTTCCATTAGTGCTGCTTGAGTTTAGGGAAAAAGTTAAATTTTGGGGTGGGTTCTGAAGAAAGTTCAAACTGGTTCTGTTATTCCTGGGCTGAAGGCTCTGAAGCTCAGGAAATTTCTTTTCTCTAACTCTTGAAATTTTCTCACCCTGTGTAGTATTAAATTTGTGTTCTTTATCTCTGTCAATTATTTTCATGACAAGACAGCATTTGATGTAATCTGTTCCCAGAGTGGAATGTCCAGAGTATTGTTCCAAAATACTTTTGCTCATTGGTCACAGGGTGCATAAATTATCATGGTTGAATGGTCCTCATCTGAGTGGAAAGGATGCAATGTCTAGGAAAAAATATCAGTGAGATGAGATGTATCATTAACTTCGGATAGTTATAGACATGGTTGTACAAAACTGTCCACTTTGGGTCAACAGTTATAGAAGTGAATTAGTTAACAGTTAAGAGTTAACTAACTTAATGGTTATAGTCAACACATAAAGCACATGTCTACACCATGTCTTTTGCTGCATGCCTCTACATGAGCCACTGAACTGAGTTGTTACTTGCCAGCTTCCATCTCTAAAGCTGCTGATCTACATCTGTACTACTGTCAAGAGAGCCATTCACATCCTGCTGTCTCAAGCTATTCCATGTCTTGGTGCCCACAGACCTCTCATGTCTGTGCTCACTGGCCACCTGCCTCGTGCACTTTATATGTGTCTGGGTTATGTAAGAGCAATGCTTCAGAGCTCATCCTTTCCAGTCCTTCCTTCTGCCCCGGTGCTGCTGCTGCTCGCTGATGCTGTTTTGCAAGTCAAGCTATGGCAACTGGCCTCCCCAAAGAGCACCCCAACATATATCCAAATTCGATCATCATGCAGAAACTGCTGCTATAGCAGCTGGAAGAATCTGCAGAGGAAATGCTCCTTAAAGAGCAGAATGTTGGGTGCTGGCCTGGGCTTCGGCTGGAATCCCCTGTGGTCTCCTCAGAAGCAGAGATATTTTGTCTCTACAATGCTAGGAATGGGACCACATCGTTGTAGCCCAAGCTGACTGCCAGGGGTGAAAACAGAACTTGCATGTATGAAGGTTCACATCTGAAAATCTCCATTTCTAGTTACTTCCTGCTCTTCAGCAATATCCTCCCTTTGCCTCATTTATCTCTGTGGAGAAGAAGTTGGAAACAGGAAAACAAATTTTTTCTTGAAAGGATCTAAATTTATGTCCTATGTGGCTTCCAAACAGCTGTGTTTGGCACTGAGTTTGGGGGGTGGAGTGCATATTCTGGCATTACCTCCTCCACAGCTGGTGTGGACTTAAGATGTAGTAGCAAAACTGTCTCTGGACTCCTGAGAGCCTGAAGGACCTAGTGACTGCTCCAGAAGCAAAGCTAACACGAGACCTTAGTAAGAAACTGAACCTGATGTGCCTTAGCCTCCTGGGTCAGGAAACTCATGTGTCTCCTCCACAGCAATCTTGATTTTTTACTTTTACTGTCTCCTTCTCCTTGGGTTTTTTGTGAATCATCACTGTGAGTCATCACACTTACATTTTTGTCCCATCAGTGTACGCTCTGCTAGAGATGGACCATTTTCCTGAGGAAGATGGTCTGTTTCCATAGGGCCTGCTCCTTCTTTTACTTGAGGTTCTGTAAATCTGTCAAGGGTGTTCTCTGGACGATGCCAGATAGGAGCTGAAAAGCAGTCAGACGGCTGATAGAAGTTACAAAACACTCAACCTTTTTTTTCTGCTGAACTGTCAATGACACAAGGTCTCTGACAATCTTTGAGTGACTCAGCTTTGGACTGAGGAGCTTTTCAGTATGACTGAACTGCAGGAAAATGTTTTCCTTGCTTGTGACATTGTAGGGAAAGATATCCCACACTTAAGTCCTCAGGAAATATTAGTGAAAACAGAGCTGAGGAGGTGCTGCAAATGCTACTTCACTGTGTTTCTACTCATAAGCAGAACACATGGTATTTATTCCTTTCAGTTGTAACTGGTGTGGGGTTTGTGGTTTGGGGTTTTTTTATTTATGCAAAGCTGTCTTCCATAATCCCAAGGTGCAATGTCACTTTGGCAGAGGGGGAAGAACATGATCAGGTTGAGGGAACACCTGCATACCTATATCATTTTTCATTAGAAAACTACCAGAATGACTATAAACTTCATTCATAGCTGTCACAAAGCCAAGCTGTCAGTGCCCTATAAACCACAGGAAACTGCATTAGAGACTCCTGTTCTCCTATGTCAACAAGATGTGTATAGAACACCTAGTCCCGGAAGCTGCTTGAGGTATTCATGCCCTGCTCAGCAAAGAGTGCCTGTCTCTTCCCTTCTGTCCTTCCTGAGGTTGCAGGGACAGTGGCTGAGAAGGAGGTTAATGATTCAGCTGCTGTGATAGCATTTCAAAGTTGAAGACATCCCAAACAGTCTGAACCCTCAAGTAAAGGTCAGGTGATAAACCTTCTGAGGCAGTGCCTTTCTTACTGCAAATGGAGTGTCACAGATTCTCGTGCTGTGGACACGTGGGGCAAGCTGCCCCACCATACCTGCTGTGGTTCCTGAGCTGCCTTTGTCTTCTTCAGTGTGAATCAGAATCCCCTGGTGAGCCTGACACACACAAATCCCGGAAACCTCTTTGGCTGTCTTCTGTCAACATCTTCAGCCCTTTTCTTACAAAACTGAATTCATTATGTGAGCTTTATTCTAGTCCCCAGGTCACTCTTCTGTGTCTCCTAGGCATCTTCTTTCTTGCTGAGAAGGAACAGTACAGTAAAAATAAGGGCCAAGTACTGAAGTGGCTGCTCTCTGGCATGCAGAACTTAATCTTTTAGCATACAGTTTGGTGGTTCTCATGAGGATTGAGGGCATCTCAGGGTGTTCCTGAGAACAGAATGCTCTCAGAAAATTTTGGGATTGTTTCAGAGGGAGAGAGAGAATAGCACTTGGCAATACATGTCAAGGACTGCTCAACTAAAAAAATTTCGTCCCAGCAGTTCCCAGTAAGTCTGAGGTGGATATAACTTCCCTATCTCTGATGTCATCTGATGGTCACAAGAAGAGAGAGGAAGAAAGAGGAAAAAAAATTGCCAGATTAACAAGGTAGAAGTACTTGTGGATGTTTTCACTAGGCTGTCACTTATTAGGACCCAATTATATTTTTTATGTGAAGGATAATATGCCACTGGAATTTTTTTCATTCATTTCAACATGGTCATCAAAACATAATTTTTGGTAACTGACAGGGAAGATAAATAGAAGAGATGAAAAGTAGATGCCTAAATGAAACTACCTTGTCTTATTTTTCTATTGTCTGAATCTCTTTCCATATTTGATATTGGTAAATATATTACATCGGTATGTTTTGCAGTTAAATAAACAGTCAAACAAAGCCCTTGAGGGCTTATTTAAATAGAAATATATGATGTGGATTTAGTAGAGTAGAAATCCAAGGTCTGTGTAATTTAGAAGCTTGTGTAATTTTCTGGTTGGTGAATCACATGTGGTCCCTCACAGCAGTGACCTTAGTTAGATTTTGATATGGAAATAACTGTAGGCATAAATCAAAATAAGCTTCATGCCACATCATTTCCAGGAAATAAAATTTCACAGTCTGTTTACACTGACTCCATCATAAATTCATTTTCTCAGCATTCATTATACTAACAATTCATCAATTGATTCTATTTACCACATGAGCCAATACATTACTATTAACATGAGAAAGTAAATTGCAATATGAATAACAGACTAGAAGACTGGGGTTTTTTCATACTTTTGAGAATCCTTTTGTGGATGCTTCTCTTTGTTATGCTCTTTGTTGATACATGTTGAAGGGATTAGGAATGCTGGCTGTCATCTGGACAGCTTAATGGGTACTCAGAAATTGTGCAGTCAGATTCTTCATCTCCTAAATGATTTTTGTGTTATTAACTAGAAACAAATTGCAGGATTAACTGATTTTTTAGCCAGGAACCCTCTGCACTTAAAAACTGTGCTAGTTCGCTCTTCACCAGACAAATAGAGGAGTCAAATTGCAGCAACTAAGAGGCAGCAAAGGGCCGAGCACTGGAAGTCTTCAGGAAAAGATGCTGAAGTAGCATTGCCAGCAATAAAATGTCCACAGAGATATATGTAAATCATAGTGTCCAGGGCCAAGCCTTGCTCCAAAAATTACTGTACGATAGTCAGCCTGACAAACCACAGTGTTCCGTCGGCTTGAGAAAAACTGAACAAGGAGACAAACAGCTTTTCTGCTCCAGGATGTGACATGGTTATAGCAGAGTGCTTCTCATTATTTCATCCATGGTTCTCTTCTTACAAGCACACTAAGGTTTTACATCACCTTGGTAACTTACCAAGGTCTTGGAGCATCCCCCATCAAATTGAACAGCTTCAGGATTCTGTTCAAGAAGATGATTTCACAACATTGAAATAAATCAAGATTTCTACTCACAGGTTTTTCAACAGATTTCAATGTTAGATATTTGTTGGAGCCTGGTACACACTATGATATTTTCCCTGAGAATTTAGAGCTGTCAGATTACTCAAAGGATGGCAAATGCAGAAGTCAGACATAACCAGTTAGTGTATCAAAAGAAATACAAAACTATTTTATTTCAGCATTTTGTATATGAATAGTCAGGCTTTTCTTTTGGTTTTCTTGTTGGTTTTTGTTTTAATTTGCATTAAACAGGGCTGTTTAAGTCACAAGAATTGTCATATGCTTGTTCTTACTGGCAGTAGAGTGTGAGGTAGCTGCTTTTTCTTTGTGTTTTTTGTGATCTGTACAATTGAGACATTCCTAGTTTTTAAAGTGAAAATGTGTAAATAAGCTATTTTTCAGAAGTTTTCTGCCACCCTCTCTTCTCTTGAATGTAATCTCTGACACAGAACTAAATAGTGGCAAGTTTGAGGCCACTTTTTAAAAGCATCTTGCTAAAATTAGCCTTATTTGGAGGGTGTGAATGAGAACAGGATGCTCCTATTCAGCAGAAGGAGTCATAACAAATGTATCAGAGTATTGTTGGGAGGAGGTACACCGAAGTTTCTTCCAAGCTGAATTAAAAAACCAGAAACAACAAAAAAAAGGGACATAAGTAGCATTTAAGAATAGAAAATCCGTTTCTGTTATGGTTGGTGGAAGATACATTGTATGAGGCAGCTCCAAGTCTTCACTTCTCTGAGCTATCCCCATCCTCCTTCATGGTGAACTACTCTTTCCCTTTTAACGGAAGATATTGGTTTTTGATTAAGAACCTAATTCTGCAGTACACTAAATGGAGCCAGACTCAAGGGGCTTTAACTGGGAGGATTAAAGTGCATTAGAGAATCATAGAATGATAGAATATACTGAGTTGGAAAGGACCCAACAGGATCATCGAATCCAATTCTGACCCTGTGCACAACACCCCAAGAATCTTCCCAGGGCATGTGCAACACCTCACAGAATTGAAACCTGAATAAAAGGCACTTCTCTTTGAACCGGTTTCCAGTTACATCGATTCAATAAATGAGAATTTCTGAGTTGGCACCTTCAGTATTACGATACGTACAGTCTTTGTCACCTTTTTACTATCAGGTTTAACATAAATACCTCTTACAGCAAGTGCTCAGTGTCTGAACCTCATTCTTTAGTCCTTGCATGACTTGAGTCAGAACAGCAATGAACTTCTCTTTGTATCCTTGTGATGTAGAGGTGAAGGGGTCAGCAAAACTCTTTTGCTTCTTTTGTCATGCCAGTGCTCTCTCCTTTTTGAATAGGAGAGAACAAAACAGCTGTCTTGCGGCAAATCCACCCATGACACAGTTCACACAACCCCACATGAGGCTCTGAACTTCAGGGGCTGATTTGGAAAACTCCACAGGTACTCAATGCAGGCTGGAGGGAGCCATTCAGTGCATCTGCATTACACTGCTGCTCTGACTGATGCTCTGAAGGAAACAACAGAGGAAGGCTAGCTAAGCAAGAAGCCTGTAGTTCTGCACTGTGAATGTTAGATGTAGTGTAAAAGAGGAGCAACATTGATCCATCTCTCTCACATTGCCGAATCACAGTCCTGTCAAAGCATGCTGATAACAAGCTGGGCAAGACTCAGCATCAAATTCAGTGGGAAGCTGCTCTCACAAGCTGAAGTGACATTGATAGTCTGAGCCACTTTTGGATGACCTTCAGCACTTTCTGATTTCTCTGAGAGGAGCTGGCTCCCACATTGCACTGCCAGATCCACCCCCACTCCCATATGTGATCATCAGTCCCTGTGGACAAGGAGACTGACACAGCTTGTAGAGGCTAACTATTAATGTGCAGTAACACTTCTGGCTTCTATACTGGGCATGGGAAAGTCCACACTGAATAGAGAGATGTGTTGGAAATGTGCCTAGCAATACACACAGCCTTAATTTTTTGTTAGCTTTTTTTTTATTCTATTCCATTTTTCAGCATTCTTGATTTTTTTGGCAAATTTTTACGTACTCTGATGGTTGATTCTTCCCACAGAACTGGAGAGTTTATAAAAAGTATAAGTCAGGAACTGTACCTGATCTGACTTTTAAAGGCAGTGAATTTTCCTTACTAACGTCTCAAGGCAGTGAATATGACAATGGGATTAAGAGCAGGGGGTGAAGTGAGGAGAGAGAGAGAGAGAGAGAGAGAGAGAGAGAGAGA
>VZRL01006368.1:12780-97004 GCA_013397895.1 Origma solitaria
TGAGAGAGAGAGAGAGAGAGAGAGAGAGAGAGAGAGAGAGAGGAAGATTCCAAAAGTTTTTGACTACTGCAAAGTGAAAGCCTCACCTAAACAACAACCTGAAATGTAAGCACATCTACCAGAGACCAGGAAATAACACAAGATAGTGTTCCTGGGAGAAATCCTATTCCTCTTCTGAACCCCATTACTTTAGTAAACCAAACAATATGCATTTTCTTTCTTTCTACTGCAGCTAGTTTCCCTTTCACTTGAGCAGTGCCAGAGGTAAAACTTAATGGTTTCACTATGAAATTTGGGTTCTTTTTCACTTTCTACCGCTCGGGCCTTCTGTAATGTTTTCTTACCAAATGCCTGAAGTTCTGCCATGTTGAAGGTTCAGCATTAGCAGTTTGACTCTTCTTTGATTATAATTCAAGAAATAGGAATGAACCTTAAATTGGTGTAAGAAAAGGCAATTAGCTTGATCAGGGATATGAAGAACCTACTACTCAAGAGAAGACTGAAAGCTTTTTGCATATTGAGCCTGGCAAAATGAAATCCGAGAGAAAATATAACTTTCTGAAAACATACTTGAGAAGGAGAGGGAAAGGGAAGGTTATTCCAACTAGAGGATAGTACTGACACTCTAAAAAAAAAAATAAATTATAAATTGTCTGTGGATTCACTTGAGGTTGAAACAGGAATATCTCCTAACATCAGAGCAGTGAAGCTCTGAAATACTCTTCCAGAGGGCTAACTCTGAGCTTTAGTACTCCAATGACCAAAAAACTGTTTGTGTGACTCTGGTTATGATGAGTCATTCTGTTTTAGCATGTAGCCTGAAGTACCTATGTTGAACACAGTTCCTCAGTTTTGTGACATTTGCGTAATTCGGGATTTCTTAGGAAAAGACTAAGTCATAACTTACAGGGAGAGCTGCACATTTTCTGACCTGTGCATTCACAGATGTTTACTATATGAACCATAATAGCTGCAGGACTACAAACTGCACCTCAGTCTTTGCCATTAGCTTTTGCTCTAGAGATCAGCTGTTTTTAAGCAAACTAGATACCACAAAACTTGGGACTGAAAGGTCTTCAATACCAGGATTAATAGGCCATGCTCTCTATTATTTCTGACAGTGAGCAGTGATGAACAAATTACCCTGCAAAGAATTGCTTTTAGACCAGTACAGTCTGTGTCCAACAGGCACTTGCAGGGTGGTAAGTTCTACATCTTAGCATTTAGAGCCAACTCGTGGTGTTGTAACGAGTTTAGTTCTGCTCTCTGTTGGATATCTTGCTGCTTTGAGTAGTACTAACACAACCTCTTTTTTCTGCACTCTTTTTAATTGGGAAATAAATCCAATCCACGTGTGCTCATTCTTATAAAAAGCATACATAAAAAATAAAAATACAAATTGTTTCTAAATCATTGTGCTCAGACCTAATGTTTCCCAGACAATGCAACAAACATAGACAGCATTCTCCAAAACTACTTTAGTAATTAAAATACATCCACCCTTTAAGAAAGGCAAAGGAATGAAGGGGACCTTCTGGATCATCATGAAGCTATTGTGAACAACTCCATTATATGATCTTCTTCATAAATCAGCCATCTCCATTTTGAGAAAAGTTACTTTATTCCCCTCTCCACATACACCACTACTACAAAAAAATTAGATATGGACTCATATATATCAGCTAAATGTATTCATGAGCTTCTTGTGCCTACATCTTCTTTTGCCAGCATTTTCTTTTGCCAGCCTAAATATTTCCTCTCTCTTCCCAAGCTTAGCCTTTTAAATATATGCTGCAATTATAGCTCCTAACAGCTTTATATGTCATGATAAACACCTTCTTTTCTGAGTATTTACACAGCAGATTTCAGTATAATATATATATATATCTCGAAGCAGGATTTGATGAGGGCAATTGTCCTGTGACAGCTGGCAGGTCTTTGACAAGATTTTTCTTTGCAGTTTGCATGTATTTTAGTGAGGTTACTATATGGTGTCATGAGCATCAGCATTTTAACAAATGTAAAGATCAGCCAAAGAATAAGAAATTATAATGCAGACTTAGATATATACAAATGTATTAAGCAACTACATATATATTTTTGTGTATCGGTGCATGTATAGCCCACTAACCAATCAAGGGGGCTAAAACAGTGATTTGATTACTACGTGCAAAAAGTTTCATATAAAATATTTCAACTAATTTATGTGTTAAACCAAGCAAACTTAATTTGGAAGATTAGAAATTCAGTGAACAGAGCAAGTTAATCTCAGCTTTTCTGACCATTATGTTGAGGAGGCTTTTTCCTTTGTATTTTGAATCATTGGATGTTTTACCTTTAAAATTAATAGAACGTAAGGGACAAAAGCAGTCTTGTAACATTACTATAATCACATCCTCTACCTTGTCAGTGCTTACAACTCTGAACTCAACTAAGCTTCTTCCACTCCCAATTATAGTCTACATCCAGGAAAACATTTTACTCAAATAAGCATATTTGGTTAAAACAGGCACTTATAATTCTGCCTAGAGCATCAGGTCTTGTATGTGTTTCTGAGACCAGTAGAGACTTAGGAGAGCTCCAAAATTAACAGATTTAAGCCTAGGAGAAGATACAGGTTCTCATTTTTCATCAGTCTCTTATACTGATTAATGAATTTAATAAGTATTAAGAACAGATTTCCTTCAGCATAAAGAATGACATTACCTCCCCTCACCCGGAAGGACAGTAGGTGAGTGGCTAGAGGGGGTAAAGTATAAGTATTGATGTCATGAGAAAAATAAAGTCTTCTATCACTTGTTGTTCAGTTAAGCTCAGCACATTTCAGGTATCAAAAGAAAAAAATTATTATGTTACTTGACTCATACTTTTTATTCAAGAAAATGAGTAGCAGTGTACAGAAAGGTGGGGGATACAAATCCGTCATATGAAAAATAACAAAAAATTACTACCAGCTTTACTCTGGTGGGTTCAAAGAATTTTGCAGGATACGTTTTCAATGATCATGTCATCTTTTACTGATGAATTATAACTGCAGGAGTGGAACAATACAACAATTTTTTGGTGCCTTCTGTTGTATTGTTCAGAAGACAAAGTGAACAAAAAGGTCAAAACCAAAATGCAGAGGCAGTTGTAGGAAGTTATCTAGGTGATATTTTTCTTTGAAGAAAAAGCTTCAAAAGAGAAAATATTCTAAATCATGGAGAAAAAATTATGTACAATATCCAAAATTTTGCATTCTTCCTTACCACTTAAAAATGTCTTCATTACCTTCATCTCATCAAAAAGCTGCAAACATGTTGTCATTTTAATCAGCTTCAGAGTACATATATGCATAACGTATACTTAGATATAAAATATACACATAGAAACACTGATGAGCAAGGACATACATGATGTACCTAGTCATAGAATCTGTGGCATCTCTGTAGTCAGTTACAAGCCCCAGTTGTAAACACTATTTTCCTCGGGGAATATTTCAGTAATTAATGAACGCTGTTGTTATGAGGAGATGGAGCAGAGTGTGCTGACATTATGGTTTCCCCAGTGGTATGACTGGGACTGAATGATTCAGAGAACTTCCTTCCCACCATGCTAGGCAGAGCTGATCTTAAAATGTGTCAGTATATATTTATACTCCTTCTTTTCCAAGGGCAGAAGGGCTGTTTAAGTCTTTCACATCTGGCTGCTCTCTCCCACCCTTTTCCTGTGGGAAGTTCTTCTCTCACATCTTCAGCCACAGAGAAGGGGAAGAATAGCTGTTTGGGGGACTACACAGCAACCCAAAGGTCAGTGAAATCTTCCTGGGAAAGCTGATTAAAAGTATTACTTTATTCTCAAATGTGATTTTGAAAAATTTTGGTCAGTTTTCTGTGTGACAGAGACATCCTGAATCACAGAATCTGATTTAGGAGAGCTGGAGGTTGTGATAAGCAGGAGCTCTAGGATACAGTCTAAAAGCACTGAACTGAAACAAAAATGTATAGTGAACATCGAAGTAATAGACTCTTAATTAATGAAAGACCAGTGCCATTGATGTAGAATTGCCTTTGGCATTGAAATTAACTATCTGACTGAAACGTGTGGAGCAGCTTATGTTTCTCACCATGTGCCCACAGTGCACAACTGGCATGGAGTGTTAAAGTGCCTCCAGACTTTTGGAGAACCAAGTCCACATGTCACGGAAGATACAATAGCAGAGACACAAAGCTCTATATAAATAGTTACGAGAATCCAGAATCAAAGACTTGTTTCTTAAAAGATAAAATGAGCATCCTTTACACAGAAACATACAAAACTTGACACAGAGGTTTGTTCTCAAGGGTGAATTTTTTTTCAGGAATCCCAGAAGCTCGGTGGAACAGGATCTCTATCTGGTTATCCAAGCTTTCTTTATAAATCACAGGCAAGGTACATTCTTCCCTCTAAACTGAAAGTTGACTGTCTGAGGACATTAAGTCATACAGACCATGGGTTCTGTTGATGCTGGGAAAGAATAAAGGTTTATGGTTCAGAAGCTATTCTGAGCTTGCAGAGCTGATAACAATAACAGAACCCAACAGGATCACTTTTACAGGACCACATTTAGTTCCAGTTAAGCCTTCACATTTCAATTCTGCTGCAACACATTTTAGTTTTCTTTCTGCTGCTCCCCGTACCAGTCAAGCCTGCATTGACAGATGCTAATTTTGTGCAGAACTCTATTGAGTAAAGCATGTGATGCATAAATGCATAGGTAGCGCATACAATTTCTGAACTTAACTAGCACCTCTACATAGATCAGACTTGCAGCTATTTCAGGTCTTAGAAAGAGTCAAACCCCAAAATCACTACCCCATCTTAATTTAAGAGATTACCTCCTTAACGTCTCTCAGACAAATTAAGGTGTCAATTCGATGCGCAGGTCATGCAGAAAAGTAGAAGAGATGAAAAGAAGCCAACCCTCACAATCCTGTAAGGCACATTTCTTTCTCTAAATGGGCCAAAACTCATGCTGCCAGTTCAGCTTCAGCAGGTCACATAATACTATCTTACTGAGGCAACTCATGTGATTCATTATGGCTAATCAAACCCTAAGTACTTCAGCAAATTCTGAGTGTATGTTGAGCCTGCGAACAGAATGTTAAGCAGTGGTTAATGTGTAAGCAACCAGTTGGTAACTGAAACAAAAAGTATGTTTTCCTTGTGGAGGAGGCTGGGCAAGTTTCTTGCATGAACTTTTAAAAGTTTCACTGACAGGGCCTCACTTGCTCAGTGCCTGAGACTTGCCATAGGTTGCTGCAGGTATTTTTTAGTTACTTCAGTGTTGTTCACTGGAAAACAGGAGATGACTGCAGCTCTTCTGCCACTCCCCCTTACACTCCCCTTGGTACACCCCTTGAAGTCTCAAATGGCAAGCCTGCTTTAGGAAGCTGAGGATCAAGTCCTGCTAGAACTTTTTTCCTACTGGGAAAAAGCAATAATTCATTTTTGACTCTACACAGCCAAGTTCTCTGAAGAAAATAAATCCCCAGTTGTTAAAAATTGTTATCCAGTGTTCACATAAATATTCTTTTAAATCTTCATACTTTTTTTCCCTGCAAATGGGTAATTAATTACTTACAGAGACACACTACTTTTCTGTGATTTATTTAAATGCCCTTTTGTTGTTGTTCAGTCTAATAAAATACAGTAGCTTTTATTTATTAATGCAGATTAAAAATACTTCTTGCCTTTTTTTTCCTTTGCAAACTTTTTTCCCTTCTGTGTTTATATTTTAGAAGTTTAAAGGACAATCTATCCTGCATAATAAAAGTCCTTTGTTATTTAATGGCTAAATGTATTCCAGGCAGCCAAAACATGAAGCTTGTTTTCTGCTACATAATTCTGTCATGGCCATATCAGCATTAACCTGTTTTCAAGGAAGAGTGTCTTCATTTTTACAGCATTTACATTCCTCAAAGAACCACTGTCTCTGGATAACTTTGCTGTGAGCTAGGTGGTGAAGAGGGAGGAGGCTGGAGCTTAGCCTCCTTCCCCCAGATCACCAGCCAGCACAGCTCACTCATACATGTTTAAACTTCTAGACATTAAGTTTACTGTATATTCATTAAGTATATTAGTACTATCTCTTCAACATTTCGTCGTGTCAGTAGGGGATACAGGACAATAAATACTCAGGACAGAAACAACTAAATAGGAAAAAACCAGTGAAAAAAAGGAAGGTGAAAGGAATACATTAAGAGAGGAAAATACTAGAATTTTCAAAATGAGAATACAGTCTTACGTTTCAGTTGCTTCACTTAGGTAGAAGATGAAGAGTGGGGGAAAGAAAGAGGATGAGTAATTTTTTTACCTTCATTTTGTACACAATAAAAATTTCCTTGCATTTATCAGCTAAAGAATGTGGTGGAGAATCGTAATTTCATATTCATGCAATAACAGCAAATACAGTGCAGCAAGAATATGCTGGAAATTTCAAAAAACTAATTTTGTATCACAGATTTGGTGAGACTAATTTGTTCTGCTTAATTGTGTTTAATTATTTTTGGATCTGACTTCTGACAATTAATGTAGTATATAGAGCACTTAGTAAAACATTTGTGTGTACAAATCCAGTTGCTTGAAAATTGCCCTTCAGTAGTATTCAGATTTTATATATCACATATGTAACTTCTTTATATGGATTAGAACATTTAGTCAGAACTGTTGTTCTGCACATATGGCAAGGGCAAGGGCAAAGGCAAATAACTTTCTGATTGCCAATGTTTTGGTTGAATAGGTTGCCCTTTAGTCACATGATTTCTCCAAATAACTGATGTGTATCGTGAAAAAAATATTCTCTGTAGTGTTTACCTTGCTGACGCAACGATTTCTTAGTAGGCTGATGACACTGTACCCGAAATGTTCAGAAAAGGAAAGATGAAAAATTCTAATGAGAATTTAAATGTAAAAGTAGTCAAACCACATGGGAACAGAACATGACTGTTTAACAGAATGGTCCATGATTATTTTTCTGCAAATAAACAGAGAATAGTTTAATTTACAGCCATAAATTCACTTATGAAGTGCTAAGTCACTAAATAGTCACCCCCAATATGTTTCTGCTCTTCTTATCTTGTCAGATTGGCCGTCTGCATGATCATAGAAGAAAGAGACTCACAGAATGAGAACTCAGTCAGAGTTATAGATGTCTGACTTCTATCAGGTTTACAGTTCTGAAAGTGTTTCCCTGTAGAAGGACAAAGGCAAAACCTAGCCAGGTTAAAAATGGAATTTAAGTTGCTTTTGAAGGGAAATACAAAATGTCCTAGTCTTAATAAGGACAGTAAGGGTACTTTTGAGTATTTTCATACAGTAGTCCAGGCAGTGTCCAACATCACAGTGATGGCAGCAGGGATGTCATTCACCTGAACTAATTATCGCCTATTTCCTGCAGTCATGGAAATATGGACCTCAGTGCTGACTCCAAACATACCCAGAAATACTTGGTAAATTAAGAAAAAATTCTTAGGCTTGTTTGATATCCGCACTGAACCTCATGACTAGTTTCTGATCTAGCTGGTTTAAAGCCGGACTGAATGTTTGTGAGCTGCACCTGCACATTTGACTTTAGGACAGAATCACAGAATAGTTAAGCTTGGATAAATGCATTCCCTGGGAGGCTGCAAAACCAAAAATTGGATCAGGTGCTATTTGCTTTACTTACATAGTACATTAGTACATACCAAACATTTGAATCAGAACTGAGACATTTACAAGCTGCTAGCGATAAATTGAAGACTGACAACCTGAATTTGACACCCACAAAATGGGAACTGTTCCAAAAAGTGTCACTTTACTATGGCTGCACAGTCATCAGGAAAGGACTTACTACTGAAAAAAAGGAAAGCTATGGCTATACAGGATTATCAGAATATCCAGAAACATGCTTGCTGCAGTTTGTGGCACTCTGCTACTTTTTATAAAACTAGTTATGGATCGGTCAACATTTCAAAGCCGCCACAGTGACTGAGAGAGTGGGGACAGATATTTCTGTTGTTAACAGAGCAACACAGTATAATTAGAGCTGATATAATAGCCCATAATGAATGTAAATATTTAATTTCACACTTTACAGGCAGCATTGACAAAGACAGACACATACACACAACTGCTTCAGGTGGAGTCTTCATAGAAGGAAATATAGTAATATATCTGAAGCCTACAATAATAATTTTTTAACAGTAAAGGCTATTATATTTAAGATAGAATACTCCTTGCTCAAAGAACAAATGACATTTAAATCTAAAAAAAAATTAAACAGAAGGGCATATATTCAATCCGTAAGTCCTCAATCAAAAAAAAAAAAAAAAGATAGAAATCTAGGATTGCTGAAAATGGTCCAGACCTTCATGGGCTTTTGCCTGCATCCTGGACAGAACATGGCATTAAGTCTCTTCAGGAAATTATGGTTTGTCACATAAACATTCAAAGGTAAGACTTTTTTACATGAGTCAATTGTATCATTAGTTCTGGCATCCACGGGACAACCCCCGTTTCCTGAAAGCCTACGGCAGGAATGCATATGCGCCGGTATATGCGTCTCTGATGTATGTATTTACATATATATGCACCATATATGGCGACAGAACATAATAGAAAAGAGACCAGCAGATCCATAGCCAAAATTTGTAAAGGTATGCCCAAGGATTTTATGTATTCATAGAATCACATAGAATATTGTGATTTCCCACCGCTGCCTGGAGTTTCCCCACAAAATCCCACCACATGCTCCTGAAAGGTGCCTGGAAACGAGATGCAGCCAGCGGCAAAGCGCGTTGGGGAGGCGGCCGGGCGGGGAGCAGCCGCTCCTCCCAGCGCGAAGCAGGGCAGGCACCCCCCGCCCGCAGCGCGGCCGCGGGAAGCTGCGGGGAAAGTGTTTCTGCGGGCGGATCATTCATGGAGCCCCCGCCGGGGCTGCTCGCCTGCAGAGCAGCAAAGCACTCGGGGCAGAGAGAGGTTAGAGAAGCCCGTGGTTGCTGGGAATGAGAAGCGGGAGAGCGACGCGGGTGGGACTGCAGTGGTCGCTCCTGCGGAGGTGCAAGGGCTCTGTGCCGGCGGGGGCCTCTCTTCCCCGGGGGACACGGCCGGGAACGCGGTCCGACCCGCTAGGGAAGACCCCCCACAGCCGCTGCGCCCCCGCGGCGCTCAGCTGAGCGGAGTGCCCCGCTCCGAAAGGGAGGAGAAGAGGGAAGGGCGGGAATGGGATTGGCGGGCCGGGGTTGGCCGGCCCCGGTTTGTCGGCCCGCACGTGGGAAGGCCGGGCATGGGGGCTCCCTGAGGGAAGGAGCGGCCCGGCTCCGGTTGCGGAGAGAGCCCCGCCGCCGCCAGCGCAACGCCGGCAGCCGCCGCAGGGAGCCGTGCCCGGCCGCGTAAGTGGCTCCCCTCTGCCGCCTTTCGCTTCCTCGGGACGGGGTGGGCGAGGGCTTGGAGGCAGCGCCGCTGCCGGGGCCTCTCGGCTGCCCGGGACGCGGTGCCGAGGGCTCCCGGGTCCCACGGCCAGTGAGGCGAACGCCTCCGGTGTGCGGCCGGAGGGGAGCTGATGCCCTCCTCGCTCCGAGGGGTTATTCCTAGAGCCGGCTTGCGCGGGGAGAGAAGCCAAGAACCTCTAATGCACCGTTTCAAGCACTCCGTCGGAAGAAGGGCGCTGGCGTTGCCCTGCTGGCCCTGGTGGCCGTGGCGCCGGCGCTGGGCTGCCGCCGCCGGGAGCACGGGGCTGGATGTGGCACGAGTGGGTGTCGGGCACAAGGGGAGAGGCACGTGTGAGACCTTGTTTGCTGCTCCTGGGATAGCATTTGCTGCTCCTGTAAAGGTTTGGAGGCGTCGATGGGTGAAACCCCTCCTTGGGTTTCTGACAAGGCACTGATTTTACCTGGAGGTGCTGTCCGTGCAGAGGTGTACTGACTCGAAGGACAGTCGCGGTGCAGCCTCAGTTCTTCAGTGTGTTTGGAGAAGCTGGGGAAATCACATTTCAGTGGAGAGCCTGAAGTGGGTGCAGGTCCCTAAATGTGCTAAAACAAGTTTAGGAAACATATAGTTCTCTTCTGCCAGCTTTGCGTGCTTAAATGTAGAAAGGTGTTTGAAGTGTATGTCACCCAACATAGAATGCTACTAACAGCTGGGGAAAACTAATCCAGTAAAATAAGTTTAAAATTTAAGGTATCAGAAGCAGCAGAACATTATCCTTCTGTTTGAAATATTTGGTATCAGTTGAGATTTGTGATACCATTTGGATGGTAGAGCATTATCAATCTGATGCAGGGTCTGGGTGAACTCCATTAGTTCGGCTGAATTATATTAGTTTTGAGGAAGCACGTGTGGTTTCTGCTGATTTTCATGCTGGTGCTTAACACATCATTCCAGCATCTTTCCTGTGGAAGGAATAGAAGTTTCCTGAAGTTTGGCCTGAGGTGTGAAAGGACTTTGTTACGCCTACGCTCTGCTTCAAGTATGTTAATACCCAACATTATTTTAGAAGCTTTCAAACTTTTCTCTTTATATTCTTCCTCTTAAAATCAAAACAAATATATTTTGAGGCATTCAGATGTTTCAGAGATGGAGCATGTAAGACAAGGGATCATGGTATATAGAACTTGTATATATTGAAGCAAGCTGATGGTAGTTTGTTTATGCTAGGAAGACAAAACACATTCTATGAAAAGTTCCTGTAGACACTGTGCAGACTCAGTACATGGTGGTTCTTGGATTAGAATTTGGATTACATACTGTGGAAAATGTTTTGAGTTCTGGTTTGTTTTACCGAATGGCATTAAAACATTGACAGTAGAAATAGACATCAGGACTATACAAAAACTGAGTTTGTTTTCATTGACATTTGTAATGTGCTACATACTCAGACAGAAAAAGACATGGTGCCTGCCTGCCCTACTCCCATAAGCAGATCTCCATTGCTGCAGTTGGTTCCGTTTGACTCTACCCCTGTCCACATAATTCTTCTAAAAGTCACTGTGTTCTGATGCAAATTAGAACAGGAATAAAACAACCACACAGAGACATGAGGCCACATTGATATCTTATGAAAAGTGCAATGAGGTTTCGTATGAATGGCATGCATTTTTACTCTTTTGCCACATGTTGGGATGAAGATTATTCGTGCATGGAGTAATCTTCTAAATGCTGTCACTAAAATGCAACTTTGGTTCTTCAGATGTGGATGAAAACTGGCACTTTGTGAAGTTTTAATGCAATGAGGTTTTGATCCTGGTAAGTCAACTGACAAGGCTGTTGGAAGCAAACAGCTGAGCTTTTGGAAAAAGACGAACATGTCCTCCTCTCTGCTGGGAAAAGCATTTGTATAAGTGATCTGCCACTACAACTTCAGTGAGAGTTATAAAGGGCACTAGTAAAAGTGGCTTCTGGGACTCCTAAGTTTAGTCATTGCTGACAATCATCCAAGAGCCACAGTATTATCTTGCCAGATCTCAAAATTGTAATTTATCAGAGTGGACATATTCCAAGGGGAAGATCATTTAGAAATGCACTGAATGTCACTGTCTTCACAAATTCCTGTATAGCATTGCGTATGTGTGGAATGAGAGATTTCTGAATGGATGTAGGATACTGATGGGAAATGTATTGCATGTGACTGACCACAGGATAAGCTCAGGACATCTTGTTCTACACACAACTGGAGAAGAAATTACCTCAAATAAAGCATTCTGGTTGCAAGATGGTTGTTGCAGGTCTCTTAATGCCAATATATGATCTACAGCAATTATAGACATGAATATCCCTCTTTCTCACTTGATCATGAGCTGAACCCCTGTAGAAATGAGGGTGGGCAGGTTGTAACAGTCTAAAAAATTGATAGTTTAATGGCTGGTGTTGAGCCGGTGTTAATTGAGTGTAACTCATGGAGAGATGCTACCAGAATAGCATACATAGACAATTGTCATATCTATCCTTCCTTTACTGTGGCTGTAAGGATTCTGTCCTAGACTGCATATTCTTCCATGTATATGTGTGATGGTTGTGAATATATGTAAGCAGCCCCACAACATCTGTTATGAAGAATTAAGCAACAAATTGGAGTAGAATATTTTATGGTTAAACTTAATAACAGAGGTCCTCACAAATAAAGTGTATCTCCATTCACATATCATAAAGCTAATAGAACCCCAAATACAGATGGAGCCTCTCAAAATGTTTCCCAGACAGCAATGAACTTTTGAATGGTGTGGAATAGTAATACCACAGCTCTGATGACAGCTATGTACTCTAGTTTGGGTTATGGCTTCTAGAAACATTATCTAAAACTAATTTACATAAAAATCCAGGCCATAGGATGAGTCCCACAACACTTAGTTTGGAAGGGTACAGTCTCTCCTTAGTGTCTGAATGGCTGCATGTGTCTGACAAGTAGCAGTAAACCAGCCACACAGGAAAAAAATAGGGGAAACAATCATACAAACCATCACATTATTATCATGCTTGTTGACTGGCTCTGGTTCTTCGTGTCACTTTTTCAATTACATTTTCCTACCACACCCGGTCGTTAATGCAGGTGACCCATGAAGACCTCCAGGCAGTTGCTAGAGAAAGGTGGGTTTTGGTGCCCTCAGTTCTCTGTGACAACTCATCAGAAAGGCAGGGGAGTGCACACATCTGCTGTCTCTGATAAGTAATCAAAACAGGCAGAGTCAGTGTTGGTGATTCAATGTTATGCTGTAGTTCCCTGTATCACTAATAGCAGGGTAGTTTTGCCTCTTTATGATGGTGGCATCAGTTTTCAGAGTTTTCCTGCACAGTTGTTCTCACTAAATGACCTCATTTCTGAAAATTATTTTGTTAGATGTACTACCAGAAAGGGATGATTACATTAATCCCATTTACTGATTACTGGAATTTTTGTGAATTTATCTGTTGTAGCAGGGTAACAAAACAGAGAAAGGTGTCAACTGACAAAATGGAAATAAACTTTCCTCTGCAGGGAACTTAACTAGGAAATGTTTGTCAGTTGAGGTTGGACTGAAGGAAAAGACAAACTGTTCCAAGTAATTTTGTCAGATTTTTCTTCTATCAACTGTATTTAGTACACAAATTCACTTCACCTGTGTTTTTGCTTTCCAGAGTTGTTTTTTTGGGTTTTTTCTTTTTTTAAACTTATGGAATAAATTTATTTTTTCTTTAAAGAACATTATGCTTTTGGTGACTTTTTTAGGGGAAGGAGTTGGATTCGGTGCAATCTAATCTTCATTTCCTTTACTGTAAAAACAGTGAATGATGTGGATAAGCTGTTCTATAGCACTGTGAATTCATGTAGCTGGTCTCTGCTCCTTGCCCATTTTGTTTGAAGTTAGTTAATTCCTTGCCTGGAGTTGAATTGCAAGATGCTTGAAAACATGGGAAAGCAATTGTGCTTATTTTATTTTGTGCAGTACCATGTGCATTGTGGTTATGGACTAAATAATAATTGAAATGGAATTTGGAAGGGATTATTATTGTCCTTTTTTCGGTTTACTTAGATTGCGAAACATCTCCATATTATTTAAGGAAATTGTAATATTTGGATATCGTGAGGATATCTGATTACTCCCATAAGGACTTAAATTAATTCCTCTGAATACACTGTTTATGAATGATTTGGTGTAATATTGATTTTATTTTGCCCTTGAATGTTTTTGGACTATCATGCAGTTGAGAGAAAACAATGGGGTGTAACTTGCCATGAAAGCACTGTGAATTAGATTAAAATCTTGCGGATGTATAGAATTAGCATGCATGTGTGATTCTTCTCAAAGGTACAGTGCTTCAGAGTGCTTTTTGGAAGCAGTAGTTTAGATCACTAGGCAATATGTTTGATCCTTGTAATGACAGTCTAAGGTCTAAAGTAGTGGCAAGTGCAATCGGTTGCAGAATTTAAGTTGCTCTATTCTTGCTGCAAAGATTTGAAGAGAGGGAGAACTTTTAGGGGTAGAACTGACGAAGCATCATGAAACATCAGGTTTGTTATGTGCAATAATATGTACATTGTAATTTATATATTCTATGGTAGCTGATTTTCCTCAGCAATATGTTTTCAGAAAATCTCAATGTCTTACCTCTGTGCACTGCTAACCAGCCTATGGCCACCCTTTTTCTTTACAAAGACTCAAAGAGGGGCCCTGGGCACTTTCTGATAAGGAGAGACTCTTCTACAGGCAGAACGAGGTCTCATCCTGAGCAAAGACAGAAGTCCTGAGCCGGATGGAAGTTTCCTTCAGGCCTGTTTGTAGAAGGTGAATCCTACATCTATGAATTCAGGGTTTTTTTAAAAAATACTTTTCAATTAGGCATGAGTATGCACTAGGTAAATCACTATGCTGACAAACTAGTAAGAGAAAAATTAAAGTTATCTCAGACTAGATCAGTAAAAAGATTCCATATTAAAAATTCAGATATATGAATTACCAAGAAGTACATGGTGCTTGGTTAGAAATACTATGAAATTTGCAAATACAGTATTCAGTGTCACATGGGGAAGTCCAGAGAAGTAAAAATTAGTGTTTCTTAAAACACCATCTCTCTGGAGAGACTTGCTATTGTATCTAATAGACCTGCCTTGAGGTTTTCATTGTTTTAAGGTAGCCTATGTACCTACCCTTGCCATCGTTTGACATGTATCTTATCCTTTCTGTTAGTTTTATTCACTGCCCCAAATCCAAATTGGCCTGAATAGTTACTATGAAAAAAGATTAAAATATCTCCCAAGGAAGCCTCAAAGGTGAGCAGCTGTTCCTCATATTCTCATAGTGCTGTTTTTGCTGTTTCCCAACTTCTTTTTCAGTGCAGTAGAACACTTCATGTTTACATCAGTTGGTATAGAATAACTTCATGATTTTCTGCTCAGGGAAATATATGGTTGGTGCAACACAACATCTAGGAAAATAATGAGAGAGACAACTGTGTTTGAAACACCTCTTGGAGTGTATGGAGGTGGAGCAGTGGCAAATTTGTGTTATGCCACTTACGTGAGGAAAAAGGATTCTATGAGGTTTGTGGTAGTTTGTAGCTGAAGAGGAGATGCTGCGTAGAGAAGCAATGGTGATTCACATGGTGTTTGCTCCTGAGAGTTTGAACAGGTTTGTTTAAGACGTGGTAGATCCAGATCAGCTCAGGGCTTTAGGTTTTCAGTCACATTTCGCATAAATTCATGTGCTGCATAGAACTTAGGTTATGAACCATATCAGGTCTGTGCTGTTCTCTGACTTGAAGGAAAGTTGAACCTGTTAAAAGTAAAGCATTCTGTGCTGGCTTGCTTACATATTCTCAGAACACTTTGAAGAAGACCTTACTTTGTGGTCTTTGGTTTTACTCTTGCTGACCTGCTATCAGAAATTTCCTTTGCAATAAAATAAATAGGTTAGAACAATCCCACAGTGGATACCAAAATTATATAAATACATACTTTGGACACCAAAATTATTTAAATACATACTCCTGCAGGAATGACTTATTCATAAGTAGATTTGTATGGAAAGTGTTTTGACTTCACAACTGATGTGTTCTGTTTCTTTATTAAGTATATTCTATTATCTAAAAACAGTACAGAGTTAAAAATTGCATGCCGAATTAGCAAAAATAATAATTTTATTTTGCTGAAGTGCATGACAGTCACTTCAGAGCTTGAGTTCATGGATGCTCTAGGCCAAGATCATCATGCAGACTAATTTGTGATCTTCCACTGCCCCCCTAAACACACAGACTCCCAAAAATCATTCATTTGGATTTTATACCTTTTTTTTATTGTAGGTTTGCCAATTACAGTATGATATTGATATCTGACTTTCCTAACAGTCTTGCTTTTTGTTAATGTTCCATCTCTGCTTAGTTTTTCCTGCTCTCTTTTGAATGCCCAACCTCTGAAATGGTAATCTTTTTCTGGGAATTATGTCAACCACCTATTGCTGAGACTCCTTTCGATTTTTAAGGCAATTACAATAAGTTTTCAGGAGTAAAAAGGTAGATGTTCATGTGTCATTTGGAGAAATCCCATTTGTCCCATGAAAATGCAACTTTCATCATCATGGTAGAGCCTGATACTGAAGAAAACCATGTGGTAGCAATTTATCATTTGCTATGAGGTGTTCTGGTAGAATGAATGTCTTAGAACAATGAGGGATTCATTGTGTGGATTTTGCATGGTAGAGAGAGAAGAAATGGAGAGGGAAAAATCAGCCCTGTAATGTACTTTCTCTAAATGAAGGAAATCTGTTTTAATTGTCTCAGCACTTATTCCTTGGTGGAACAGTGCTTCTTATTACCCAATCCAGAATTTTTTGCAGTCTTCCATGCAATGTTTAGCGGTTAGAAATATTTTATTTGACTGTTTTAATTTATTTTTTAATTTATGCATGTATCTTACTCTGAAGCAATTAGTTTCAACATCAGACTTAATAACCCCATTCTGTATTTCTAATTGTCCCAGTTATATACTTTTTATAAACCTTCCAGCAATTTTACAGTACTCTGCAAAGCCTTCTGTGGTGTTTAATTACCTATATACTCCACTTCATTAGTTATCTACGCAAATAATTTTAGGTTTGTATTAAATAAGAGGGGTTTCTTTCCTATTTGAAGGTTTTTCTGTCCTATGTGGTAACAGATGGGTTGCACTTAGTTCAATGAACCAGATGCAAAATGAGCAGAATTTGCAGTAAAATACTGTTTATGTTGCATTTTTATTCACACACAATAAATTAAGTCAGCTTTCTGATTATGTAAAGTGAATATTTACACTCTTCCATTGAAATTAATTAAAATGTATCCACTATGCTCTGTGAAACAAGTAGTTTTCCCAGCCTGGCTGGGCTCACAGGTACTATTTGTACATTTCTTACTGAAGCTGTGTCAGCATAAGGAACTCTTTACGTTGTGCTCTGGGCTGCTCTATCTCATGTTTCTGCTCCTGTAACCATCCCTCTGTGCCTGCACAGCTGTTTGTGGTACTGTGCAATGAACTGGATTAGGAAACATGACGTTTTTTTCCTTGAGATACTTTTGATTGAGGATCAGTTCCCTATTCCAGTTGGAATGGCCACACACATGGCTGTGCAGCCACAAGTAAGGAATGGACACAGAGGAGAGAACAGACTAAGTAGTATGAGCTGCTTCAATTGTACTGCCATTGGAAGAAACTATTTAATGTGCTCCCCATCGCTGTAAAACCTACCGTAATTTCTCTTATGCCCTCTGATTTTTGTCTTCCCTTCCTTTTAGACCATCTTTGTCACTGAAGAAAGCATTAGTTGAAAAACTTTGACCATGACTGTGGTATCCCTCAAACTTTTGAAGTAAGTTTTGGCATTTAGAATCATTCTTCTCCTGCAACAAAGGAAGTCCTGTGAAGTTCAGTTCCATAGTTTCCTTCCTTTGGACTGGAGTTAATGGAAGTAATAACTTCTCAAACAAGAAGACATCACTTACCAAGTGCATTTTTAGTGATGCTCTTTTAGACTGGCTTGGTTAGTGACTTGTATGTGAAACAGTTCTGAATGAAGGATTTTGGATAGTTCCTACTTTTAATCTGTTACATCTTTACTATAACTGTAATTCCTCTATTGCATATTTGACCTGATTTTGATCTCTGCTTGGCATTGTAAATAAAGAATATTTCCATAGGAACCAGTGAAATTACCAAAGTTGCAAATACCTTTCTTCTTCCCTCCCCATCCCAAACACTATCTCAACTCTCCTTTGCATTTATTAGTAGACTATTACAAGCTATCAGAATTTCTTTAAAAAAGCTTTTAAAAAAACCTATTTTCTTGTGCTTTTTCATGAAAACAGGCAATATTACAGCATATTTGTCTAAACAGCTGTGTGAGGATTGGTACAAATTACTCCTGTAGAGGATGTTGAGCAGAATAAGTATCTTCCTTTAATCAAAAAGAACAGTGAAATACAGTATTTTAGCTTGGCTGAAACCTAGCTAATGTGGGTTTCGGTGTTCCATATGCTAAGGATTTGATAACAAACATTGCAGATAGTGCACAGTTAGACAGTGAGTTGGCTTAATTGCAGCTGCTTGCAAATGGCAGAAAGGCAGCAGAAAATCAGAATGATGTGAATGTTGTTCATAGTGTTCCCTGGAGGCACAGCTTGGGGTGGCTGGAAAGAAACCTGGAACTGTAAGCAAAGAAGCTCTCCTGGTACTTTGATTCCTTCTATGTTCAGGGAAACAGGACTCTGGAAACACACAGCAGGGCGTGTGACATATATGACTTTGAATTTCATCACCTCACTGGAGGAGACGACAAACCCTTAAAAACATCAGATGAGTTGAAAGGGAAAGTTGGAGCTGTTGGAGACACGCTTCCAAGTGCTATATTTAGAATCTTTGATAGTAAACACCCCCTTGAAAACCCATGCAAAGGCTGAAGGAAGATCTGAAACAGTGGTATAAAGCAACTTTATTCACAATGCTACTTCTGTGGTGTTCTCAAGAACAGCTAGAATGGCTGCTGGCTAGAGTGTGGAGAACTTTTGCATTTTGCTTAGCAAACTTAGAAAGCAGGGTGTCAGGAACAACAACAAATAAGCCTCCACAAAACTAACCTTGGAAATAAATCTGTGAGTTGGATAGGCAATAGAAATTGTTTCCCTGGATATGGAACTGGGTCAGACAGGGAACTTGCATAAGGCTGAATATTTAACCGTGGGTTTCTACTCTGGAGGCCCAGGAAGGGAAAGTTTGGATTGCCCCATCAGAAATACTGCAGTCCTTGACATGAGCTTTTTTTGTGACTGATACAGTTCTGCTGAAATCTGTTTGGCTTGGTTCAGTATTGCTGATAAATTGGTTAAATTACTCGGCAGAAGAGAAAGATAACATTCTGAGCACAGACTCGGAGGTAGGAGACATTAAAAGAAACATTTCCTTACCTGAAAAGGCAAAGCCTGATATTGTAATAGCCTTAAAGAAATGGAGAAATGGGATATGCTTCAGACCAAGAAGAGGGAAAAGATAGAGTTAAAATCCCACTCAAGGTTGCAAAATGTGAAACAGTATGTACCATATGTTAAAACTGGTGTTTTGGAATATGATCCCCCACCAGGCTGCACAGTGAGGAATGGCTGTTTATGAGTGTCCTCAGGCTTGTACAGTGTACCAGCTTGCTTTTGCGCAGTGGAAAGAAGGTACTGCCTGTAGGCCTGCCACAGCCCTTTTGCTACACTGAGGCTCTGCTGTACTGTGTGCTAAAAAGGCACATGCTCACCCCTGTGAATCAGGTAGACAATTACCAGTACGAAATTTAAAATTGGAGGGAAGGGGAAGAAGTTTGCTTTGTATGGATTTAGATATATGAGCCCTAGAAATCAGGAGATCTCCCTGCTTGAATTCCAAGTTCATGTATTAAGACCATCTCTGCATGTGGTGGGGATGGGCTTTCATAATGGTCTTCTCCAAAAAACTGTGGAAACCGAAGACTAAAATAAGAAAGTAAATAAAGCCCTCCTATACAAATGCAGCCGCTATATGCTGCTGTCCTTGTCTTTCTTAGCTGTTTTTTTCTACAGTTTGCCCTGAAATAAGAGTATGCACACTGAAAATAAGGCATGCTGAAATAGAACTTAGGCTGTATTTTCTCATAAATAAAGCAGAACCCATAGTGTCTGCATTATTTCTGCAGTATCCTTAATATGCTTTTTGTATTTCAGATCAAGTTAACTTGGAGTCAGAGGTGCATTTGGCCTTTCTATCAGTGAATGCAACATCAGGGTGCAGGGTGTGGTGTTAGTATTAAATTCATTTCACAGAACTTGGAATGGAATAAGACTTAAAGTAACTTTTGTAACTGTTATTCTCTAAAGTCTCTATTTCCTTAAGATGTACCAGTAATGCTGTGTACTTAACGACTGAATTGTCCAAGTTCGCTGAAAATGGATTTGTTTTTTGCACGTGTTTCTACCAGTGATGGGATCAGATTTTATGCATTGTTATGAGTCATTCACCATCAACATTGCTGCAGTGTTACATTCTAGAGTTCAGTCTTGCCATTCAGAGTGTTGTGGCCTTCCTTGACAAGAATCTTGTCCTTCCTCAGAGCTACGGTTGCACCAAAAAGAGTTGAAATATTTTAAATCTTGCCTACAGTAGTTATGTACGTACTCCATATGTACCCTTCAGTAGAGCTGGTACAAGAACTTGTGCAGCTCTGTAGTAAATTGTATCAGGAAACGAATCTGGTTGAAAACTGACTTAGTATCTACCCAGTGTTCCTGTGGCTCCATTCCCCAGTTTAATTCTCTTTTTTCAGCCACAGAAATGTTTATGTTGGCCCAAGGGAAGAATGCAGGAGTGAGGATCCAGTTAGGGTATGCCACTTTGGTGGAAACTCTGGCTTGAGGTTTTATTTCCAACTAAATATAATGCTATAATAAATACAATGCTAATAATATAATGCTATCGCTGCTGATGAAGCAATGGCAGCACAGAGCTGAGCTATCTGATAAGCATCTTTATATTCAGGTGGGCTGCAGACCAGCCTGCAACTTTTGCAGCTGAGCATTCACTGTTATCTGTGTGCAGTGGCAGTCTGCTTCAGCAACTGGTGCAGCTCTGCAGGAATGAAGCTGTAGAGGAAATCTTCTGATGCTGTGGATTCACTGACCACACCACTTACATTTTGCTATGTGTGGGAGAACTGGGAGGACTTCAGGTTAGTTTTTGTCTGGTCCTACAGACTGAATTTCCATCATCAGTTGGAGTGTACTAGGTACTGTTCTGAAATACATACCCAAACTCCCTTTCATACAAAATGATGTCTCATGATTGCTCCATGGAGTGAACCATGGCACAGTGAACTGTCTGGATGACAGGGAAAATACCTTTGCAATATGCATCTGACCTGGGCAAAAATGCCAGTGTAAACATACCAAGGGTGACTCGGCTCTGCCTGTAGATGCTGCAGTCAGACTTGCGCTGTGGTATCAGTGGGGTTTCTGTTGTTGTACATGACTGTCCCATTCTTTCTGATTCCACTTAAAAACTTGTTTTCATGACAGTTCAGCAGCTAGTTCCACTGTTACTCACCAAGCTCTGAGACTGATGCATTCATTCACTCTCTGTTGGTGGTAGTGGTCAGAAAAAGAGATATTTTCTAGCACATTTTGTCACCCACCTCTATCTATCTTAGCAGAATTCCATAAAAATTGAGCTAAGTATGAAAACATGAAGTCTCAATCAAATAAAAGGTTTTTGGTTGGACTGTTCTTGGTGTGCACATGTCTTCTCATGAAATTTAATACTCAAAGAAGGGAATTTCTTATTCAAGACTGACTGCGGATCTTCCACTGATGGAAAGCTAGAATTATAGAATACCAGTTTGGAAGGGACCTCAAGGATCATCTGGTCCAACCTTTTTTGACAAAAGCACAGTCTAAACAATATGGCCCAGCACCCAATCCTGAATCTTAACACTATCCAACACTGGGGAATCCACCACTCCCCTGGGGAAATTATTCCAGTGGCTAAATACTCTCATGAAAAATCTGACTAATGGAAATGAATCTGAATAATCTAAATAGCACCAACAAAAGAAACCTTAATGCGTGTTTGGCAGATGAACTGTACCAACTGTTCCCATTCTTGTTTGAAGGTATTAGCAGCAATAGCTACACTGGAGCTTCTTGGTATTTTGATAGTCAAGCATATTCATTGTGCATCTCTAGGAAGACAGATGAACCTGCCAGCACATATGCATTTCATTGTTTACTTCCACTTTTCTCACACTATTGATTTTTCTTAGATTAAACTCTAAGGCCTTGATTCTGAGCTAAGTATTACTGCAGTATGAATAATTGCAGAGATATTTTTTATCTTAGCACAGTTGAAAAGTTTTTTGTTTCACTAACTGGGGCTCAAAGTATATTTATAGAGAGAATTGTGCCATGTGGCTACAATCTGTAGTAAATTCAAGTGCTTTTATAACAAAGCCATAATTTTGACAGGATTTGAGTCTTTTTGGTTATGCATAAATTTGAATTTCTGGATCAAGGATAAAGAATTGAGTATTTTCTTTTACTTTTTTAAAAGAAATAAATGCTGACTCTTCCTTTTCCTACTGTTCTGGAGCTTAAATATCTTGGCAGCAGTGTTTGAAAAAGTTCTAGTTAAACCAGTTTTGGAAAATAGTTTGGCAGGCCAGAGTGGAGTAAGGCCAAAGCATGTTAGAGGTAAGTTTTAAAACCTAATTGTAAATTAAAATTATAGCTATAATGAGAGAGAGTGATGTGCAGCTCAAATACAATATTTAGCTCTTCCTTCACCTCCTTTTTTTTCTTTCTCCAGTTAGTCACTCTCTGCTAGATGGCTAGAAACAGTGCTCAAACTTCTCATGGGTCCTGCATTTCTTCTGCCTGAGCCTCAGTCAGTGTAGAGAGGAAATGACATAGTTAAGTAGTTCTTTGAAAAGTAGCTTATTTTTCATGTCATACCATCGCTAGGTAGAATTTCACATACCTTAAAAATTAAATTGTGTGGAGTCTATAGTACTGCAGATAACTGGTCTTTTTCTTTGCTGTGTCATTTCTTGCAAAATAGTTGAATCAAAGGCTGTTTCCATTTCCCTTGATACCTTCCAGTGTTGTACAAACACAGCTACTTTCAAATGCTTTGGTTTATCTGCTGTTGACTTTAGAAGTACAATTTGCAATATGACAGGATTGACTGCAGGACGTTATTTTTAAAGTTTGTATAAAATTGATTGTGCATCTTTTTTTCCCACAGTGAAAATGTCTAGACTCTTCAGAACCTTTGTAAAGCTGTTATCCAGACAAATTAGTTCCATGAATTTGAGTCACATCAGCCTCAAGAATTATCCAAATAAATGGGGTCACCAAGTCATTTTACTCTTAGCTATAATACAAAACTCTGCTCGTAATCTGTAAAGCTGAAAGAAAATTGCTTATCAGATACAGCCCAAATTTTTTTTTCTTCCTCTTTGTCTTTTTTCTTTTTTTTCCCTTTTTTAATGAGGAGATTTTTCTGTTTATCTAAGTGTTAAAAATATTTCCCATCAGAGTGGGTGTTCTATTGCACAATAATTTTGGCTGTCTCTGGGCATTGCTAAATTGTATTAAGCAGAGATGTCATAAAGAATAACTTGTGGCTAACATCTGATGCCAAGCCTAAAAGTAGGAGTCCATGTAATACCCAGTTATATTCTTAGGGAGATGTTCAATTCATTTTGGGGAAGTGGAAATGTAGTACTCTTAATGGTTAGTAGCTTCTTTTTGATCTTTTATACCATTCCAAAATTCATACCAATGGCAAAAATAAACTCCTCCTTATCCATGACTTCTCATCTGGTTTTGACTGCACTTTCCAAATTGCCTTTGATCCAGCATGTACTTGTTCCTTGTGCTTTCTTTGTGTGCCATATACCCAGTTTGATAAATTTTGAACAAAGAAATCCTCTGAACACTCACATTCACTCAGAGTCCATCTCCTCACTTATACACAAGCGAGGAGAATGAATGTGCTTTGTTTTACTTCCAAGCAGTTAAAACTGTGAACATTTTTTGATTTGGTCTTTTGTCTTTTTGGAAGAAAGGGGAGAAGAAAAGAAGCAATATAAATAAATTGAATTAAGCTGAGGTTAGGAAGAGCCAGACTCATAGTTTTAACCATTTCCCCAGCTGAATTATATTTTCATGCTCTGTTTATGTGTTGTCTTTGAAGAGAACCTGTTAGCAGAACATAACTTTAATCATATGAAATAGCTTTCTGAGAGGTTTGGTTTTTCAGAGTTTCCATTATAGAATTAGGAACAAGTAGAATGAAAGGAAATATGAAATTACTTTAATTCTTGAATAAGTGAGTCATGGCATGTCATCACATCATTTATCCCAGTGTATATTTTATGGTGATAGGCATGAAATGGTAAAGTATCTGCTTTCTCAGATGCCTTTTCTGCTCTTTTTGATGATTTATGTCTAGGTCATGACAAAATTTCTAATGCCACACATTCATGCCACTATCACAGCAGAGAGCAAAGCTATAAAAGAGGAGTCTTTTTTCTGAAGGATTAGCTGTCTTTGATTTGTTTGATCTCTGGGCTCAGTAGCTCTGCTGCCTTTTTCTCCTTTTCTCGTGTTTGACTTAATAGCTGTCACCATTTTCATATGAATCATTACAGTCCAGTGCTGAGCCCACCAATGTTCTTCAAGAGTAAACCCATTTTTTCTGCTCTGGACAATTCATCCTTTTGCTGTTGCCTGCCCTAAATACCCTTTCAGAAGTATTCCTGGCCGTCACACAGTTGTCTGCTGTTTGTGGTGGGTTTTGTAATTCCCGTCAGAAAAACCCTCTTTTTAACGCCTTTTTTGAAGATAATTGATCAGTTATAATGATTTGGAGATTTTTTTTTTCCCAATTTTCTTTGTGGTTGTTGAGAATTGCAGAGTAAGTGAAATGTGTCCATCTGTGCCCTTGTGAAGTCTTAGCCTTCCTGCTCAGGATGTTACCTAGCTATAGCTGGCACGTAGAATAAGTTGTCTTGAAAATTTCAGAAGAAACACCTGTTTATGGTACATAGAAGAACTGCACTTTTCAGACTTTTACTCTCAGAGTTTCCAAAAATTCCTCTCAGCATTACATCAGCAAAAGACAGTAGTCTGACACCATCCAGTTAATCTTTTAGGATAATCGAGTGAGGTAGGATGACTACTAGTGCTACTGGAAAGTTACACATGAGGAGGTAGAACACCTACCATCATTCGAAGGTAAAGTATGGAGGTTTATATGGCAGTTTTCTTGAGTATCAGCAGTGCTGTAGCAGAGTATCTGGCTTCATTGATTTTTGTCTTCTTTTTTAAAGCTTTGTGCCTGCAGAGTTTGGAAATAGAGAGGAAGTTAGACTTTAGGGAATAAATCCTTGCCTAAATCAGAAGAAGATGACAGTTAATTCCAGGTGAGTCATATGGAATATCTTCAAGGTTGATTTTTACCTCTTATTCTGGTCAGAAATTCTGCTGTGTATATAAAGATATGTTTCTAATACTGTATTTGCGTAGCACCAAAAGACATGTCTAATTTATGCACCACTGAAACTTGGCTAGGAAGTACAGAGTTGCTCTTAATCCAGAAAATCGCAAGGAGCTTTTTGTTCTTCATAGCCTTTTATCTAGACCCAGACTTCCAGCCTTGGATTTCCAAACTTCCATCCTTTTTTGTTACTTTTATTAGAGCTTGTTATTTGTATTTTAAGTGTACCAGATTGATAGCATTTGACAAGGATTTTTTTTTCAAAATGGTTTGTCATCTCAGACCAAATAACCTTAAAGAATCATGTTGTTACAAATAGATGATGCATGGACTAGTAATTGCTGTGTTTTTCTTCTTTTTTCGCTCTCTTTACCAAAAAATTGATAGATAATATTTTAGGTAGTTCAATACCAGACACTGAACTCCAGACGGTTTGTTTGAGAAGGCTACATAAAGTTTGTGAAACTGGAGGTATTTAGGTATTTTGACCTATTATTTCTGGATTTCAGTGGAGAAATGCTGAAAAAAAGAGTGATTTTCCTTCTACTATCATCAAAGTATTTCTAAACTGTTTTTCTTTTGAACATTAGAATTATGTTAGGAGGGGTTTTTTTGAGCCAAAACTAACAATTCTTATTATAAAACTAGAAACAATTTAAAATATTTTAAAGAATATTTTCATAGTGGAGCAATTACTGTATCTCAGTAGCTTCCTGTCTTATGAATCAGTCTTCTTGCATTCATCTAGTATAGTGCTCTAGGTTAAAAAACCAAGCCAAACAAAACCTCCCCAAAAACCTCCAAAAAAGCCTCTTTTAAATATCTTCTGATATGAGATTTATTTTTGAAATGAATGCTTACTTACCATTTAAATATACAGTGTTATGTGATGGCTTTTGATATTCCAGTCTACTGAGAAAAGTGTTAACACTTTAAAATGGCTTTAGTCAAGCACATTTTCAAATTTATTAAGACACTCATGACATCTCAGTACCTGTCGAAAATAATGTATTGCAAAATTGCAGAGGCATTTTGTCTGGGCCTCATTTCACTGACAATGCATCCCGTTCACTTTTCATGCTACGAGATGGACTCTGGCACCAGCTGATAGTATGTCTGAAAGTTACTGCTGGCATATGATAATGTCTGCACACTACTACTGAGAAACTACTACTGAAAAAAAAAGCTTAATATTTATATGGATAGGCAAGTATTTCAGTGATGGAAGAGCTATATTTTCATGAGGAGCTAAAGTTAAAGGGAGTCTTATTAGAATAAAAGATGTCCAGGTCGCTCTAGTGTATCCATGAAAGATCTTAAGATGAGACTCTTTTTTGCATATAGTGAGTGAAGAAGGCAGAAAATAATGAAAATAGTATGTATGTGAAATGTGAAGAAAAGGGTCAAATTAAAGAGAAATAAAAGAAAGTAACTGGAACTTATGGGAGTCTGATCACAGGGAACATTAGGTTCTGCTTAAGCCTCTTCAGCTGCTGGAAACTGAGATGCATGAGATATGCATGTGCATTGCTGGCTGTGTTTCTAGGGACAGAAATAAAGAGCAGTAAAGGCCAGTAAAGCAATGCATAGGTGAAGAAGGATCTCAGCCAAGGTATACTTGCTGACATGTTGATTATCATTTAAACTAGCTAAGAATTTTTTTTTAATTAGGCATGCAGGATTCTACACTGATTGTCTTAATTTTATGTTAACAAAATTCATTTTATGAGTATCTGTTGCTGGTATAGAACAGTTAAAGCTTTATGTTTTTATAGTATTTCCATGAGGAATGTGTACTTAGTCTTCATGCCAAAATTTTTTTGCATTGTGAAAACATGTATCATTTACAAGTGGTACTAACCAATGATCACGTTCAATAAAAATCAGTAGGTTGGTGAAACATTCCCCCTAGTACTAGAAGGGAAGTGGTGGCATTTCAAACTTAGGAGAAAGTTCTATGACATTTCCCCTTTAAAAGGGGTTGTGTGTATTCTAGTTACTCTTTGAAACAAGATATCTGATGTCAGAAGCTTGTTTCAAGTAGCTGCTCAAATGAGATGTCTCATCTTTCCTGCCTGTGATTTCCTAGTCACTGCATCTCAACCAGCAACTTGTTTTCTGGGTTTGGCCCTTAAGGTAATGAATCTGTCCTGGCCTTCTTTTTCTCCTGAGCAAGTAAGGAATGTTGTGGGGCCAGATCCTGCCTCTTCTCACACCGGCAGCTGGAACTTGCTTTGCTCTCATTGCCTCCAGAGCTCATGAGAAGAAAGTGAGCAAGCAGGACAGTTTTACTCCTAAATTGTGATCCAGACATAATGACAGGCTCTTTTTGCATAGTAGAGAAATAGTGTAATTTTGCACATTGAGAAATAGTGTAATTTACACTCATGCATAATCACAAATCACATACACACATAGAATTAAAGAACAAATATGAGACAAGTTGGTAACTAAATGGGCTTGATGTTCTGTATTGCTAATGTTCAATACATCTTAGTTAGAAGAGGATGTCTGAGGGAATTATCTGTGTGACATCCCCTGAGCTTTTGAGCCAGAAATTGGACATGCCATTCAGGATCATTGGATGTGGCAAGGGAAGAAAGTGACTGAGGGGAGGAGGCGGAATAGAATGTTTATTGAATGCTTTGTGTTTGCTGAAGATAGAATAAAAAGTTATACATTTATGGGACCTTCTGTTGCCACAACAAAACAAAATTGGAGAATTGTATTTCACCTGATATTCATGTGGGAGAAATAACGGCTGTACCAACAACTTTCTATTTGCTATATGACACAAATGATCCTGAAAACACATTTGCTAGCATTTATTTTAACTAGTGTATCAGTTAGTACTGCAAGTACATTACTGCAAGCAATATTCATGTAGTTTGTTCATCTGTGCCATTTGGTAGACAGTGAAGTGGCTTCATAAGTACAGTAAATGCAATTTAATTCTCAAGTGATTTTGATTTTTATGGACAGAACTGCCTTCTGAAAAAACTGTGGAACTGCTAAGCTGTTTGCTTTTCCAATACCTCCAGACAATTTATATTGAAGATAAAGTTGCAAGTAAGGAACCGTCATGCTGGCTGGCTGGGAGTACAGAAACACACATGCACACCTGAGTTGGGTTTTCTCTCAAATGTTTGTGCTATTCCATATGTTATTTATTATTGACAGAATACTCATTGCTTTATGAACCAACACTTGTGCTGTCTTAGATGCTGTAGTTCTGCTCTGCAGAAATGTTTCTCCTGTTACTGCTGAACTTGGATTTATACCAAGAGAAGATCTGGTTTCTTCAGGCAGACTTGCCAGTGCCTCAGTCTATACGTTACATCAGATCTGCATGGATCTGAAAGCGTCAATCTTCATCACGGTTATGCAATTGTCATGCATACCTGGGATTTGATTAAAATACAAAAGAATACTACTTTCTTCATGGAAGTTCACAGAGGGTTTTCGATGTACCCGCAGAAAATGCTGAACAGGGCCTTGCTGTCTGCATGCTCCGTTACATCATGGAGCACTGCAGCCTGTGCAAGTGGTTCTCTGGAAAGCTGCAGCGCATGATTAGGGTCACGTCCCATACCTGTTGCTAACCCCCCTGGAAATCTATGAGCAAGATCTCAGTGTGTGACTGTCAAAGTCAGTCCTTTTTTTTTGCTGTGTTTTGAAATCTTGGTCATGTGAGATGTTACATGCAGTCAAGCTGTTTATTGCTTTAAAAATTGCTTAAAAAATCCTGAGAATTTTGAAAGTCTTTCCAAAAAATTACCCAGTTGAAGGTTATAATGTTCTTCAAACTCTGTTCCTGAAGCATTAAATGTAGTGGTGCTATTTAAAGCCAGGAATGAAAAGGGAACTCTTTGGTATTAGTTACCTCAGTCATAAATCATGTTAGATGTTTGGATTTATATGATCTTGGTATGTACAGTATATATTGAGAATGTCTGTTCAGAGCGTCCACATTTAATGTCAAAGGGTAGTGCTCTGTAACAGGGCTGCTCTAGTGACTTTGCAGTGACTTCTTATTCTGGGGATTTAATATTTGAAAGAAGTAGTGTTTGATTTTGCAGGGTGCAGAAAGTACCTCCAAGGAATCTGGGGTGGTCTTAACAGCACTAACTTCAGACCACAGAATGCTGTTTAATGCTTCTGGGATTAAGCATTGCAGATGCAATTTATTTATATCGTGTGAACTAACCATTCCTGTTTATGTTGTTTTGTATTGTTGTGATATATAAACCTAAAATAAATCACAGCGGTGCACTTGGCAGGTATGTTCTCTCTGGTGTATGTGTGTGATGTGTGGCAGTGGTGCTGGGCATGTCACAGTTCCATTTTCACATGGAATGGAAGCAAAATACTTCTCTGAGTTAATACTTAAAGTCCGGTGCAGATCCAGTGATGGATCCTAATTTAAATACTTTGCCATTAATTCATAGGAATATGAAGCTGCAAAGGAATTTATACAAGAATCTCTTGAATTAATTCTTACTGCCTTTGACTTAAGATAAAAGAAATATAGAATATAAATAATGTGCATCTAATTCTTGGATTTCTATAAGCAAAAGAAAGCAAACTTCGCTTTTGAAACCTCTTATAATTGGCAGATAATTAAAACATAGTTCATTTTGGATGTTTCCTTATGAGAAAGTTGTGGCACCTTGATTAGACTTAGTTTTTTGATAAGTTGTTTTGTAATCCCTTTGAGATGGCATCTTTTCCATGTGCCTTAAAAAAGATGGAGATTAAAAGTCATACAGAAACAAGTAAGACATGTAATAGGAATTGCCTTCCTTCCCCTGCTGCATGATATTTTTGTAAGTGAGGCCATTTCTGGGATCATCTGTGATTTCTTTAATCTTAAATTAGATGTATTCGTCCTTTCTTTCTACTCCACTCACTCTTCTTCCTTTCTCGGCCCCTACAGAAAATAGTGGTAAAGGCCATATATATATATATATATATATATGTATATAAAACATTGAGTTACTTTAAACAGTTTTCAGTAACTCAACACAGAATATTAATCACACTGCTTTTTAAAATAAAAAGACCCACTGGAGCTCATTAGAGCATGATGCATTGGTCAAATGGGCTGAGAGGTGCTGTGCCCCAGGGATGGCACTGGACAACCCCAGTGGAGTAGGAACTGGAGCTGGTGCTACTTGAGCCATCAAACAAGCCAGCTGAGGCTGGGAAGGGAGGAGAGAAAGGAGGTGAACCATTAGTTCTTCGTTTAATTTCTATTCTTGCACCACAAAATGAAGCTGCTTGTTGGGCTTTTCAGCTCCCCTGTGGAAGCAAAAAGAGGCCCACAGGCAAAGCCATGTTAAAAATATAGATTGTATAGATATTTTAAAAGCCACCTCAGGAGTTTGGGCATGTGAAAGAACTCTCACTATTTCTACTTTAAAACCAGTGGCTAAGTCCCTTTTAGAGAATCATCAGCTTTTGTGCAAATCAGTACAATTTTCAGCAGGGAAATGCTTGGGACTTAATTTTCATCCTGCAGTCATTGCTTATATTTTCCTGTTATCACTGAAAAAAATACTTCAGGACTGTATTTGTAAATACATCTCCACTAGGTTTTTTTTTTTAAATTTTGTCAGGATTTCAAGAGAACAGAATACATGGAATTGATCTGATATTACTTTCTAAGAGGCTCTTGCTTGTCTTACACAAGCGGCTGTTACTGAAAACTTGGTAACCATGGGGTGAAAGGTGAAGCCTGTTACTGATTAAAAAGAGCAGGTAAAAACAGCAACCCTCATATCATTATCCGGAAAGGAAGATGATTGTTAAGTAGAAATGGAGTTAATAGAAATCTTCTGGACAAAACTGTGTTTTAGAGGAAAAAAAATTTCATTAAAGATAGAAACTGGAAAGATTTCTCTTTTTGATAAAGGGACAAAAATCACTTTTTGCCTTTCAGTTGAAAAATTTTTAAAGAAAAATGAAACAAAAAATATGAAACCCCCCCACAAATATTCAAATAACAATAAAAAATGCAAGTAAACGGAGGAAAATAATTGGCTGGAGTGATAAACAGTAAGTGGAAGGAAGTCCTATATTACAGAAGGATTGGGAAATAAACTCTCAGTTGGGAAATTCAGGTAATGAAACTAGATAACTAGAACAGGGTGACCTTGAAAAGCTATAAATAAAGCACATTCAAAACAACTGAAAAACTATGATCTCTTCTCATAATAATATAACTTTTAATAATAAATAACCCAAAGCCTCGTTATTTGGGTTAAAAAGGGTGGTGTTTCGTCTTTTTTGACATTTAAGTACTACTTTTAAATGTCAGTTGCATTTACATAGGCTGGGATGATTTCTATTAAATGTCCCTTATTACCTACGAAAATAGCCATTAGAAGAAAATGTACATGGTAAGTAGTATGTTATCCCATGTTTGGCTTAAACATGAACTATTGTCAGAAATTGATTTTTTTTTTGCCTTAAAGTTTGCTTCAGTTCAGTATGTTGTGAGTTCCAACAACCTTATGGGAAAGCGGAATGTTACACAGTAGCTTACAACTCAAAAAATCCACAGTGCCTTAGTCATTTGTTTTCTGGTAGATCTTTCTCCTTTCTCTTATTGAAAGACTGTAACTTCCTGCCTCTGATGGAGAAGTGTACCAATGCTTCAGTGGCTGGTGGTGCCTTGCTCCTGCTCCTTCCCAAGCTGCAATGTGGAGCTGCATCTGATGCTCCTTTCCCAGGTGTCCAGGGAGATGCAAAACAGAATAATTTCAGTTTTGGAAAGATATGGCATCGTGATTTATTTTCAATAACAGATAAAGTCTTATTTTTAACTTTGATTTTCTTGCTTCTTCTTTGTATGTATTACAAACTTTTCTATCTAAATTTTCTATCTATATTTATCCTGTATTCATGGCCAAAAAAGTATGTGTGGATTTATTTTTGTAGATAGCATGCCTTTAAATAGTTACTTTCCTTCTCGAAAACTCTGATTTTAGACTAAGGGACAGCACTGTGAGCACTACAAACATTTCCTTTAGACCCCTGGGAATATTTGGAATTCAGCAAATGGCAGCTAGTAGCTGTTTGGGACATGCTTAATATTACGTTAAGTTATTCATTCCTGGCTCAAAATAACTAATAGGAATTTGTGCCAATGTAGCCCTTCTTGCTACAGATGAAATGATGCCGGATTGCAGGTTTATTCTTCCTGCCTGGATTAGTCTAGTAGTATGTGATTATTTTTTATAGGTTGTATTAAATTTCTTTTGCAGAAGTTCAGGATTTGAAGTATCTTCCTAAGTACAAACTGAAAAAAGAAATATTAAAGGAGAGTTGAGAGAATTGGTAAACGATAATTTTATTTTAATCTTTACAACATTCTGTAGGAGCTAGTTTCAGTAATCTGTCTAAACCATGAGAAGCAAATCTAAAATAAATCTATTTTTACTTTAATAAATAGGAAGTCCTTTAACAAGTGTTGAATTGTAAATTATTTTCTTCAGAAATGATTCTGTCATAGTAGCCTACACTACTATTGAGCTTTATAAAGATTCTTTCTCTCTTGAATGTTTATGATCATCTTATGTAGGTTAGCACATAGATTGCACTGCATTTTTATTGTCAGAACCACTAAAATGTAATTACTTCAACTAGAAAAGATTCTTGCCAGCACTTGATGAATCCTCTTCTGAATACAGCACATCTTCTCATAACCTATCAGAGCTGCACAAAGTGTACAAAACATGTTGTGTTTCTTCTTCATTGTGCATGACAAAAGTTGTGTTTGTTACAGTTGGCTGCAAAGCGAAGGGATTGCCATGGTTCACTAAGGCCGGGGGCTGCAGGCACTTTTGTTCATGTTTAACTGTGGTGAGTTATATGGGCAAGCACATGGATATGCATGTGCACAGTTAACACCTCTAGTTATGTAAAACGCCACCGATTTTTGGCCTGTAGCTGTGGGGCTGTTATCTGTGGGACAAGTCAGAGTCAAAAACAGAACAGCTTCTAATCAGTTTGTCACTTGGGCATCTGTAGACCTTTCAGTCAGTGCTAGAGTTTCAGAATTAATGGTTTGGGGTTATTTGTAAAATTAAAATCCCCTGAACATGAATTTCTGCATAACTTTATAAAAATATGTTCACACTCTTTTGATACCGTAAGGGAAGATGTTAAAAGGAGCCTTTCATAGGAAAACAAAATAAAATAAAGTAATTTTGTCCCTCAGTTCATTCCCTCTAATTGTCAACTGTTTCCTGGCAAGAAGAGAATTTCCGATCAACTTTTTAATGGAAAGAATGTGCTACAAAAGTCCTTGGGGGTATATAAATAAGAGAACTGTTGGATGAGGCAGTTTAGATTAATCCAAGTGATATAGTTGCTAAGGAGAAGAAAAGTCTCTGAAGTCAGAACTTCATGTTGCTGGTCCAAACACAGTTGGATTTGTAACTGGTAACAAACTGGGTACCACAAAGTGGATGTACCACTGCTCTTTCCGGGAGAGAAAGGCATTTCCTCTGAGAAGCTGGGTATGCTATTGCAGGTAGCTGCCACCAGACAGCACTCTCTCTGCTCAGGCACAGGTCTGGCATCCTTCACTGATCCCCCTCTCGACGTGCCCCTCTATGAACATCTCTCTCATGCTGCTTTGTCATACACCCTCAGGCACACAGATACACCTTTCAGCTGAATCTACAAAAACAACCCTTGTTGGGTGGCAGCATGGTCTTCTTGTAGTTTCCAGCATGTGTTACTGAAAATGCACACAAAACTGTGTCTGAGTATCTGCCCATAGGACTTTTGACCCAAACACTGTGTGATGGGGATATCACAGTGCTGATATCCTGATGCTGATCGCAGTGTGCTAGATCGAGGTGGGGCAGATGTAAGCTGTTCTATTTCACCAGCCAGTGTGTGTTGCCTGCTTCTTGAATGGGAGGCAGGAGGGTTCTAGGTTTGAATGCCTTTAGCAGTGTAACTTCTGTGTGCTGCTGTTCTCAGGACTGAGTTTTAGAAAGTCAGATGAACACTAGCAGCCCGGCTCTGTCCTTGTAATGTTCCATAAACTTACTGGTGTTACCAGGGATGAATTGTTATCACAGACAGGAGATAAGCAACGATATGACAATGGGCGGAAAATGATGCACAGGAAGTTCTAGCTAAATATGAGGAAGAACATCTTTATTGTGCAGGTGACCAGAGCACTGGCAGAGATTGCTCAGAGAGATGGTGGAGTCTTCTTCACTGGAGATATTCAAGAACCATCTGAGTAATTCTTGAGTCATTCATGGACTTGTTACAGAGTGCTAGTTTGGTAAAAAAAATGGCTAGATACTGTCACGGGTCAGAGTGATGCTCCTTAAAAGTAGTTGTCATGTATTTCTGCACAAGAAACCTAACCTGTAGCATAACTTCTCTCTATCTTCTGACTGTGTATTAACTGTGAAAGAGATATAGTTCATATTTAACAAGGATGAGGTCAAGACGAGGAGAAGAATTAGCACTGTCATCATCAGACCTCAGCAAACAAGACCTTTTCTCTTAACATATTTTTGCCTGTAAGAAAATAATTGTCTTGGGTAATGTAAGCTGGACTCCTGGTCTTGAAACACAGCCCATCCCTGTGGAGCACATTTTCTGGGATGCATTTCTCCTTGGATCTGGGAGAGCTGAGGAAAGTTTGTATTCTTCCTTTACGCGTGGCTGCAGGAAGCAGGACTATTCATGAAGGAAGGAAGAGGAACCTCTGCTTCTTGGAGCACTGGCAGACTTTAAACTAGTGGAAAACTAAAAGTTAAGAGAAAGTTGCCGGGGGCTGCCACACAATGTATGTTTTTCTACATATTTTCCTAGGAAAGACCTTTTAATGATGGAGAAGCATAGGGCTTTTCTCTGCAAGGTTTATCTGATATTAGCTGACCAAAACTAAAGTAATTGAAACATGAGTGTTTAAGAAGGAAACAGTATGCTGTGAATAATATTGACTGGAAATACCACTAGATGTTTGGAGTGGGGTTGTCTGCCATTGGAAGCAATAAAAATACAGCTGTGAATTACACATTGGGGTTTGGTTTATTCTGGAAACTAATTTTTAAGAAACTGAGGTTTATTTATTGGTTGTGTCACAGGAATATTTGGCTTGTTCTAATTCCAGACTTCAGCATTTGTGCATTTCAAGCCATATAAAGGAGAAGATCATCTATGGTGCATCTACTCCATTTCAACAAAATGGGCTCTAACCAGGCTCTGTAAATATACTGTCTTCTGTGTTGTTTCTAGCCACAGCACTACTTTTAAAATTATTAATATTCTTCTAAAATTTGCTCCAAAAAACCCAGTTTTCATGCTATGCTATTGCATTCAGGTCTCAAAACATTGCAAAGTATCCTTCCATATGCTTCAAAACCAGTTTGTTTTTCACAAGGGCAATGGAAAGACTTTGCTTGGTATCACAGTGGGATACGAAGACTGACATCTGCGTTTCCTTCAGGATGTGCGAAAAGTTTCCCTGACAGAGGTGTGTTTAAATGCAGGAGATGCCATTCCAGCTGGGGTTTTTGTCATGAAGACAGTGCATATGATTTATCTGAACAACAGAAAGCAAGACTATTTCCCTCCCTCCCTGCCTGCTTGGTTGGACAAATAGCTGGCCAGCTCGAAGCCCTCCAATCACCTGGGCTGTCAAGCCTCCACCCCTCTAGAGTGAGGGCTCCCACACCACCTGCAGCCGGCTTTTAAAGCAAGTATTTTAATACAATCACTTTCACTCTTTACTCTTCCATTTATGACAGCAGGAGTTGGGGACTGAGTACGAGGAGCAGAAATTTGCCCAGCAGAAGCTGCTCTGAATCAGGTTAGTAATGAAGTTTACTGCTAAAAGAAGTAACCTGAAAGCAAGCTAGGTTATCATAGGAAACCCTGCCTTTAACATATGTGCTGTTTGAGTAGCAAGAGCTGTGGTATGCAGTTTGTTTACATTACAGCATTATTCTATCTTTGTAAAGTTAAAATTGCAGTGTTAATATATAGAAGATACAGTTATATTTTCCTTCCCAATCTGACTAGAAGGTGTTTCTGCTTTTGAACGATAAAGCTTTCCTTTTCCATTTTATGCACCTTAGACTTCTGTTAAGGTGCTGCTTTCCAATTTTACAGCTTGAAGTGTTATTGAAGTACACTGCTTTAAATATTCCAAGGGATTAGGAGTTTTGTGAAAGTCTTGGGCACCACATGAACTTTTAGGACACTTACAGTAAAATAATGTATTGGCTGTTCATGTGTATGCACACGCACAAGTCATGGACGGTGCCTAGTTTTGCTTCATCTCTGATTTCTTCTATTTTCATATATTATTGCACAAGATCCAATCAATGCAAGTCTTTTACTGTAATATATTTTTTCACAAGATCTAATAAATGTAATCCTACAGTTTTGAATAAGGCTAGGTGTACTTAATAGGAGACGAAAAAATAATAAGCTTTTACAGGTTTTTCAGGAAAATGAGGCTGAAGAAAGATGCTAAATTCATCTGTATTAATCAGTATATATTTATATTTTCCTATTTTTAATATGTTGCAAACTTATTGGAGTATTCTATACTTAATTGGTATGCTGTTTAAAATGTCAAACTACTGCATCTAAAATTAATAGTAAATTATATAATATTAGCTCAACAGAATAGTTTTAAGTTAATTATCTTTATTTTACTTTGGCTTCAAGAATCATGAAACATTAATCTCAATAACAGTATTAAAACTTTCAGAGATTTCATATTGCTTTATAACATTTGCTTTCCATATGAAATTGCTGTGGTTTTTTATTTGAGCTTTTAATGGAAAATTTTGTAGGAAAAGTTGGATGGCAACTGCCACAAAACTTTGGATTTTTTGTAGCTTTTGTAGCTTGGGTTTAACGTGTACTCACTTAAACCACATATGAGACATAATTAAAATTTAATTTTAATGGAAATAAAATTAATGACAAGTGATGTAATTTACTTTTTTTGTTCCAATATCCATTTATTTTTTAAATTTTGTGTGGGATAGGAGGCTAAGTTAGGTTATTTTTACATGAAAAATACTTTGCATAAATGGTAGATTTTAAATTACTGTGAAGCAATCAAAGCAGGTCTAAATATGAATATAATCTTTGCAGATAGAGACTTTGTCCCTTGCATTGTGTTTTTAGCTACAAATTTTTTGATACCAAACATTTCCTGCCTGAAGAGGGGTTACAACAGATGACTATTAAATGTTCCTGATCATACATGTAAACAAAGAGCTGGTATGAATTATAAGGCTGATGTTTAGTGGACAAGCAGTAAATGATCTGGTTTACAATTGGCCAGGAAAGGCTGAAATTATGATGATTTTGTCAGCAGATACTGAAGAGAAAAAAAATAATCAAGACAATAAAGAACAAAAGGGATTGGAGAAATACCTGCTTATTCAGGTACTCTGACAAATACCATGAGACCCCATCAGACATGAGGAAACTTTGTTTTGGTTTTTTCCTCCCTCTATCTATAGATCTATCAAGTTCTTTTCCTGTCTAAATTATGTTCTACTTTCCTGCCTGTCTCTTTGTTGAATGCAGTTGAAGGGGTAAAACTGAACTGTAATTTGGATGGCTTAGTGGTTCTCTCTAGGAATGCGTTCAAGGCAGGAGGAGGTTTCAGTAAGGGCTGATCATTGGTCCTTAAGTCTAAGGCAGTTGAACTGAGACCTCCCTTTTTTGGAGGACTGTTGGAGGCATATTCCGTGTTTACAACGTAATCTGTATCTAAATTAAAACTTAGTCCAAAAGAGACTTTAAAAGTGCAGTGACCCAGCGCAGGCAGAGCCAAAGAGCTGCCACCTCAGTTGTGTGCAGCAAAAGGAATCTGCCAGCATCGGTAACAAATGGACTTCACAGGTGTTCACTTGTGACAAAGTGAAACTTGTTTTTCTTGTGACTAAGTGTTCTCTGTAAAGCAGACTTCAAAGTGGAGCTTTGCACGGGTTTGAATGCATGAGGGGTCATCAGGTTGTGTCTGCTCCACACCTTAATTACAAATAACTGCACTCTGGTGAGTTCAAAGGCATTTTCCTTCTTGGTTTCTTATCACTCATTGCCTATGTTTAAACTCTGCATAAGCTCAGGATTCAATCTTTCCTATGTTTAAACTGCATGAACAATTCAGCCCACCCTGACTGGTCATTCTTGCAGGCTACATGCCTAACACTGCTGTTCCAAGGCAGGCAGGTATCCAAGCCTGCTCCAAGAAATGTAGGATGGGTGCATCAGAGATGCCTCAAAAGCACTCGCTTTCTTCTTGGTTGATTACCCAGTGTAATTATCCAAAACCCCCTTTCCCAGGCTGTTAAGTGTGCCTCCCCAGGAAGGCTCAGAGCAGAGCCAGTGCTCCCCAGCTGTGCAGGACATTCAGCAGGGGCCCAGGCCAGCGCTGGCAGAGCTCATGGCAGTATGAGCCAAGGCCAAGATGGAGCAGAGCCCACAGTGTGTGCTAGGATGAGGCAGGGTTAGGCTGCAGCAGGGAAAAGAGGAAGAAAAAAGGAGCAGTTAGGAAGATACTGAAACCTCCTAGTAGAAAAGTAGGAGAGATAATTTTTTAATGTGTTCACTTACCCTACTTCATGTTCCTGTCTGTTATAAAGATCAACAGAAAAGAAAACCGATATATGTCTAAACTCAGGAATAAGATCTATGAGTCTGCAGGAATAAGACTCTTTATAAGAGTGTGTGGTACTGGTCAGTATAAGCTTGTCTAGGACAATGCTGCCACCAAAAGGCACAGCCAGCTGTTACCTTCTTGCTTTTGTGGGTTTTAAGCTCATCAGTGTTAGTATTGGAGCTTTAGCTCTCAAAAATCTTTATGTTGGTGTTGATCCTTATCTTCAAAGGCTTTATGATATATGAGATAATAAAGGCTGTTTCAGTTTTAGAAGTGATTAAGAAGTGGCCATTAGCAGATAAACAATTGTTGGTTTTTTTTTTTACAGCAATGTAATAAACCTAAAGATAATAGATCTCTTTCCCTGGGAAAATAAGTGCTACAAAAAAAATTAGGAATACTGTGTCCCCCGTTTGTTTCCTGGGAAAAAGCATGTGCCAGCTTATTTAATGTCAGAGAACAGTGTAAATGTATTAGTAGATGTGATTTAAGTTCTTCATGTGAATACTTTTTTCCCTTTGTTTTTCACCAGTCTGTGCTATCTTTTGCATACTGCAATCATTTCCTTTATTTCAGAGCTCTACATCCACCATGTTGCCCTGTGGACCAGCTCTGTCCTTTATTCGGTGTCTGGTGCGGAAGAAGAACATCAGTGGTGAAAGCCTTGAGGACACCAAGCTGTGCCGATGCTTATCCACAGTGGACCTTATAGCCCTGGGAGTGGGAAGTACCCTTGGTGCTGGTGTTTATGTCCTTGCTGGAGAAGTAGCCAAATCCAGTTCTGGACCTAGCATTGTTATTTCTTTCCTCATCGCTGCCCTTGCGTCTGTGATGGCAGGTCTCTGCTATGCTGAGTTTGGTGCTCGTGTTCCCAAGACGGGTTCTGCATATTTGTACACCTACGTTACAGTTGGTGAACTGTGGGCTTTCATCACTGGCTGGAACCTTGTTTTATCCTATATTATAGGTAAGCTTAAGAGCAAACACAGCTCCCAGGGGTTTCTGAGACGGCAGATAAAAGATACAGATTTAGGGCTGTCTTTCTTTTCTGTCTCTACACTTAGCTACCATTTCTTTTTAGTCCTGCTGAGGTGAAATAGCCAAAATGATTCGATCAGGTTATTTCCTCCTGTGCATCACCATTGTAAACAGGGTTTTTTGCAAGATATTTTTATAAGAGTGTGACTTATGAACCACGTAGCTTGTATGAAAATTGTATCAGATAATTCAGAATAAACAGGACTTCTTTGTCATCTTTGGTCGGCAAGAATAATTTCAGTAAAATCAATAAGCATTTTTTTTCTGAATATACACAGCAAGGACATTTGCAGGGACCCCATCACTATTGTATCTTACAAGAAACTCATGGTGTTTAAGTACTAACTTTCTACTATAGCCTTGTGTTGGTTAAGTACTGTCCTATCAGGTAATCCCATAAAATCCAAAGTTGACCAGATCTGAAAAAAATCAATGCTTATATGGCAGATAGTCAAATAACTATGTCAGTGCTTTAGCAGAGATAACATATTTGGATTTAAAAATAATTTCTCCCAGAGGAACATGTCCCAAATTTTCATTATATTGTGTATGAGCATGCCTAGCTTTATATGTGTACCTACAAGATGGTTACTCAAATCATTACAAAACTGATATGCCCTCATGTTGTATTAAAATTTATTTCATGAGAGTAGAGTTACAAAAATAAGATTGTATTTGGCCATGCACTCTTTACCCAGAAGAGTATTCATTTTAAATATGAACTCTAGTAACATACATCTTGCTTGTAATTTTTGTTTGTTTGTTTTATATACAGATGGACAAACTTTCCTTCTTGTTCTTTCTTAAAATGCTTTCTTACATTACTTTATATAATTTAACATATGTCATATTGTAGTTCTAGAAATAAGCATCTTCCAGAATCAGACATAAATAACACAGAAATAATTTCTGCAATATTTTGGGAATGAGGCACAATTTGTATATTTTAGTTCTAGAAAAACTTGTTACCGTTTAACAAGGAAAAATCTAAAACATTAAAATTCTTCAGCAAAACAAACTTGCAGCACAAGCTCTGCTTTTTTAAAATGCAAGTAGCAACAGGCTTAGTTTTGTTTCTTTTTCAGTAGAAGTAGCTGTATCCCACTGTACGGATGCAAAACCCTAATTATGCGTGTATTCTATGAAGGTACATCAAGTGTAGCAAGAGCCTGGAGTGGCACCTTTGATGAACTTCTTGGAAAACGGATTGGTCATTTCTTCAGTGCCTACTTAAAAATGAATTACTCTTGGCTAGCAGAGTATCCTGACTTCTTTGCTGTGTTCCTTATATTACTTTTATCAGGTAAGACAATATATGGTTTAATTTATGGTGGTTGTGATATTTTACAGTTAAAAGTGCTAAATTGTAGGGTTTTGCACCAGAAATTAAGGAAGTTCAGATGCGCGTTTTGTACTGCCGCAATGGCTCTGTATATATATATATATATATATATATATATAAGAATTAAATGTTTATAAACAAATTTTCGCATGTTCCCTCTTCTCTTGAAGCTGAGACATGAAATAATCACTTGTCAGTACTTTTTTAATAAAACCCATGATACAAATTGATGATAACAGGAAAATTACACAGTTCTCTGTTTTCTTGGCATTATCACCAATAAATGCTTTCAGAGTGACCTGGAGGTTAAGCTCTGTAATTTGGTGATGTGGTCTCCTTAAATCATATATTGTGCATGTAGCTGGCATTTGTAAGGGCTTTTTTCCATCTAAATTGTTCACTTATTTGGTATTAAATAATGTTCTCCTTTTTAAGTCTTCAGTTCTTTTTCCTAGAATTTATTTGAGCTAAAGGGCACCCCAGGGTACTTGCATGGAGCAACAGACCAGTTTGAAACCTGAGCAAATCTTTCCTGTCTACTCTTCCAAGTCCTGTTTCTTTTTTGTCTTTACTCATGTATCATGCTTTTAAATCATAAAAATTGACACCAGCTACATGCTATTTGAGGGGTCAGAAAGCTCAAAACACTGCAACTTATTTCCATGTTTGCATTTAACAACTATTTTTACTACACAGAAATGTTCTTTCTGCCACTGGGAGTGAAGGAAGCAGGAATGGTATTCTAAAGTGCACAGTTGGTTTTCAGGCAATACTAGAAGCATTTCAATATTCAGTAGAGGTCATACCCATATCTCATATACTTGTCATGTTCAGTCTTTCTTTGGATTAAACCAAAGCAGGAGCTTTTCTTCTCTGCAAAGTGAAACTAAGTTATATGAATATAACCTGTTCTCTTGTTCTGAACGGGCTTTTTCTGAGACAGGAAAACATTTATGTTCAACCTACTGTTAGAATGAGTGACCAGTGCATCTGAAGATTTATTAGATCTCTGTAAAGAAAAGAATGACTTCCTACACTTAAGGAAGATCTGGGAGTTTGCTTGACTTGGTCCTGCATTCTGCCACATTTGTGGCTCAGAGCTGCCTATAGGACCAGTTCAGACCTTTATGTCCTCAGGAGAGGTGGAAATGTATTTGGAGTATAACTGGAACAGACCTTTCACCTCTTCCAAATAAAGAAGGGAAAAAAACCACTTTGAAAACCAGAGTACTGAAACTCCAAAAACCACACAGTACTAGTTTAGATGCTGGCACCTTTTTTATGTTTTCTCCATTGCCATTGTTGTTTTGGAACATGAAATTGGAGGTTCTTGATAGAAGAGGAAATGTTTCTCCTGTTGTTCACCATTGCGCCTGAGTTTTCATTTGTGTCCTATCTCTTCACCCCTACCATCATTCCTTCTTCACTCCTTTTGCATTTGTGCTGCAAAGTGCCTCTCCAGGTGTCTGTGATAAGGAGCCAAACCCCCAGTGAATGAACTGGGTGGAATTCACCACTGCTGAGAGGAGGGGCAGTGGCACAGCTCAGGATTGTGTAGGCTGAGCATGATACAGTAATTAGATTGTGAGCTGTGCAAAGCTGAATCATAGGAGTAGCAGGTGATGTTTTACAGAAAATGGACTTCAAAAATGCACGTACTATGATTTATACTGCATTAGGCTGATTGAGAGTGACATTGCCTTTTTGGGAAAAACTGAGCTGAAGAAAGCATACACCTATTTCTAATAAAAATGCCATTGGTGAAGAAAACCTGAGCAGCTCATAAGATAATTTCTGTGTTCTGATAAGATAGAAAATACCTCATTAGCAGAGTCAGAGACTTTTTAGACATTATTTTGAGAGGCTTAAAATTTTCAGACTTAATCTCTAAATAATGAGGGAAAGTATGTATGTGATATTAGTGGAAACACTTAGAGCGCAAAGAATCTGTGAAAAGTTTCCAATTGTAGTTAATTTTTCCTGATCTGCTCACTACCTGCTCTTCCATTAAACTGTTAATATACTTAAAACTGTTAAAAATCTAATGATAAAGTAGAATCTGGATGGAATAACTCAGATTGTTTCAATGCTCTACTCTGCAATCTACAGCCATGTGTATTTTGTATCTGACTGTTTTCTAGGATCTGTATGCATCAGTGTTACAAACAGGAGGCGTGCATTTCCTTCAAATGTTTGATTAATGAACTAGGAAATGGGGCTTACTCTGTGATCGATATGCCCTGAAAAATGCAGAGTTGATTGGTTGCATTATTAATCTAATAATTGTGCTTCTTTTCTTAGTATAACAGATAATTCTTCTGTAAGGAATATATTCTACTAATCTGTTTTTACAAAGCATAGAATTCTTGTAGCTATTTTTACTCCATGGCATAAAACAGAGATATGGATTGGCATCTCAGAAAAGTAAAAAGTAGCCTTTGCTAAAAATACTTTTAAATACTTGAAGAATACCATTAAAAAAGCTTTCTATTTTGTGGTTTCCAATACATTTGCCAGTTGTCATGCTGTTAAAGAGTCCAGCAAGTTTGTGCTAATGCTTTTTCAAAAGATCTGGTGATGCTTTTTCAATATTATTCACAGTACTTGCACATATATATACCTTCTTTTACATGTATACCTTCTTTAAAATGCCATTTTATTAGTATAATGTGCCATTCACATCTATAAAATATTTTTATTTTACAGGTCTTTTATCTTTTGGAGTAAAAGAGTCTGCATGGGTGAATAAAATTTTCACTGCTATTAACATCTTGGTCCTACTCTTCGTTATGATTTCTGGTTTTGTGAAAGGCGAAGTTGACAACTGGAAAATAAGTGAAGAATATCTCAGAAACCTTACTGCAGTAACAGAGTAATTTTTAAAAATCTATTTACTTGCTCATATTCCAAGCAGTTTTCTGTTACACATGCTTTATTAGTAATAAACACCATTAGTGTTTTAATATGTTTTGTCACAAACTTCAAAGCAAGTAAGATGATGGCTACTTAATTCAGATATTCTTCCTTTTGCTGTTATGTTTGTCTTTCTTCCAAGCTTGGACATAAAAATGCCGTCTCATGCAGTTTTGTAAAGCAAACCTCTGTCATGATGAGAGCACTTTAACATTTTTTTCAGAGTTGTAGGGTAGGAGGGTGCATGTATTTATCCTACCAATAATGAAAAAAAGTTATCTTTCTGCTATATTTTTGTTGTTTATAGGAACCGCTCATCCTATGAAAATGTGACAAGTCTATATGGGAGTGGTGGCTTTATGCCATACGGTTTCACAGGAACATTGGCTGGTGCTGCAACCTGTTTTTATGCTTTTGTAGGATTTGACTGCATTGCAACAACTGGTATAGTATTTATATGAGTGTGTTTATATGTTTAACATGGGGGGGGGGTGTAAAAAACCCCAAAGAACCACAAGCAATATAATAATCTATTCTTACTTTGCTTTCTTCCAAACCTCTTTCAGTCAATGTAGAATAAGTCTAAGTTCATTCCTGAACATGGCTATCATTCTGAGAAGGAGGAGATTTTGTTTATTTTATTCCTGTTCTAAAGAAATGAATTGTTGCTTTCTGAGTCAGAGAAGTGCTTAGCATACAATTTTTCTGCTCAAATAATGTTAATCACTTGCTCACTTTTACAATTCTCTGAGATGAGGTGTCTTTTCTAAAGGCTGGCTTGTGTATGGCTAATAAGGAATGAGTACATTGAATTTACAAATTCTAAGTAAATAACTAAAAATAATGGGCTTGGAGTACTCTGAATGTACAATGTATTTTATGACCTTTAATTTACCTCTATTTGAATGTTATTTCTGACAAAATACTGAATTCTGTGTCTCTCAGTTTATTTTACTCAGGTTTTTAAAACTCCTATTACAGATATTATTCCCATGACTTAGACTAACAAGTGATTTGTCTTCAATGTTATCTTTTAAAGCTGAAGGGGAAAATTAGTCAGAAGTTTTGGTGGGGCATTTTCTTTTCTTTTTTTCAGGAGAAGAGGTCAAGAATCCTCAGAAAGCCATACCCATAGGAATTGTGGTGTCCCTGCTTGTCTGCTTCATGGCCTATTTTGGGGTTTCAGCTGCACTGACACTTATGATGCCATACTATCTGCTAGATGAGAAAAGTCCTCTGCCAGTAGCATTTGAATATGTTGGATGGGGTCCTGCTAAATACCTTGTAGCAGTGGGATCCCTCTGTGCTTTGTCTACAAGGTAAAGACATTGAAATACAAAATTTTTTGGGAAAAGCAGATTAATAATATATTACATTTATATGTATGTTCATGCATTAATTTTGAAGGCTCAGTCTACACAAAGAATTAGCAATAATTATAACCAAGTTTTAAACTTAAGCAGGTCTACAAGACAGTAACTGCGTTAATTTAGGTTCCTTTTTTTTTTTTTAAATTGCACTGTTATTGAACTCTTCCTCTTTGGTAGAAGCTTATTACCCCATTAAAAAAGAAATTAAATATTTTAAAACATATGACCTGCAAGTTATCTTTGTTAACTGAGTAAGTAAACCTCACCTATCTTGTCCTTTTTCGCTGTCCATTCCCAGTGGCTCAGCAGCTTTATAGGCTCTGTGTATTTGCAGGCAAAATTGAAGACATGATTAACTAGCTCCACTCCTCATCTTCTTTGCCTGTCTCTGTTTTCCTCCGGTAGCCAGTCTGTCCTCTGATATCATTCCTTCCTGTGGTTTCTGTGTGGGTATTTGAGATGTAGATTATAGCTGTGAAAATATTATAATTTATTTCCCTTTGTGAAACTGTGAATGTAGCATATTATTTTGATTTAAAAGATCAGGGAGGGCATGAGATATATTAGTATGTGTTCAGATATATTACAAATATATTACTTATTACAAATATATTATTACCCAATTGTAATGTGGTATAAACACTTTAATAAAATAGAAAATTGCTTGATACTTGAATTTAGGGAGAGAAAAATGCTGATGCCAATCTTTTACCTGAGCTTTTGTAAGTAAGGAGTAATTTACATGAGCTTCGGTGGTAAGAACACTGGCTGCCTTTCCACACAGGAAAACAAGTTGCCTGTGGAAGCACTAATACTAACACAAAGCACTCCAACATAACCCTGTAAGCATTAGCCTGAATATGAGCCCATTGACTGTGGGCAGTGGTTTGAAGGAAAGGAATATTTGGATGTAGGAGGGGATAGAAACATGGAGTAGTTCCAGAAAGACATTAAAAGAATTGTAGGACTGACTGAAAAATGTCACAGTTACACAGTACATCCTGGGATTATAGTTATTTTCTATATAGTTGTCATGGTTCCCTCAGTTTGAAGGGTTTGATTGATCTTTTTCTTTACATTGATAAATAGTAAAAGTTACATATAAGAAACTAGATTAAAGAAATTACTACTGGAAAGCAAAGTGACCAGAGATGGTAGAATGCCTTTTTAGAAATTTGAGCTGTTGGTCTCTTTTTCCAGTGTATTCTGAAGAATTCTATTTACTCCTGTGGAGAGATTAATCTTTCATTCTGTTGACTGATCTTAGTTTAGAGCAAAACAGAGGAAACTGTATTTCATACTTCTGAGTTTAGAGGTCTAATTAAGAAAAAACATTGGGATGATTGCTTTTTGTCCACACAGTTTCCTCTGACTGTGCTATGTCATGGACTTGTTTCGGCAGGATAAAGATGTTTGTTAATATTGCCATTATGTATGCAAATGTACTTAAAGGAGGTAGGATAATTTAATTTTACAAAGCAAAAATGACAAAAAACCTTCTGGAATGTACCTTCTTTTTGGAAGGTGCACTCATACATCAAAATCAGTTCATTTGCAATAAAACTTCTCTCCTGTCTAAACTTAAAACTTGTGTCCCAAAAGCATTACTGGATGTACCTAGCACCTGTGCTGTGTAAGAGCTGTGCGTTCTTTTAAGTGATCTAGTTGTTTCTCTAAAGCAAGAACGGAAATCATTCACCTGGTTAGAAACTTGTGTGCTTGCTGCAGAGGCTATGATTTTGCCTTTCGTTTTCTTAATTAAAATTATTTCTCTTTGAGGAAAAGAAACCATCTAATTCAAGGAGTATGTTTAAGAGCTTCAAGATAACAGTAGTTTAAAAGCTTTATGTGTTCTGGTAATAACAAATTTAAATTAATTAACTTTACTTCTCCCAAACAAGGAATAATCTTAATGAAGCTTGCCTAGACGTACTTCAGTAGAAAGAATTAATCTGCCCATGTATACTTGAATGGTGCTTACTTTGAATTACTGTTAATCAGCAGGCTCACATGGAAATATAGACTGTAAGGGATGCTGCTTATGCTTATTTATTTGCTGCTGCTGACTGACAGACTTCCTCCAGGAATACTAAAGCTTAATTGCATAGTTAGTGTGATCTGGAACAAGTTCCTGGTCCACTAACACCCAAGAACTACAGTGATGGCAAGTGTTATTTTGCTAATCTGGATTCTATCTGATGAAGAAATTTCATTACCTAAATTAATAATAATTATAACTTTGCAGTAAAAAAAAAGTCTATTTGTGTCTGATCTGTAGTACCTTGGGCTATGGGGCTTTCTGGTTTTGTCTTACAACCATACATTTTGTTTCTATACATGCCATTAATTAACATTTTTTATCTTGTCCATGAATACAACTCTGCATGAATTGTGTTTGCCATGTTGCATGTGTTTGCTTTTTACTCAGTCTTCTTGGATCCATTTTCCCAATACCACGTGTTATCTATGCTATGGCGAAGGATGGGTTGCTTTTCAAATGTCTAGCTCAGATCAATTCCAAAACGAAGACCCCACTAGTTGCTACTCTATCGTCTGGTGCAGTAGCAGGTGAGACTAAGAGCTGATCCTTGTAAAGAAAGGTGCACTGCTAAACACTTTGCATATATGGAAATAAACCACTGTTGTGCAGCTTTGATTTGCTTTGGACTGAAATGATCACATCTGCTTGTTGCTAGTTAAAGTAGCCTACCAGCAAAAATTTTCTCTACCACAGATTTTTGTTGGTTAATCTCAAATTCATTCAAAGCCTAGGGTCAAAATAAACAACAACCCAAAACCAAAAACATGAGTGGACAAAACAAAAGGCCAAGAGCAGCAACACAGAGCCTAGGCAAAACTATACCTAAACCCATTAACTTCTCCAAGCTTTCTTTTTGTGTAGTTGGGTTTACCAGTAAAGCATTGTGCTTTTAATAACCTGTATTTGAACTATACATTTTTCTGTTCTAGTCTTCTCGGCTCTATGTTCCCTTTGCCCCGAATTCTGTTTGCCATGGCACGTGATGGTTTACTCTTTAGTTTTCTTGCCAAAGTGAGTAAGAGGCAGGCACCAGTTTCTGCCACCTTGACAGCAGGGGTCATCTCTGGTAAGCTCTCAAAGCCCGTGATACTTAAAACTGAGATTTAAACGCTCTATGCACGTGCATGGTACTTTATATTTTTGAAGAGGGCTGCTTGTTAACTTCCCTTGCATGTACAATGGGAAAAAAATTACTGAGTAATCAATGGGTGTAAGAACTCCAGATCAAGCCAATCATGGTGGTGGTGCTGGCCTTAATGTCACAGAATTCAATTTTTAATTTTTATTTTTTTAGTATTAACCCCTTGTGTGGTGAATAAGCTTGTTACTTAATCTGAGTCCCTTAGGCTGATGCTCTGCTGACAGGGCTTTCTTGTCTGATGTAGACCTAATATATTTATCCCATCCATGAAGGGGGAAAAATAACTGCAACATTTTAAATTATGAGATAGATGAAAAAAAAAGTTACATTTGCAGCAGGATCAACTTTTGTGTAAAATACAAAGATTTTTTAAATTGTCTTCCCAAGATGATTCTGTTGTTGTATAGGCTTGTTGTGGTTGAGGGGCATGTGTGTGTTAGGGGCTTATATGTCTGCACATATATATACACATACATGCCTACCCAAAACAGAATTTTGGGAGCTGTTGCCAAGTCTTAATGTCAATTCTTAATATACAACTGTTTCACTTTTGTCCATACTTCTTTCAGAGGTACATGTAACTGTGCCCAGATTTCATCATCATTTTAGTGGGATGTCTAATCATCCAGGAAAACAGGAAGCTTTAGAAGTATTTAACTCATAGGCAAATAAATAAGTTTTTAAAGTAATTCAAATAGGAAATACATGCCTTAGAACTTTTAGCAACCTTGGCTAAAATTAATCTCAAATAAGAGGATCAGAAATGAGACTTAAAATTTTTATTTATAGTCAAGGTCATCCTCAGATGCCGCAAGGCTGGAACTGCTCACACTGCATACTTGCCAATAATGCGGAAAGGCATGGTCATCATCTGCATAGTTCCCACATAAAGCACTATTATCGGTTCCCTTTTCTTTGGGCAGAGTACAAATAGATTGCTTAGCATTACTTTTATTGTTTCAACTTTATATTATTTGAATTTATCTTATTGACATATTCTCCTATAATAATTTGGAAGTGTAGTTTTTTGGGTTGAAATCCAGATCTTTATCTGAAATCACAGTAATGATGAGAGGAAAGAATAGTGTATTACCCAGCTAGTAAAGGGATCAATAAAGTTATACAGCTCTGCCTACAGCTCTGCAGCAGCTGGACTACTTTTAGACAGTCTGGAGAAACTGGTGCATCAACAGCTCATCAGAAAACAGCTTTATCTGCTGCTGGAGTAAGAGTAATTTCTTCTTCTAATTTTAAAAAAAAATCCATTTTTGGTAATTTGTGGTCATAAATAGTTTTGCCAGAATAGTTGTGGATGTATGCAACATCTTATCTGACTTTTCTACGTATTTGTAGCATGAATAGTTTTACAGCTGTAAGAAATGCTAAGGAGATGAGATGTTTAATTAAAGTTATCAGGTTAAGAATACAGCTGAGGCAACTGTCACGTGTTGTTATGTGACTGACCTTTTCACAGGTGCTAATCGCAATGGCAGAACTCTGCACACAGCAAAATGTTTTGGTGTCAGTTCAGTTTCACCATGAATGGATCTACCATTGTCTCTTGGAGTAGAATTAAGAGAGGTGGAAAAGAAATACTCTGCCTTTCTTTCTCTTAGTAAGAAACATGAAGACATTTATCATTTTGTTTTTAAAATAAAAGAATATCTGGGCTACAGAGTCACCTTTTGAATCTAGGATTAAAAATTAAATACAGCTACTGTACATGAGCTTTTAGTAAGTTCTGTTCTTCCTCAGCTTTGCTCTTTAGAGCAGGAAAAGCAGTGGGGTATTCAAATATCTGCTCTGGAAATTGCTCTTTAGATTTAGGAACATCCACTGTCATTAAAGAAAACAAGATGGTGTTTCTTAATTGGAAAAAGAGACTCACAAATTATATAAAAGTTCTGTAATCCAGCAGTCTTGTTTTCAGAAAATCACATTTTGCTTCCTCCTTCAGGATCAAATACCAGGGGAGTATGTGTCTGTGTGTTCTGTGCACTTATGAAGATGCCTACAAACACATTAAAAAATGTGTACCATAAATATTAAATATAAATACTTTTTAATATAAAATAATTTGGGTGTGCATATACACACAGTGTATAAAAACTACATTTAATCGTTTGTTTTGATGTTAAGATTACTGATGATTCAAAAAATATGCATCTCAATAATATTAATAAAATACAGATATTTTAAGGGGCTCTTTGAGCACATGTATTTCAAATCAATTGGAATTAGCCTTTCATTTACTGACAGCTTCTTCTAATTTCTTCATGAACAATGTGTTTTTGTGTGCAAACAGCACAGACGAAAAAAGACATTCCAGAATCTTCAAATGAACATGGCATTAGCTTTTATAAACACAAGATTTCTATAATTACTTCCATTCTCATGGAAGTTTCTGCCTCTGATTCAGTGATCTTAAGAATATTAATTGAGAGATGTTACTGGTCCTTCCCAAAGGTGAATTGAAAACTATTTTTAGTAAGATGACCATTAAAAAAAAAAACCAACCCACACAACTATTTTATTTGAGACAACTCCTGGAACCGCTCTTCACACAGAGCTTTCCCAGCTTGGCAGAAAACTTACATTCCGGTAACTTTTAGTCAGTTTGGCAGTGGGATTCATCCTTTCAACTTTGGTGAGATTCTGCTGCAGATCTGAACTTTATTGTATAAAATGTATTTTTAATATGGCCCAAATTTGACAATATGTGTGCAAATACTTATGTCCGAATAAGTCCAATACAAGCATGACTGTATGACTCACTGGTGCCTATCTGTATGAGTGAGGTTCCCAGCTGCAGGGAATTGGGTTTGGAATGATACCAGTAGCTTAAAAAATGTGGGTTTAAGGATTATCATGATTTCACTCATATTGTTGTCAGTAAAACAATAAGTTACACTGCAGACAGATTTGAAAATCTTAGCTTAATTTGTCTTAATATTAATCTTGGCACTTATGGTTAGACTTGGTGATCTTAAACTTCTTTTCCAACCTGAATGATTCTATGATTCTGTGTCAGTCTCATGGAATTTTTTCCTTTTCTTTTCTTTTTTAGCTGTAATGGCATTTCTGTTTGACCTAAAGGCTTTAGTGGACATGATGTCTATTGGGACACTTCTTGCTTATTCCCTTGTGGCAACCTGTGTCCTCATTCTTAGGTAAGCCAAAAAATTCTTTGTATTCTGCTGTGGTCTATTTTGTGTTGGGCAGTAAATAAACAGAAGTCATATTTTTAAGACATTTTTTGCTAGATAGCCAATAGCTGTAAGCATATAGATGGTTTCTAAAAAGCAGCGACTCCTCAAAGAAAGCAATGGTGTATTATTATATAAGTATAGCAGTGAGTCAGGTCAAAGCTTGTGGTGAAATCCAGACACCTTTTATTTTCCAGAAGAAGTACTGGTCCAAGCATTAGTCCCAAAAGTGCTAGATACAAGCTTGTGTACAAAATTCAATGAATGATATTTTTATATGAATGCAATCCGTGGTGTACATCAGGCATATTGCGTTTTGGGGACTGTATGTGAAAGGTGTAGATGTTCTAGGTGGTTCACAGGAGGAACAAGTTCAAATTATTGCTTTGCATTATCCTAGTCAGAAATGTAAGACCAGACAAGTGTTTCAAGATGTGGTAGACCTAGAAGAGAGTGCAAATATTAACTCTCAATGAGTGAGATTTTAAATACTTCTCAGTAAAACTCTGGTATCTCTCATGTTTGTGAAGCTAGCTTCCTCTCACTCTATTATGTATTGCTCTTTTTATTTAAAAAAAGTCAGCCTTTATTACTTAAGGCTAAGTAATTAACTCTGAAAAGCGTAAAACCTGAAATTAAGCCCAAATTCATTGTTTACCATCATTTACATTTTAAAGGAGAAGGCTATTCTATTTCAAAATATCTTATTTACCATACTTATTTTTAAAAATACACTTAAAAGCTAACAAAGTAGATGCAAAATTTCAGTTAATGCCACTTAGAAGCCTCTTGGAATATGGGACACAAGTCATAAACAAGCTCCCTTGCACTTTCCTTGTGGTTGGCTACCAGCCCCTGCCCTTTCTTTCTGTATGAGACTGGTCATTTATCTGAGCCATTGGTGCATTCAGGTAGCTTAAAAAACTGCCAAAAAAATTCTCCAAAAAAACCCATCCAAAAAGTGAGTTGTCATAGTGTTATTACATATGATAATGACTAATAATGCTGTTGCAATGCAGTTAGAACTTGGGAAATTCTAATGCTTTACTGAAAAGAATTTAATACTTAAATACATTCCTGGAGTCATATTGCTTCAAATATGGAAGTATGCTTAATGTTTTTTTATTACTCTCTTTGTTTTATGCGTAGGTACCAACCCACCTATGAGGAGCCAAAATACTCTCCAGAAAAAGCAGCTTTGGCTGCAGCTGACAGGGAATCTGCAGTAAGCGAGTCACAGATAAACATGATAGAAGAAAATCGCTTCCGTCTTCAGGCCTTGATTAATCCATCCAGTTTACCAACTGAGCAGACTGCAACTATAGTTAACTTTTTAGTGGGTCTCTTAGGTAAGTCCTGTCCAAACTCATATATGCATTAACATCAGTCGTGGAATTTTATTGAAGACAGAATTAAAAATCCGCTGATAACATGCCTTCTTTCAGTCATACTAAATGTGTAATTTTGTGCTTTTATGCTTCTTGATGGATCGATCTTATCTGTAATAATTTTCATTAAATATATTCATAATAACAGTACATATCAAAGCTTGCTATCACTCTTCCTAAAAGTCACTTCCTCTTCAATTTAGAGACTAGGTGACCTATTTCTGTAATTTTGTTTTTCATACAGCTTGCTTGATTTGTGGCTTGAGTGTCCTCATTACATACGGGATTCATTTCATTGCTAAGTTGGAGCCCTGGAGTATTGGCCTTCTTGCTTTATTGGTGGTATCCTTTGTAGTTACCGTTCTCCTCATCCAAAGGCAGCCTCAGAACCAGCAGAAAGTAGCCTTTATGGTGAATAACTTATTCTCTATGTTATTCTATGAGAGCTTTGGATGGATTCTAACAAGTGGGAGAGAGAACTTAGAAACTGGAAAACAGCTCAGAAACTGATGGTGTACAATCACTTGTCTGTGTAGTCTGCAATCCTGTGGACCTCAATAACAGAGTATAAGTACTTCCATTTTGCATTTTCACTTATGTTCTAAGGCCAGTTATTTAATGGATATAATGAAGTATAGTTATTAAATGGAAATAATGAAGTATAGTGACAAAGGTTAAGGAATATGGTGGAGCTGGGGGAGCATTTCAGAATAAGGGAGATAGATATATTATTTTTCATCTATAAATACAGGAATTCATTAGTATGTGTTCAGCACAAACTGGAAAGTTTTTCTACAGCCTTAGAGAATATATATTAAATACAATGTTTAGAAGTTTAAGATCTGTAGAAACTGTTGGTTAAACCCAGTGAAAAATTCACCACATTACAACAGCAAAAAGTGTTAAATTCTTTATTAGCAGTTACATGTGTTACCTCTGTGTTATATAAATGAAGTGTGACATGCAAAAAAAGTATATTTAATACAAACATATTAAATATTTCCTTTTAGGTTCCACTATTGCCATTTTTGCCATCATTCAGTATACTGGTAAATATTTATTTGATGGTACAATTAAGTGGAGAAACCTGGATCAGATTTAGCATCTGGATGCTACTTGGTATGTACTTCTGTTCATTTCAGTCACTTCATACACTAGAACTCATGAACCTCAGAACATTCTTTTCCTTCAAATATTTGAAAAAATCCCTGTGATTCAATAAAAGTCTGCTAATATTTCTGGTCAAAAAAAGAGCAAGCTTCAGAAAAAGTATTTATATGCAGTCAAAATTGCAAATAAAGTTGGTAGGTAATAGGAAGAATTCCAGTAAGCTGTAACTTTTTTTTTTCCTAGTAGGTATGTATAGCCAAGAATGTGTAGAAACCTGCTTGTAACAGGTTTCTTCCCAGTATATCAGTCTTTCGTCTTTAAGATCCAGCCAACTGTATTAGTTCCATCTAGGCATAAACTAGAGATAGTAGCTTCCGTAATCTACTAGAACATTAAATTATGCAAAAATGATGCACTGGAATTTAGCATAGAAACAGGGAAGATCTGAAGCAAGAGCTCTGATTCAGATATCTGAGGAAGAAAATTATTTTGCAAAATCTGTTCAGCTAGAGAGGAATAACTACATTTTTATGCGCTACTTGCCTGAAAACCCTATAAACTTGTTTTCCCTTTTGGAAGGCTTCGTCATTTACTTTGCTTATGGCATCAGACACAGTGCTGAAGGCCGTCATAGCGATGGAGATGATGATTCTTGTTCAGAAAATAGTGGGTTGCAAGAAAAGAACCCTATGGAAGAAGTGGATGACCCTGAAAATGCAAATGAAAGGGATCAGTTTCTTTCACATGAAAGGACAAGTGAATGTTAAACTCTGCCAACACACAAATCTTTTAAACCTTCAATTGGCATTTTACTTGCAGACTGAAATTTTAGAAGCTTCCAGACAACATTGTGCCTCTTGAAAGTGTTTACTACAAGGCCTGACTGATATTTTGGACAAGCTGCTAATCCATCTTCATCATTTCAGAACTGACAGCATGGAGTTTAATATTTAATTATTTTTTTTTTAAAGTACCCTTTGGCAAGCAAAAATAAGGAAACATTGTTTGAAGTGTCATCTAAAATCACTGGCAATCATCGAATATGAAGAATTTTAGAACTGTCTGCAAGAAGTTCTGAGTATTTGACAACGTACTGTGAACACAAGTGCCTTTCATACCTTCTCCTTAGCTCTGTTACATGTTTTGGTAACAATCTAAATTCTCTCTGTTGAAGTATCTCATGGGAGATAAAGTTCATTCATAAGCAGGCCTGAAAAGTACTTGCAAAATGAATGGTAATTGCATGGATCAGATACTTTGTAAAAATTAGAGGATCGTATGTTTATGTAAAAAGAAGTAATTGCTTGTCTTTACTAATCATGACTACTGATCAGCAGTCATGGAGAACTCAAGCAGTGAAGATACTTCAAAGGTTTTTAGCCCCTCTAAATAGCATTCAAGATTTCTAGTTATGTGAATGCCATTTCTTTGAAGAATGCTGCATATATAGAATAATACAAGAGGAGATCTTACATTTTCTGCAAAAGCATCTGGGAAATAATTTGTTGGTTACAGTATTGATAGTGGCAATCAGATGTGACTTAGGAGATTTTGTGCTTTTGATTTCAGAAGGGCCAGAATTTTATCCCTGACTAAATAATTTGGTACTTACATGCAGCAGTCATCCAGTTTTCCTCCTTACTACTCATTTTCTCCCCTATACGTTTTCCTTTATCATGTTCCAGAACTGATATTTCTGAAATTAGCGTTACACATTGTTTCTCCTGAGAAAAAATAATGCCCAAAATCTCAGCTTTCTTTTCAGATGGAAAGGGAGGTTAAAAAAACAGAGGTCTGAGCTTTGGGAAAAAAGCCTTACCAAACCAGTATTTCTGTGGTTCATTAAGTCTTAAACATACATTAGTGCAGCACTTTTTCATGAACCAAGCCTACATCCACAAATCCATTCATGTGAGTATGATGTCGAAATGCTAAGTTATGTAAAGAACCAAACTGGTGTGGCAGTGCTGGGTGAACAATTACTTTAATGCTGGTAAAAATAGAAACTGTTCTTTCAGTATGTCAGTGTTACCTGATATTGTAACACTTTTTCTCAGAAAGGAGTAGGTTCAAGTTCCATGTATGATTCCACAGTATGAAGTCATTTTGCATGAATATATTCACAAAAATTCCTTCCCTAGAGTAGGAACTGTCTTGGACTTTGTCATGGAGAGTTTCAGTCTGTTGCTGGTACTACCCATTGGTATTACTCTGTTGTTACGTATAAGAACTTTAGATGCTGTGAGAGCTATGTTGGTTGACAGTGAAAAGCACCTTTTTATAGTAGCTGGAATTTCACAAAAATAAAAGAAAGAAAAATCCAAATTAGTTAGGCTGCTTCTGTCTCTCTCCCATTCTTTTTCAGAGCAATAGGTCACTCTTTTTAATGTTAAAATGACTTCTTTTCTGTAAGTAGTCTTAAATCCTCAGCTTCAAAAAAAGCCATTGCTGTGGGAGCAAGTCAGCTGCGCTCATGAAAAGCTTGTGCGTGATGTCTTTACAAGCCTAAAGTGAAACACAGCTCTTAAAATTCCTTACACATCTCAGCACGTGGGAAGCACAGACTTATTTTTTGCTATGGTTGCTGATGCCACAGAGCAGACCAGCCAGGCTCCCAAGATGCAAACTGCTGCTGTTCTGTGATGTGCAAGGAAGACTCCATTCCCTCCCAGGGCCATGACATAGAATGTATGTGTGCACACCTGTCTATGCATTTGCATATATCTGACATTAGCCCATAGCAATTTTGATGTACTTGTTAAAGTAATTTCCATATTGTACTGGAATTTTCATTTGAAGAGATACTGTCAATGTAATTAGCTTCTGACTAAAGCAATTGCTAGCTAAGGCCTCTGGAGAGAACTAAAGGAAGTAAATTTTCTAGCTGATTTACCTGACGGATGTGTCAGCACTTTGTATATTGACAGTTTCCCCCTTTCATTTGTATGAATATTTCTCCACCGTTGTTAGAGAAATTAATTATTTAAAAATAACAGAATGTGTCTGTACAAGTGTTGCTAAGACAGATGGGAGGAGCTGCAGCACCAGAACTATCCACATAACTAATGAGATAGAAAATGAAATTAAAGGAAAGTCATTGGGTACTCTTGGTTGCTTCAACTGCGCAAAGCTTATTTATATGTGTGTATAGTCATTATTAGTTAGTGGCTGAGTGAAAACAGACAAGCTAGAAGTAAGACATTTTTGCTAAATTTGATGTGCATTTGTAGATGCAGTCTTGAAATTCCAGACGCTTTAGCAGGACTTTGCAGAAGCTAAGAACATGCCATGCTAGGCCTTACACAGGAGGGATGAAACAGATCCTGATTTTATTCTCACATTTGTTCTATCTCTGTACTTGCTGAAAGATCAGCTGAAAGCACAAGTCCATTAGAATGAAATCATTATTTTTTAACACAGTTGTTGATATTGTAAATCGTTCTGTGCAAATAATAATGTTTTAATACAAAATATCTACTTTTGAAGGTATCTTATTAGGTTTTTATTTCCTTTGTAGAAAAAAAATTCTCATAAACTTTATTTGCCTTGGTACATTCTGGATATGCCATTAGATAAAGGAATTATTCTTAGCTAGTTGGATTTAAGAAAGCGAAAACATATTTAACAGAGAACAAATAAGTCTTTTTGTTCTGAGGTATAAGAGTTATAAAACATTTCTGAATAATTCATGTTAACTGAAGTGATCTTCCTGTGGTATTCCAGTTCTAATTCTGCAATGGAAAGTTTTATGAGGTAACTTAGATTTAATTTTCTGTTATCATGGATAAAACTATTCTGTTAATAATAGTATGCTTTTTTGTGCACAACAAATGCCGGTCAGATTCTTGAAATCTGTCATATTGTGCTTATTGTTGCCAAGTGTTAAAGCCAGTTATATTACCTGCTGTTGGAGAACTATCAGTAATAAATGTCAATAGTAGTGATACAGAGTTACTTATGTGCTTAAGTAGAAATTTAACTGTCATCCAGAAACTTCACATGATACAATGAATTTAGAGGAAAAACTTGGTAAAGCTTAAATATATATTCTGTATTTTATTAGATGATAAATGTACAAGTTAAGTCAACTTTCTCCTAAAATTTATGCATATATGTATGTGTGTGTGTGTGTGTGAAATATAAGGCATAGTATTTTCATGGAAGTTTTAGTAAGTGCCAATATCAATGTGCCATAAGCATTCTGAGATGGTGGAATCATGACAGGAAATCTGTGTGGGACTGTGCAATTGGGGATGAGGCCTTTGACACTGAGGCACATTTTGTACAGTAGGAATTTAATTCACAGGAAGGCTGGCATGTGTTACTTGAGTGCATAAAAAAGAAAATAAAAGCACCTTTTTAATACTCTTGGGCCTTAGTTCTTCCTAAACACTCTGGGAAATCTGTACTAATTGCAGCATGTTCACTGAAGGCACTGAAGTTACTCAGTGTTAAGCAAATTTATATTTTACAGAAAGAGCAGGTGTTATTTCATATTGTATAGGATCTTTGTTTTTAATTTCCTGTACCGTTAGTATTTCTTTCTGGTGTATGTTTTGAGGACCTCTGCATTTTTAAAAGTTGGACCTTTTCAAAGCTAAATATAATGCCTTTACCATGTGCTGATCTATTTTCCATTTGATCTTAGAAATCAAACTCCTTAACATCAGCTAAATTGAAGGATTTCTGTGCATAGACATGCATTATAAAGAATTACATGTGTATATATACATTTTTTTTTATTGTCACTTGGATAAATTCTGTTGTTTTTGTATGTTTTCACAAGCCTTGTGCTAGGTAAACTCCAGCTTCATCAAGTTTAGTTGGAGTCAGAATATGAGGATTTGAATATTTAGGGTAACTTCTTTCTTTTGTGGTACCAGAAAGTAAAGCATGAAATACATGTTACATAGCTTTAAAAACAGTTATGTGTACATCATTTTAAAAAACATTAGTGCTCATATCCATCTTAACTTTTCTTATTGTTCATATGTATATTCTAGTGATTATTTCTGTATTGTACGCTGCTAAGCATTTAAAATGTAGATAGTGTGATTGTGATGCAATTTAAACTACAAATCTGTATTTCTTCGAAGTGTTCTACCAAAATGAAAAGCCTTGAATTTTTATGAATGTAAAAATGCTTGTATTTAAGAATATGGTGCTTTTTTTTTTCCACTTTACAACAGAATTGTTATCAGTGACTTTTTAGTTACCTTAGTTCCAAATTCTAACGGAAATTACATTGCTCTTTATTTACTGTAAAATGTGCTTTGTGAAATAACTACTGTGCATTTGTTCTGTATTTTTTAAATAAAGTTGAATGTCACTTGTATGTACGTCATAAAGCAGCTGTAACTTTAACCACCACTATAGTTTTAGTTAACACTAAAATAATATAGTGACTTAAAATCATCAGTATGCCAGATACCTAATGTCATGACATTATACAAATCATAGCACATTTAAAATAAATAACATGATAACACTGTATGCACTTTATAGAGGGGGAAAACACAACCATGTTTTATGTTTAAATAGGGAGATGGTTTGGAGATGAGGATACTTGCAGTGTTTGTTTTCTTCTTCCTTCCAAGAACTGAAGAAATCACTGAAATAGAGAATAAACAGCCTTTGATTTGGGCATTTTGTGTTACAGTGCCAAACCAGGGATGACGTTAGGTTGGATTTCCAGAGGGGTCAAGTAGCTGTCGGTGTTTGTGCTCAACTTTCTGAAGCACCAAGCCTTGTCCTGGTATTCACCCAACCTCAGAGTTGGATGAATAAACTCATTGTTGTCTTGTTCCCTTTATGGGGGGGGAGGGGGGGGGGAAATCCAGAAAAAAAAAAAACCAAACCAAATCAACCAACCGTAACACCAACAAAAAAAATCCCCACCCTTGGAATAAAACCCTCCAAAACAACAAAAAAAAACCACCCTAACAAACCAACCCCAAAACCTTCCTCAATTTTGAATAGTACTGTGAGTATAGCAAGATAGTAAAAGCATGTGTCTGGGCAATAGATAACAATAGCCTGGACACAGAACCCTACTGCCAGGGCATGATTACCATTTGGCACTGTTTTCAATTACATTTGAGTAGTCATCTTTGTTCACAGACTTAAAAGTAGCTATGACAGTAGTTTTTCAGAGATATAGTCTTTATAAGGAATTATATAATAGTTTTCAAATTATTAATAATCACCTTTATTGTATATACAGACTTATTAAGCCTGGTCTTGAAAATCTTGGTCCCATGAGGCAGTGCAATAGGGCCATTGATTTAAATGAGGACAAGAGTCATTCTGCAAGTATCTCATCACATTTAAAATATTACTTGAAAAGATGTATTTAATCTGTTGGCTTACTCATGTGGAGGCCTGGGGTCATTACATGAAGGTTTACATTAGTTCTTCTGATGGCTATAAATGAAAATGTTTTTCATGCATACCCATTGTAAAGTAGGACACTTAAAATTCATAAAATCATTTTCTTTCTTCATTGTATTTATCTGCATAGGAAAAAGGAATACTTCAGTTTAAATATGTCTTAAAATTACCATATTTTCCATAATACACTAATACTTGGAGCTCAGACACCATTAGATCATTGGCCTACCCCGTATATGAAAGCAAAAGGAAAATTTCACGTAGGAAAGCACATAAGGATTGCAGCTAGAAGTTTTGCAGATGACAGAAAAAGAAAAGCCCACTCTTCATCATAAGCAGGAGTTGTGAATATTTCCAATGAAAATTTGCAGTTTATACTACACAACTTTTCTGAGTTTCCTCTGTGATTCATTTACCTTAAAACAAAGACTGATCATCTTTTCAGATGTAATCCTTGGTGGTATTCTAACTGTTTAAAGGGAGAAAGACTTTTAAAATATCCTGTAGCAACAAAAATATTCTTTTTCCTAATTTGTTATAGGTAATGGATTACATGTTGATGATGATAATAGAATGAAAAAGAGATCATGAAATTTCATCATCTTACTCCACTCCTGGGCCCTACTGGCTTCTTTATGCTAAGCAGGTGCCTCAGCGTGAAGTCTTAGAGCAGAGAGAGGCAAGCAAGTCTCCAAACTCTGCATGTGTGTGTATTTACGAGGGTAGGGGAGCACCATGCATAGCCCTCCTAACGTTTTTTGTGTGGATGCAGATGAAGCCTAGGCTTCCTGTAAGTGATATGTAAATACTCTGCTCTCACATCTGCTGTGTCCCTGGAGCTGGGACTCAAGTTCTATTTTTATTCACACTGAACTGTGGTTGTGTCTCCTACAGGGTCTGCCTGTGATCTTTGACAGCCATTATTTTGCCCCCATGCCAGTCCAGCGTCTTCACCTTGCCTTGCATCTACCTTGTTGGCCCCTCCAGTCATATTTTTCTCTCCCTTCTCCCCCAAGGAAACCCTCAAATTTCAAGGTGCAGCTTTTGACAGCTCAGCATGAGCATAAACATACATGCAGCAAACATCAGGTTCACCACATTCATCTCTTAGCAGCAAAGAGATACCTGCACCTTCTTAATGTGCTTCACACAGGCACCCATGGAAATTGTGTCAGGGCCTGTGGAGCCGCAAGCTGCACCAAATAGATACTTCCTCTGTTTCCCACTGCGAGGTAGCTTTTCCTGAGCTATTGGGAATCTCTTAGCTGTGGCAGGCTGGTATGAGTGCAACAGTTTGACGTAAAAATGTACTTTTACTGTCTTAGGCCAGCCCTGTTCAGTGTCCGACGTGCACCCCTGGGGTCACCTGTGATAAAAAACCTGTGCAGCTCTCGCTGCTCCGCTCTGCCCACCCGGCCCGGTCCCGAGGGCAGCCAACAGCCGGACCTGCAGAGCCTCGTGTGGCGAGGGGCAGCTGCCACCGACGGGCCGCTTCGAGCTGCCACCTTCCCCGCGTGTCCCCAAGCGGATTCGGGCTGCCGCTCCGCTCCCCACACGCGATCTCCGGCGAGGAAGGACGGCTTGAGGCGGNGGGCCGCTCCCGCCATGCGGCTCTGGGTGCTCCTCAGCCTGCTGCTGCTGCTGCAGGAAGCGCTGCCACACGGTGAGCCGCCGCCCCGACGGGTCCCCGCACTTGGCGAGGCGCCGCGGGCTCCCCTTTTTGCCGGCCCGGCAGTGCCCGGGACGGGAGCGGGAGCGGGAGCCATCACGGGAGGGGGCGGCGGCAGGGCTCCCGTCCCGCTGGGCAGAGGCGNGCCAGCAAGTCGCCGAAGCGTTCCGCCGAAAAAGTGTGGGTTTTGGAGAGAGGCGTTCGCGGCAGCCCCGGCGGCTCCTGCCGCCCGCTCTCTGTGATGAAACGCTCCGCGTCTAATCCCGTGTGGCGCCTGAGGGGGGACAGTGCTGGACGTGGTGCTCGGATTTAGAAAGCAACCAAAAAAAATTCTGGTTTTGTGCACCGTTGTTTGATTGAAAGCACCGAACTTCGCTCATAACTCTGCTTCAGGTTGTGAGAAAGTCTTGGTGGGGAAAGGCAGGTTTTTGGGAAGGGACATTCATAGCTAATTCTTGACTTACGTAGACTTTACCTAGGCAAAAGAGAGGCTCTTCCCCTCTTGCAAAATGTGAATGAACTTACTAATACTTATTTGCAAGAAATAACAAAAAAATAATTCCATTGTTTTTTGCCATGACAGGGCTTGGGGATCAAGGCCTGAGTAACCCGTGGAAGGGTTTGTAGAGAAATGAGAGAGAAAGAGAAATGAGCTCTTAGCTGTGTGCTGAAAGGCAGAGAGGCAGTTATCACAAGTAGTTCAGGAGGTCATAAGGAAAATACTCTTGTAAGGACATAAAAATCTTCCACCCTGAGCACTGTTAAGCATAGAAAGAAATTGTCAGAGGAGGCTGTAGAGCCTCCAGCCTTTGGGAAAGTCGGACCTCAGCTGAACAGAGATGCGAAGGGACTTCCAGAAGCCCTTTCGAGCCCAGTTTCTCACACAACTATGTGCAAATGAATTGTGCTGTGGACCAGAGTAGTGTGGAAGAGGATTTCTGAAAGATTTGGTCTGTGAGTGTGCGCTACCAGATGAAGAAGAGTGTTTTCTATTTGAGAAGTAGACAATAAAAACACAGAATAAGAAATGAGTTGTAACTTGGGCAAGGCATTTCCCAAACCTATGTTTCTGTCAGTTTGTCGTGTTTGTACTGATGTTTGACTGAGTGCTTCCTTTTCTGCCATCCAGAAGCTTAGCAATGGGAAAAAGTAATCTGGCATATTTAGTAAGTTTCTTGTCGAAAGGTAAATGTATAAGTCTTAATGTAGGAATTGCAATTTCAAAATAGTCTTCCTAATTTATCTTATATTAGTGAACTAATAAAATATGCCCCTCTAGATTGTCAGTGTGTTTGGATGATTAACTTTGCATTTGAAGTACCAGAAATAGTGAGATGTGCCCAGCTTGTTCTGTTGTATTAGTTGTAATCACAAAGACTCTTTCCCCACATAGTCATCCTGCTGGTTAATTATACTTTGTGGTAGCCTTACGCTTATTTTTGTTCTTCAAGGAAGAATTCATCAGTATTAATTGAGAGTTTTTTCAGTCTCCTATGGTGCCAAGATTTAACATGAGGCCTGCCTTGAGGAATGAGTATGTCTGGTGGACAGTGAACGTGATTCCTTTGTACTTGTGGTAGACCTTGCTCACACACTGCTTCTCAAGTTTTCTAGGCTGATGTGTGAAGATCAGGGGCCATCTTGAGTTATAACCTGTGCAGCTGTGAGACCAGTGGAATATGCACGTGCATATGAGACGTGCATATTGGCCATGTCTCAAATAAAAAGGATCATAGGATCTTTAGGATTATATAACTAGCATCCGTTTTGAAATTGTTTTATGTGTGACATTTGTGAGAACAAGGGGCAGACAAACATTAAGGGACAGGATGAGACAAATACTGTGAACCAGGAGCAAAAGTGCCCCATGGTGTATTTCTGTGACATATGGATGCATAGTCTCCTACTTTGGCATGAGTTAGTAGGGACCCTGAATGTACAGTTGCAGCTGAAATTAGTACAGCGCCTCTTAGAACTGACATTAGGAGCTGATCAAAGGTGGAAATGAGGCACTTTCTCAATGACTATTTTTCTAAGAATTAGTTTTATTATATTTTTAATAAGATGTGCTGTTGCATTAAAGCAGTGCGAGATTAAACAGTGCAACATTATTAAAACAGTGAGGGTTCTGTGCATACATCTAGCGAGATGGTAAAATATCCCAAACGTGTTCATGTGGCATATTCATGTACTCGCATAAATGGGCTAGTTGAATTTGTTCCCTTTCTTGGGAAAGCCTTGTAGATTGGCTAAGGAAATGGAGGATTCTTGGTGATGGTTTCTGTGTTCCTGGAGGGATTTGACTGTGTGTCCTCTTTACCTTAGGTGATACTGTAGCAGTTTAGTTACCTGGCATAGAAAGGCTTAATTCAACCATGACAGAAGACAGGATTGAGAGGTACAAAAGTGGTGATACCAGTAGATATCTGGGCATACTTACAAGGGAGTGTAGGGAAGGAGCACGGTCACGGCTTGCTTGGAAATTCACCTCTCCGGAAGGTGCAACAGAGAGGCTGAACCATGTTTTCTGTGTAGGAAAATAAGAGCTCCTCTGATGGTGTTTCCTGAAATGCCCCTGCTGTCACCTGCAGGGGAATACAAGGTCAGGCAGACAAGGGTATCACTGAACCGCTGGGAGTGTGGCATAGGAGAAAAGTGTTCAGACTCACGGGTAACTACAAAACATGGAACAGAGGGAGCTTGTGTGGAGAGAAAAAGCTTAATCTTGAGAAAATCAAAACCAGGCTTCTGGCACTTAAAATGGAAAAGCTTTCATAGGAGAGTCTTTAACAGTTTCTTAAAGGCAGAGTGTCAGGTGTGGCAGAGCACACAGTATGGGATGAAGCATTTCCTAGGGATGAGGTTGCAGGATCCATGTGCCTTTGAAATAGTGCCAGGATTGAGGTTGGCAGAAAGCAGTGGTAATGTCAAAATTTCAGTAGGGTTTGATGGGGGGAAAAATGAAAGAGGATGGCTGAACCAAAGCTTGTGTGCTGCTACAAACTAATCTGAAAAGTTTAATGAGGGACTGGAATGGCCAATTTGAAGTGGGAATGCTTATTCAAAAGGCTTATCGGTAGTGTGCTCACACACTTATCACACACAGTAGTGTGTTGGAATTCCACTAAGAGGGAATAGCTTACCCAAGGGAGATGTAGTAGTATGTGTTGAAGAAAACTTTAGTGTTAAATCTGTTTCCTGGTGGGTTTTGATGGTAAAAGTCATCTGGACTGAAATACTAACCCTGTGGAGAAGAACCAAGCTGGTAACTGACCACCCAATGACTGTAATGACTGCTGTGCTAAGGAAAATCAGAGGGGCAGCAAGGACTGGATAGAAAAGCAAAAGGAAGAATAACTTCCCCTCATGTAGGCTGGGTTATACACATCATGGTGTGTTGCACAATGCAATTGTTTAGGTGCCACGAATAATGATGACTTTGAGCTGCTTCTCAGAGAGCCCCTGAGAAGAGCAGCAGTTCTTGACTTGGTCTGGAGCAGCACTCAGGTAATTGGATTCAGATGTTGCTGTGAACAGCCAGACTGTAGTTTTAATGTTCTTGCAGAAATAATAAAAGCCAAAGAAACCACTGATGTATTTAATTTTGGAAGGGGGAATTACATAAGATGGAGAGGCTCCTTAACTCACATATGGGTTAAATATAAAAGCCAGAATAAAGCAGACAAAAAGAGTTTGAGAAACAGCTTACAAAAGGATAAAACCAGCCTTAAATCCTTTTTCCTTCTTCTGATGTACCATGGTAGGGCAGGGAGACATGGCTGTAGAATTTTTATGGCTGATAGGAATAAGAAAGAGCATCTGCAAACAGGAAAACTTAAAAATTTATCTGTGCGCACCCATGTTCACTGTGGAGGTGCTTAGAGAGGTTTAATGGAAAATGGTGACATGATAAGCGTAGAAGAAACTTAGAGTGCAGTATCCTATGAAGCACTGTAGTAGCAGACTCTGAGACAGAATTTTTCTCTATGGGGAGAATCATTAGAGGACTTCCCATTTCTGTGCCAAAAGAATCTGTTAGAGAAAACCTGCATATTTAAGCATCTGTTAAAAGAAAAGAAAACTGTCAGTGAAGAGTTGTAGAATTATCTCAATTTTGAAAGACTAGGCAATGAAAATAGGAGTTCAAATTTTGTGTTGGTAGATGCTAAGTAACACAAATTGTTCTTACTTCATATATGCCTTGATGGGTTTCTACTTAGGAATTTTTAACCAATAATTCCTACTTAGGAAAGTGATCTTGAAATTACACTTGATCATTCTAAAGAAAATCAGCTCCTGATGTTGCTATCTTGAAAAGTAATGAGCTGTTTAGACAGGAGACACCATAAATATGTACAGCTGCATTTGGCATACCTTAAATCTGGTGTACCGTATGCCTTTGTGTTCTTTCCATTACCAAATGTGATGTAGCTGAACTGTTGTAAGATGCATATTCTTTACAGGAACAATTAAACAGAGTAGGACTTGTCAGTCTGGAAAGAATATGAGTCAAAAACACTCAAGGTTTGTAGAAGTATATGTGTTGGAGAAACATAGATGTTTATTCATTTGATAAAAAACTAGAAGGCATCTAGTGTTTATGTGTGATTTGTGTAATGAAAACTGACCAGACAAATTAATGAAGGAAAACATCCAAGGACACTATAATTAAAAAAACACCAAAAAACCCCCAAAGCAGCCAGCCAAACACAATAAAGTGAGGACAACTGTGGTTCACAGACCTTGAGCTAAAGGTTCTTGGAAGCTTAGGAGAGTAGTATCGAAGGGGCAGAGATGATTGCCCTGTTCCCTGGTTGGCATCTGACACTAGGTGGTGTCAGTGCAAATAATTTTGGCCTGACCCACTGTAGACTTTCTAGTGTTATGCAAGATAAAAATGCTGGAACTTCCTGGTTTTTAAATTTGTGCTCACAAGGCACCGTGCAGTTTAAAAGAAATGTGTTGTACATCAGCCTGGACTTAGAGAAGTCAAAGCCGCTGCAGTGCAAGGTGTCCAACTGGGATTTGAGGAGTGTCACAGGAGCCATCTGTGGCAGGAATCTGGAAGTTCTGCTGTTCATACTGGCAACCAGTACCAGTTTTAATTTATGCTGAGTATACAGCAGGGCTGTTTTTCATTCCAGAGGGAGCTTGTTGATTGATTAGTACAATGAAATACCTCAGTGTTTCCATGTGGAAAACAAGAATTAGCTGTCAGGCACAGTCAGTGGAGTTTCTGGTGTCTGGCAAAAGTAGTTTTAGGCTTGTCTCGCAAAAGAGCTGTGCTTCCTGATGTCAGTTAAAGTGGGATTTTTTATACTTGAGACACCTCACTTTTTATTTCTGTTTCCTTTGTTTGTAAAGGCAACTGGACATCCCTGTTGCTTCTAGGAGGTAAAGAAATCTCTTACTATTTGTCTCTAAATATGATTTTGTCTTCATTTGGGCTGTCAAAATAAATGGCTCTTATGGAGAAGTGATGACTTAAGTAAGTCACCTTCAAGTGACCTAAGTGTCATTTGCATTTCAGTAATTACCGTAAATGAAGAAAACTGCATCAATATCAGTGTTTTATAAATTCTTGAAGTTCTGCACTTGCCAGTTCTTCTTATGTCTCTTAGGGTAGTGTGGTGTGGGAAGAGGTTATGCAGAATTGCTGGGCATATGATATGAATGTGGAGAGCATTGAGTGGCAATGCTAGGACAAATGACAAAAGTGGGTGGAGATAGAAATGCTGTATTTCTTTCCCTTACCATTTGTAAAGTTCTCATACCTTGCATATTTCTTTATTTATAAAAGTATAGATTTTCCACATGTTGTTGAAAGCTCTCTTTTTCCTTTTTCTCCAGGAAAATGGGTCATGGCAGACTTCAAAAGCTTATGTAAATTAACTCTTGCTAAGTTTTATGTATCTTTCCTAAGAAGAACAAAACTTCAGTTGTTCTCCGGGATAATAAGTAAGTTTTTTTTTTCCAAAAGACTATATAAACTTTTTTCTAATTTTCTTTATTTTACTAGTTATTGGACAGCCTGCAAAGAGTAAGCGTCCAAAAGAACCTGGAGAAAACAAAATAAAGCCTGTTAACAAGAAAGTAAAACCCAAAACTCCCAAAATGAAGGAGAGAGAATCTGCAGACTCCTCTTTGAAGTCCCAGTCCATACTGACACAGGTGATGGATAAAGGTCATTTCCAGAAACTAGCTGCCACTTTAAGCCTGTCTGCAGGACAAAGCGTAGAGCTGCGATGTAAGGGGAGTAACGTTACTTGGAACTATCCTTCATATTTAGACACCTTTAAAGACTCCAGACTCAGGTAAGCTTTTTTTCATGATTTTGGAGAAAAAAAAAAATTCAGAAAAATTTTTCCCCTACTGCTTTCAACACCACTGGTGGTTTTGTTTGTTCATTTACATTTTTACAATCAAGATATTCTATCTAATAATTTTTAGTGTCAGAAAAAGCAACTTTTAGCCATCACCAGTTACTGCCATCTGATTTGTGCTGTGGTATAGTCTCACAGCATGTGAACTGTATTTCCTTCAGATGAATCTAAAATACAGATGTGAATACACCATTGTACTCCAACCAAGTTAGGGTTTTTCCAAAGTAAAGCTCTCAAAATGGTTGAGTGTGGATGTCAGGTGCTTACTACCAACTCTGTTGTCTACAGAGACCTGCTCCTGTTGGGCTGAACTGGTTGCTCATGTGGCTAATGTGAGGTAGTAAGGTTAAGAGACTCAAACCTATATCTCTTAACTAGCAAAAAATACACCAGCCTCCATGCTAAGGAGCAAGTGAGAATAGTGGTTCAGCCAGCTGCCTTTGTGTGCAAAAGGGAAATGCAGGGCTTGTATTAGAGTTTAATGCTGAGGACTGTCACTTAAGTCGAGGAAAGCTTTTTCTTTCATTTAGTGACATCCTAATGAAAACCATATAAACATTTGTTAGAGCAGGAAGAGGAACTGAAGGTTTCCTCCTTTTCTCTGCCCCACCATTTGAGTGTCCTGTTGCTCTGAAGATCTTTTCTGAGACTCCATACATTGTTTGCCTTCCCAGTTTTTGGAGATAGTACACATAGCTAAAGGTAGATTAAATGTACTAATTTAGTTCTATATTAAAAAGAGGAGGGGCATATAAGGAACTAAAGGATGTCTTCTACAGGCATTTTACTGCCATGAGTGGTGTTTGTTTTCACTGGCTGTTTTATGGAGACAGTGAAGCACTGTGAATGGTACCCAAAGAAAGAACTGTACTGAGCCTTTCTTGAATTATTAGGTGAGAGGGGCACATAGGTGTGAGAAAGATACCAGCTGCTCTTGTCCTGTTGTTCCTAAATTAAGTACAACTGTGTATGCGCTCTCTAAGTAACTCAGGTTATCTGAATCTCAGTGATCTATTTCACTTATTTACAGGTGTGATGTTACCTTAAAATCACTCCCAGTTAATTAATTTTTCAGAAATACTCTTCTCCTTTCCACTTCTCTTTCCAAAGAGGAGTGTTACTGATGAATGACAGTTACATGCCGTGATCTCTAGCACATCTTTCTGAAATTCATGAGCAAGTTCTCTGTGCATTTGTTTGCTTGTCCCTTGATGGCTGAGGAGTTCAAGAACTGCCCTGGTGAGTGGAAGGCTTCTGTTGCAGTAAGTTACAGCAGCAGGCCCGTTTCTGCTGTGGGTTTATGGCAATATCTCTCCAAGGATCTTGTGGCTGATTTAAACTGCTACTGCTTATTCTTTTGCAAGGAATACTGTTCTATCCAGGTTTCTTTCAGTAGGTGGCATTTATTAGCTGCAGTACAGACCTGGCCTCCCAGCAGGCCAGAGCTGGATGTGCAAATCAACAGGGAGTGTGTGCATACGTAGTGGTGGTTGTCATTCTCAAGTCTGTCTTATTGTTTTGTGCACTTGCAAATAGGTTGCTGGCATGGTTTGGTCCTGTATACTTCCAGGCCATGTTATCTGAGTATCACCATCTGGCATTGAAGAAAGCAGGGCAAGTATTCAGAGTTTTTGGAGAGGAGTCTGAATACTTCTTCATTAGTTATTTGTCTGTCTGTTCCTCTCTTGCAAAATTAAATGTTCTCTGTTGATGCATGTGGGACAAAATACAAAAAATTGAGATAGTTTGGGAAAACAAAAAAAGGTATGCCATGATTGTGTAGTTTTCTGATTTTCAGTTTGAAGTAGTTTGGGATCCTGTTACCTCTGCAATTTACCTTTCTGTTCTTAGTCAAGTTAACAGTATTTGTAGCATTTTAACCATACCACAAAAGTTAATAATGTCACACAAAATAAATGCTATAAAATATTTTAACTGGGTGGATATAAGTTGCCTAAGTATTTATTTTCTTTTAGAAGTATGTGAGGCATATACTTAATGATCTTTATTGAAATATAATGGTTATTGCTTTTGAAATAAATTGTTAAAGCAGTAAGGCTGCATTTGGCAAAATCAACAGTTTTGAGTGCAAGCAGAAGATCCTAAAATTGACTAGAGAAATTCAAAACATAAATTAAAAGCAGATTTTGTTGTAGTCGAGAAATAAAGATGGAGTCGGCGAGACGAAGGGCTAGCGGGAGGGAGTTCTCCTCCAAGCTCCCATTTATTATGGGTACAGGGTTTGGTGTTCGGGAAGGGGAGCGGGAGGAGAAAATGTGCTCTCCGAGGTCCCTGCGCGCTGGCTTTTAAGGGGGAAGGGTCAACCAATGAGGAAAGAGGGAGTAGGTGGGGATACGCACAGAGAACCAATGGTAACAGAACAGAACAATTCAAACCTACCAATCATATACATAACAGAATAGAACTTGCTAGAAGAGGGGGCAGAGTCAGAGCCCTGGGCACGCCTTTGCTTACTCTTCAGGGGCGGACCCAGAAGCCCATACCCCAAGGGCCCGCCCAGGCAATGCTCCTCCTCACGAGGAGCTATCCCCGGCCTGAGGGGTGGAGGCAGCTGAGGGGCCGACCCTCCACAAGATTTCAGAGTCGCAGAATAGTAATAATTTATGGAGACATTGTCTGCAGAATCCTGTGCAGTTACATTTTTATCACATTTTTAGCATGACTTTGGTAGTTATCTCAAGGTCTTTGCTGTAGTGCTAATAGATGTATATGAAACAAAGTCTGCTTTATAAAATGTGAAATGTGCGTTCTGTGGTTTTAGAAAGCTTTGGTGGAGTTTTACTGGAAGTACCTCTGTTTTTAGCTGGAAGTTCTGTGGTTTTAGAAAGCTTTGATGGAGTTTGACTGGAAGTACTATAAAGGTACCCTGTTACTTAGTTAGCTCAGTTGGCAGCATTCATAAGTGAGCTGGCACCAGAAAAGGTCACCAAAGCTATGATCTTTCAGGAGGTGCTTAGATCTTCCTCGTGGCATATGCAAGACCATGCACCAAGCATCAACTGCAGTGGGCAATTAAAAAAAATTCTTAATAGATTGCCTTCATTATTTTAAAACAAAATGATAAATATAGGGCAGAGGGGGAAATTCAGAAAAATTACTAGCAAATAATAATCTACAGCAGAAATTATTAAATTATCTAGGTAGATATATGTCCAGTATCTTCTAACATTTTTGAGTACTTAAAGACCAAGAATAATCCCTTCATTACCAGTTAATGAGATGTGGGGTGAAACCCAATCTAATTAACTGGGCTGTGTTTTTTTTTACCTTAGATTTCCATGCAGGTCTTGCTGGAGTTGGGGCACTGGTGCAAACCAGAACTCATGGCATCAGCAGGGGGAAGTGATGGGGGCATGAGGAGGTAATGGAAAATTAAGAAGGAGCAGGTTGGTGTGCCAGAGGAAAAGTGAAGAGGAGGAGGGACAATGGTGATGCGATCCCTGCTGTTTCTGGGGACTAATGGCTACAATTCTTTTGTTCATTTTAATGTCCCTATAGCAATAGATGCTCAGGCATCCAATTCCTCCTTTTCCATTAAATAGTAGGAGGGATGTGCAAATTCACTTACTGTGGTATTTTGGTTTGCAACTAGTTCAATTTAGCATCAATGTAATGTATTTTCTATGGGTGGTTGCAAATAGAAGTAAGGATAAAAGCCAGGTGTTTTGCCTCCATACTATGCTTACCACATTTTAACTCACCCAATGGTAAGGAGAATACAGCAACCTGGGAGACAATATGCCTTTTCTAAGAAGGAAGATTTCAATTAGAAAAGCCATTTCTGTAGTATTAGTGGCTATGCTTTCATTGAATTTGTCCTTGTAGCTGTACTTTACAGCCTGGTAAATGAAATATTTTGCTTGATGTAGTAGAGAGTCTCAGTTTTTAATAGATCTGGAGCTGTTACATACGCTAAAATTATCATATCTGAGGGAGGGCGAGATGCCGAGTGAAAGGAGGAGGAGGACTCTTCGACTGTTTCTTGCTGAGATGGAGCAGAAATTGGGCCTGTCCACGGTTGTAGCTGGAGTACATAACAGTACACACTGAAATAATTTACTGAGCTTTAGCGACTGTAATAGAACTCTGGAGAGAAAGCTCAAATCATGCAGACATGGTTCCCAGCTTAAGGACGCACATGAGCTTGCTTCAGAACTTCAGAAATAGTCTGTTATCTGTGATGTTCTGTTGCTTTGTGCAGCACATAAATACTTTTTGTCTGAAAATTTTGTGTGCTGGCTGAAGTGGACAAAAACATTGGTGGTATTAACAGTCAGAGGTTGCTCGTGTACCCCTGGTGCAGAAGGGCTGGAATGCTGTTTTGTAGGACTGTGCATAACAAATTAATGACTGGAGGCTCACCCACAAACTGGATCTACAACATATGAGAGGGATGACAATAAAAATAAGGACAGGCACGTTTTCCCTTTGCTAAAGCTTTGTAGCAGAAAGATGCTCTAGATGAAGGCAGTCTGACTTCACATAGTCTGCACTGCCTGACCCGGAGCACAGGTCTTTTCCTTGCCAAAGACCAGCTGCACTTAACTCCATCTGATAAGTAAACTCATATGAAATGGAACTGCTGTAATGGAAGAACCTGGGGCAAAGAGCTGGACATGCATCACGTGTGAGTGGTGGGTGTCTGGACAGGAGGACTCTCACAAATATTGAGGAAGCTGTATGTTGTAGGGGGCAAAATTAGACAGAAATTAGACTGCTTTCACTGAATGCAGGCTCCCGCAGGCTTAGTGGGACATCAGTTGTGCTCATGTGTATAACTGAATTTCATTTTGCTGCTTGTGCTTTGAAGTCTGAAAGCTAGGGATTTTTTTCTTGTGTAAAACAGTGAGATGTTATGTTCCTGTCCTAGTGAGCATGTATTTGAGATAAGCTCTCCTTTTGTCAGCATGAGTGCAGCTGCTTGAGAGCAGTTTGGCAGATGCTCTTTGAGTGATGCTGTATGTACATTGTCTTTTTATATATATATATTGGCTTCTAACTGTGGCCTACTTTTCTGGCAAAGATCTTCTGAATTTTAAGTTAGTAAAGTTTAATAAGATGGATGTATGGACTAAGATTTTGGACTGCTTTTCTAGTTTCTTTAAATAATCTTGTAATATTTGTATATACAGCATTTTTACTTCGTGATATCTACAGCACAGCAAAGTTTTGGCTTCTGAGTCAGATTTCCCAGCATCTAAAATACTAATGAAATACTAATGAAATAATAACTTTCCTGGAAATATTGGTCAGCTGCAGGATTTACCAGTTATAATTTACTTTATATGGCCTGTTTTGTCTGCTTAGTATGGTCTTGTGTCAAGTTTCAACACTTCCACTCTCAGTTGCCAGGTTTTGTTAGTGCATGTTTGTGGATGACTACCTTGCTAGGTTATTTCCATTGATAACTGGATAGCTTGTTCCCAGTTAAGAAGAACACACTGTACAATAATTAATTAACTCTGACCTTATTTTTCTGCCTGTTGGGATTTCAAGCTATAGCTCAGTGTCTGCATTAATGATTAGAGGCAAAAATGTTCTAGTATAATGATTCCTCTGTAATGTTAACATTTAGTACTTGATCCTTGGAAAACATTTTATTCTGATGTAGTCATATAGCCTGTAAATTGTGAATTGTGAAACTAAATAATAATAATACAGACTAGGATATGTTTTGGATTTGTCTTTTCTTCCTGTTGGATATGATACACAGCATGTTCTCTTGAACATTATCCAAAAACTGAAGATAATTTATAATGTAAGGTAAGGTATATATTAAAAATGGAAAGGCTACTCCACCATAATTATATGATTCTGAAAAGCGGAATCAGACGAGGTTGTGTAGGACACATGCATTAGTGGATAGGAAACAAGATTTGCCTGTTCATTGAGGCAGGCCTCAAAACTGCCCTGTGGTGGATCTGTGTACTAATGGTGTTAACTGGAAAAGGTAATTCTCAGTTATCTGTGTTTGAGGTGTGCATTTGGTGTGCTTTTAGTCTCTAAGCTGCTGGCCTGACTGAAGGCTGAGCGTTGGGTTACATGAACTGTTGCTTGTGGTTGCTGGTGCTTGTGCAAACCACTAGCAGAACACCTAGGGAATCAGAACTTTTGGGAAGCACACACAGCTGAAGTGGTGGCCTTAGTTTAAGCAGGTATTCTGCCTGCAATGGGGAGTTAAGCAAAACAGAGCATTTAGAGAACACAGTACACTCAGGCATGTTTATAGTGCTGCTGTTAACCAGTGACGAGATGTTTTAGAGGATAAAAATGTCTTCAAAGATCTGAGAAAAATTATTCAGTCAGGTATCTGCCTTACAGAATAACTGCCACATTAATAAAAAGAAAGAGGAGGACAATAACTATTCAGAAAACCCACAGTTGAATGAGAGCTGTTCAGACTTCATGCAAGCTGTGTATTTGTCCAAATCCCATTTAAAACAGTAAAGAAAAGTTCATTATCAAATGCCTAAAATTGGAAAAATTATTCCTGACTTGGTTAGAAAAGGAATTACATTGTAACTCAATGTCTTGCAAAGGAAAGAGTGACCCCTTCATGTCCTAGATGCACTACCGTGAAAGGCAGCTGGTTGAAAAGAACATTTTAAGGGTCAGAGGAGCAGCAGAGTGCATCAGTACTGCCACATGGCTGTGCTGACAGGGTTCCCTGAGAACTGGTACTCTTGGGCCATTGCTTTTCCAATCCATCAAAAGTCAACATAACAGACTGCCAACTACAATACCATCTGTGTGCGAGAAAGAGCCAGGAAAATAAACCTTAAAATATAAAAAAGAACAAGATGAAACTGTAGCTGCTGTATTTCGTAAGATAGGACCTTTGCCCCTTAGAAAAATTGTCAGTATCTATGTATCTGTCCCTGTATTTATAAATAGTTGCATATTTACAAATGTCAATCCACTGAGAGATGTACCTGGGAAATTCAGGAGAAGGGAAAAAAAAAGCAAATTAAGTCTGAAATAATCCCACAGGCTGAATTTTGTGTAGTTAAGTGATAACACTGCCAATAGACCTCCAGCAGTTCTCAGGGTCATGCTCTAAAATAGCCGAGGGATGAGGAGGAAACTCCAGTGAGGTGACTTAGGGCAGAGGAGTAGGTGATACAATATTACTTATTTTGCAGAACAAATCCAAGCAGAGATGGCAGCTCTTGATGGTGTTTGCAAGTGGAAACTTGGACCAGTATGTTAAAGATTGGTAAAGCTTTCACACTGAAAGCAGGCACAAATTATTAAACAAACTCTCAATAGAGTACCTGCTACTAAATACTTGTGAATTATCTTTGTTAGATACTATTGAAGCAGTGCTACAGTATTCAAAAAAGACTGAGATGCATGTGAGCTGACTTGTAGCATGAAGAAAGCGGCTATACATGGACAAACTGGGTCAGAACATAGATGAACATATTGCCTAGAACAGTCACAGCCCAATTTCAAAATGGAGACTTGAAGGAATCCAGAAATGAACTGTACAAGACAAAAGGTTGCAAGCTCTCATATGCAGTTTCAATCAATAAAACTACTCATGTAAACAGTCTCTGCTGAAGCAAAAGGAAAAGTTGCAAGAGAGCTCTGAAAGTGAAAAGTGGGTAAGATGCAGAGAAGGAAAAAAAAATCAAAAGTGGAAATGAGCTGACAGAAATGTACAAGGAAATACATTTGTGCTTGTCTTTGCCTTTTGTTGTTATTTTTCCACAGCATAAAACAGCTTGACAGGTATAGTCAGCTGATCCTTGCAAACTCCACTGCAGCAGACACAGGTGAATACAGCTGCTGGCTTCAGCCATGCAATGGTAACAAATGCAGGAAAGATGAGACTAAAGCAGGATCAACGTACATCTTTTTCACAGGTAATTAACTCTCTGGGGGATTATTAATGGAAATATATTTGCTAGTAAGATGGGAATAAAGCTACATCAGTGATTTCACTGTTGAAATTTTACTTCTACAATTTTCATCTTTTTTTAGTGAATGTTAAGGAAAACAGTACTAGTAGGCAGAAAATTACTTGCTTAGTGTGATTTTTGGAGTCCATTTTCCCTATGGATTATGCAAAATGTGTACCCAAAGTAATGCATAATGCAATGAAAAGCACATACCTTAGAAAATAATAACACACTTTGTGAGGATTTGCTACAAAATGAATATAAAGTGTTTTAATTTTTGAAAATGTGTCTTTATAAAGAAAATAAATCTTTGCAGAAGATTTATTTTGTCACGGCATTCAGATGACCCCATGGGCTCTCCCCCACTGCCACTTTATTCCAGTTACCTGCACTGCCTTAAAGGTCTTTGCCTTGCTGACTCTGGTAGGGCCACAGTTTCTCCCAGGAGTCATAATAGTATGTTGAGAGGCAAAACACTCTTCAAGTACATGTGTGGTCCCCCAGAGCCTGTGCAGTTTACTGCTACTTGGTACAACAGAGCTGAAATCAAATAGTTAATTTCTTCTTCTGGAAGCCATTCTGAATGGTAAAACAACCTTTGATGCCTGATTAGAGCTAAAGTATTCATGGCTAGAAAATGTTTTAGTACAAAATGTTAACATAGGATTGTTTGCAATACATTTTGGAGCTAAATTGACCGTGAGGCAGAAGTGCCTAATGTTTTTAGAATACATTCCTTTAGAAAGGCTGGAGTAAACTTTTCAGTCAAGTTATTATGTAAATGCTGATGCTAGAAAGAGGAATTTCAGCTTTGTATTTCTAAGAAGCATGCCAATTATGGAAATACTCCTTAACTGTGATTCTAATGGCACTAAATATTTCATCTACTTAGGATAGTAAATCAAACATTTTGCCTAAAAGCATAGGTATAAAAAGTCTGTAGCTTCCAAGAGTATCTTTTTCTAGTAGTCCTTATCTTACCAGTGGTGATGGGATCTAGATAAGTATTTGGAAGCTTACTAAAAGAAATTCCAAAGATTTCCTTAAGATTAAAAAAATACTTTGTTTTTATTTTCAATTTAATGTTTTTTAATGCAAGCTATTTTTTTTCTTTTGTGTGTTAAAATTAGGCCAAAGCTTTTTGTTTTAAATGTTGCTCACGGTTATTTCTCTTTCCAAATGTGCTTTCTTTTCTTTCTGTTAAACCAAGATGTAAATATTTCTGTAATTATGTCAACTCTTCTGCACAGACAAAGAGGAACTTTTTGTACCTACTCCCAGCTATTTTGAGATTGTCTACCTGAACCCAGATAAGCCTGCAGTCATCCCATGCCGTGTTACTACTCCTTCAGCAAAAGTTACTCTACACAGAGAATTTCCAGCAGAAGAAATTGAAACAGATGGAACAGATATTATTTATGATGCAAAAAAGGGTTTTGTCTTCCAGCACCCTACTTCTGATCATAAAGGTATTGTCTACTGCAAAGCAGAGTCACAGGGAGCACCTCAGATTTCCATCAAATATCACCTACTGTATGTGGAAGGTAAAGTGCAGTTTTCTATATGCTTAAACTGACTCTTCCGCTCACATTAAGGAAATAATTTTAAATATAAATAATTTTTGAAAACGAAAAGGATATAATCAGAGTTTTAAAATCTTGTTCAAAATTCTGGATCAAAAGTATATGTGATAAAACGTTATTTTAAATACCATCAGTTTCCCAATGCAGGGGGGAAAGTTGCAGGTATAAAACACTTGTTGCATTAAGGAAACTGAGTCAAAAACTGACTCTTAATTTTATCAGTGTATTTAACTTTAGCAGCTGATTTTCTATTTCTAAGCACTGTCTTTGTCTCAGTTCCCAAGGGCCCACCCTCAGCCACAATTGCAGCATCATCTAGTAGAGCCACACTCGGTGATAGAGTTCATGTCATCTGCACAGTCCTTGGGGAGCCAGATGTGGATGTGATCTTCAGGTGGCAGTACCCAGGGCAAGAGGTAAGAGATGTATGCTGTGCCTGAAGTGGTTTGTTCTTCATAAAGGCAGCACTTTGAACGCTTTTGCTAGTTCAGGCATGCTGGCAGGAGGAGGCAGCATATCCCCTTTGAACTTCAGCCTGTCTTTCCCTGAGAATCTGGAAGTAGCACAAGGATGAAGCTGGAGAGCTCAACCCCTGTTAGTAAAAATCAGATTCAGCAAAGCTCACTCCTCCCTCAGATTTCTATTCCAGAAATACTTGGCCTCTGGCAGCATTTCCAAAAAAAGCCTCAGACAGGGTCAAAGCCAACCAGCATCAGGAGGCTGTTCTAGGGCAAGCCACAAGGCCCATTGATGCCTCTGCATTTGATATCCCTTCCTTCTCCGTGGCTTGGGTGCATGAATCATCGCAGCACAGAATTTTTAAGCTTAATTGTTGCCCATATCCAGAAGCAGAGTCTGTTTCTGCCCAGCCTCATCTGAAAGAATGCACAGGAAACACAGAGTGAATCTGCGGTCTCTCTTCTTGCACAAAATAAGTTGTATCTGACTAGCATCTCTGAGGGTCCCCTCTCTTCTCCCTCTAACCACCCTGATCTGTTACAGCAGAGCTCATTTCTTAATCAGCCTCATCCCTATCGCTGTTTATCCTAAGCAGACGAAGAACAGAGGAAGGACTGCTGGAAGATGGAGCCCTTTACTGGGGAAGAGGGATCTGTTATGAGTGGAGGGTTGGCACTGTATCTCATTTGCCAGCCCTCATGATGCTGGGTTGTCAAAGGACAGCGTAGAGCTTGCTAATAAGGTTCTTTTATCAGCTCTGGCCGCCTTGGGACAGCATAGAAGTAAGTAATTCAACAGCAGAGATAATTGCTTAAGTGAGTGATTTGAGTTCAGTGCTTACTAGGCCTGAGGAAATTCAAATCTAAGGCCCCAGAAGTTTGCAGTAGCCATTCAGACAGAGATTGTGGTGTTCGGCTGTCGCAGGAAGGTGTGTGTCTCCTCAGGGGCCCAACAGTGAGAGCAAGTGAGGGACTGGAACTGCTGGCGAGAGCACTGGGCATGTAGAACCAACTCCTTGCTTAGATGTTAGTTGGTCCTTTCACTCCCTCTATCCCTCTCCACCCATCATTTGCTGGAAGGGAAGAAATGCCTCTATTTGATCACATTAGCTTTGTTGATTGATAAGGTTTTCCATTTTTTGCTTTGTGTTGGTTTTTTGGGTTTTTTTGTTCAGCTTCCCTTGATATCTGTTTATTGGACTGTAATAACCAGCTAGACAAACCCCATTTTTGTCTTTTGTAACTGACTGTAATTACTAAGAACAATTGAAGGAATTAAATTCAAGACTCAGCTTGGCCTTCCAAAACTCCGTGTCTCGTTAGTATCCACCCTAGTTTTGTATCTTTCTGAGGCAGCCCCAAGCCTGGTTTGCTGGCTCTTGTTGGCCCTGCTGCTCCCAGTGGTGTTTTACAGCACCTGATGCGTGCTGGCACGAGCATGTTTACACCTCTCTAGCACTGATTGAATATAAACAACTAAACATGCAGATTATCTCCCTTGTTTGCTATGGATACTAGAGCTGCAGTGCAGGGCACATGCACTATCAGCAGAGGACTACACCCTCTCATTGCACCCACCTACAGGGGTGAGAGAGGCTTTGGCCTGTGGCCTGCATCTGCCCTGAAAGGGCTCATGTGCTTATCCACTGGAGTAAACAGTCTCAGCTCCAGCTGTGCCTGAGGATAGGGAGGGGAGAGTTATGTTTGGGTTTCTGCCTCAATAAAAGGATCAAGTAAATGTCAGAGTAGAAGCACTGTATGCTTGTTGGAGTCTTAACATTTATTGAGAATGTTCATGTACTTCAAAAAAAAAAAGGTGGGATGGAGGGAGAAGAAACAGGACCATCAGTGATGCTTTTCATATGCACCTTTTATGCAAGAAAAAGGACTGACAGGGTTCCAAGATTCACTGGGATGTTTCCATTCATGCTGCTGCTTTCAGTGCTGGGAGCTCAGTGATAGTTTTGTCCTACACCACCCCACCCAGCAGCTGGGCTCTCACCTACTGCTCGATTCCTGAGCAGGAGCAGCACATTACTCCCTGCTTGTCCCTAGGTACGTTGCATTGTGGAGACCCTCATTTCACCTCTCTAGTCACTAACCTCTCCCTCTTCTTTTTTTCCACTCAGTTGTTTTTTTTTCTTGTTTCCCCTTGCCACTCCCTGACAACTGCATTTGCTCATTCACCTGCTGTGAATGCATAGAGATCCACCCTTAATCTGATTCCGTGAAACAGGCTTCAAAGCAGAAGGCAGGCAATTAGTTTGAGGAAAAATGGACTAGCAAGAGCCCAACCAGGCAAACAGGGTGCACCTTGCACAGCCTTTACCTTCATGTTCAGTAGGGTCAAGGAAGTTCCACTTGCTGTATTTGAGAGCTAACTTAAAACTTGAATTAAGTGTGCAGTAGTGCTTGATTGTAGGTAACAGTTAATTTTCAGGCTTGGAACAGGAGGTACTGCTTTGCTAAGTGGCTTGACTTACTAAACCTTGCTTTTAAAGGTTTAAGAATTTCTATGGCATTTACAGCTGCCAAGAATTTTTATATTTTTTTTGAAGTTGGTAATGCCTGCTGCTTCCTAGGCATTCCCTAACTGCACTGTGACTCATCTGTAAGTTTCAAGAAGACTGGCAGCTGCCTTTGAACTGGTCATTTTGCAAGTGTGAGATTGCAGCTTTGATGCTACAGAAGTGTCTAATTTATCCTTTTGCTACATTTAGCTTAAGCCTTGTAGCATTAATATTGATCAATGGTTAATCCATCTATTTCATGAAGCAAGGGTAGATGGAATCCAAGCAGAAACTTCTCTTTTACAGTTTTATCCCAGTTACTGGTATACCAAAAAAACAACAACAACAAAAAAAAAAAACCAACCAACAAAAAAAAACCCCAAAACAAACAACAAAAAAACCCAAACCAAACCAAACAAACAAAAAAAAACAAAACCAAAACCCAAAAAAAACCCCAAAAAAACAAAACCCCAAGAAGCAATTTTTGGATTTTTGGCTTTGAAGTTTCATATACATTTTGGAAAGCAGAATGTGAGGATTAACTTAGAGCTATTTGAGAATTGTTACTGTTTGTTTATGTTATCTAATATAGTGTTTTCTAAAACTAGAGGAGGAATTAGTTTTCAACATGTGACTTACAGCTATTTGCTGTGCTAAAAGAGAACTAAAGCTCAGTCAACTACCTCATGCCACTGCTGCCTTCTTTTTGAGACATGCTGAAATTCTGAAAATGAGCTCACACATCTGTCCTGATACCTCACCTATTTGATCAGGTACCCAAATGCAGCCTTAGTAAGTGGCCTAAAACTGAGCTCAGGCACAGGCTCCAGGCAGAGCTTGGGTCAAGCCCAACTCTGGTCTAAAGATACACAGTACCTGTGCTTGGAGTGGAAGAGCCATTGTGTTATCCTTATTTGGCATAACTTATTGGTACATCAATATTTAATGCTGCAACTGCCAGACGCCTTCAGTTTCCTCACTTAGGGCTGACTTTTGGATATAGGCTCCTACTCGCCAACCTCTTGCTGCTGGGTTTGGTGGGGCGGTGTCACTAAGTACACTTTGCAGAATCACCTGTTTTATGTGGGTGGGTTGTTTTTATTTTGTTTTGTTTTAAACAGTCCGAGAAGCCTGTGATAACACAAAACTTCTGGAGATTGATAAACAGAGGAATTGGACATACTACAAGAATCTCAAAGAGCATTCTTCTTGTTGAGGATTTTGAAGCCATAGATACTGGAAACTACATTTGTATAGCTCAGAACCTACAAGGAGAAACAACAGTAGCTACCAAAGTTGAACTGAAGTGATAGGAAAGACTGGACATGGACTGCCCTGTATGTTGATATTATAGCCATTCATTTTCTTTATTAATGTTTAAATTAAGCTTCTTTCTGTTTCTTTTTATATGTCAATGCATTCTATACTGACTAGCTTGACAGGCCACAACAGATTTCACTATGTCCCGCAGTAGTCAGTTGTGACTTAACGAAACTACTACAAAGCATTAAAGTTTGAGTCTGAACATGCATAGGGTGTGTGCGTATTTAGAAACAGGTGCTCTTTGGGCTTTCCTTTGCATATGGTCTTTTCCCTCAGACTCTTGCATGAGGTCAACCCGCTGCGTGGAATGTGCAATTTTAACATTAAGAATACTCTATATGGTTAAAACAACAACAAAAAAACAAACTAAAAAAGCCTTGTTACAAAGTTAGCCAATAGCAGTTGTTTATTTTGCAAGAATAATTAAATTCTGAACATTATGAAAACATAAACGTGTGTGTACTCATTTTCATATATGTGTACAGACATAAACACAAATAAAATTTTCTGTCCTGGTGAAGATTAATACCCTCTAGCACCTTAATATATATTTAATCTCTCCAGAGACTTGTAAGCAGGTGGGTATGCTGGATTTTCCTTTTGCTGTTGCATTCTTACAACTCTATAATATGTAGCTTACTTAGTAGTTCACTCCTCAATAGATGCATGGTGTTATGTTTAGTAAATTATGTAGCAAATTATGGTTGCTCAAGGTAAAACTTGCATTTATTTATATATTAACATTTACAGAAAAAGCAAACGTAACATTAGAATAATGTTCAGGTTTACAGCAGAATTTCTTCTTAGGTTAATAAAAGTTCAACTTGATTGTATTAATTTACTTAGGAGAAAAGATGTTTTCAGTTACACAGAACTATACCTGGGTAAATAAGCCACTGCTTCTCTCACCCTGGGTTTAGTTACCAGTACAAGGAAAGAACTTGCCAGAGGAGAAGGTAAGAACTTGGTAACAACATTGTTGGGAGTTTTGGCAATGGTTTTTTTTTTCCTAGTCTCAAGCACCAAATTTATGTGGGCTAGAACTTTCAATACAAATCTACTCCTTAGTAGTGAAATGACAGAAATTAATTTAATGCAAGCCATTTTATTTACAAGGCGTGTGAAAACCGGCTTGTTCTGAGCATACAAGGAAGCGAAGCAGGAAGTGGTCCCTTGGTTGCACACTTCAATCTGTCTCAGCCTGCATTTGACTAAAGCTTTCTTCTGGTGAAGGCCTAAGGTAACCCTGTGCTCAATTCAGACCTTTGAGCAGATGTGTACAGTACTGTTCTGAGTAGTGACAACTCTTAAGTGCTAATTTAAAAATGGCAGCCTCCCAATGAAGTCAATAATCTGATTAGTAGTGTAGCTAATGAAAACATTAAACAAGCTTGCTGAATGCTTTTTTCTTCAGCATGCAGGAACCCAAACCAATTTAACTGATAAGAGAAATACCCATGGTAAAGACTGAAATAGTTCTATGTAGTTGTTATGTAACACGCTACATGGAGAACATTCCCCAAGAGCTTTAGCATCTCTGGCCTCTGAAAACAAGATATCTACCAAAAAAAAATTTAAATATAGCATGTGGTAGAACTAACTTTGAAGGTATAAGAGGCAAGGTTAATCTGTTAAAATGTATCAAGAATATTACACTGTAATCCAAATGACTAAGTAGGTTATACAATTTCATAGTAATACTAAAAATGGTCCTTGTACCTTTTTTTCAGGGAAAAAAAATGCCTGCAACATATAT
>VZRL01006368.1:97055-218772 GCA_013397895.1 Origma solitaria
TATATATATATATATATAAAATTCTGACCAAATTAACTTGAACAGTCCTTGAGCTTCTAGATGAGGCTATGCCATCTTTTAACTCCTTTTTAGCATTTTCATTTCTCAGAACAATGTCTTTGACTAAAGGAGTTGTGCCAGCTTTTTTAATTTCAAAGTGCATTTGAGCCCGTAATTCAACAATTGATTTTCTTCAAAGTATCCGGGAAGTGGGCGATCATGTCAGCTTCCCAGACTTGCTCACCAGCACTGTGGTAGCATCACTTCCTTGATGACAGTTTGGCAAGAGAGGAAAAGACTGTAAATCCATTGCTTGAATAGTCTCCCCTCAGGTGTAATGCTTAAGTGTATCCATCACTTGGGGTTCTCAAGACTGATACAGAAGCAGTGCCTTTAAGGTAGAGTTTTGGTGGGTGTAATGTCCTGTCCATCCTTTCTGTCCTTGTACTCCTGCCAAGCATCAAAATAATTCTTGTAATTGAAAACTATGAGAGTTCTTTTACTATGTATTTTACATGGTTCTTATTTTACCAAAACCCTCCGGGCAGGGCTGAGTCTTGTTACATTGATGCAGTTAATTACACATTTCCACTGAAATGACCAGTGACAGGATAAGAGAATGAAGCTCTGGAAATGAAATTCAAGTGACCTGTCAAAGTTACATACCTAAAGCTGCTACTGCTGTCGTTTTCATTTCCATACCTGTGTCACTGCTCTTCAAAGGCGAGGCAGTAGCAATGGTTAGAAGGTATTTGTTTCTCAAGGGTTCAGTGGTTATCCCAACTTTATGATGACCTTATTAGCTGCAGCTTAGCCCTAAATGATTTCCTGGCTGTCGGACAAGATCACTGGTTGGTTACTGTACAGAAGGAATTTCCTGCATGAACTGCATGATACCAATTTACATGGAAGTGGCTTTGGTGTTAGTAATGAGAAACATCAAGTCTATTTAGCTCAAGGAAATGATTCACCTCAGATTTTATAGTTAATATAGTGCAACTCATACAATGACCGTCAAAGAAAAGTATTGAAGGTAGAACCATACTATAACTAGTTTGCATGGCAATAAACTGTTTGGTACACTTGTTAAATGTTACCGTAGCTTCCTCTGAAACTTATCATTAGAGTTGGAACTGACAGTTAAAGTTGAATATCTGAAGATAATCACTTGTTCAATTGCTTAACCTTCGGCTTATGATGATGGTGAGCAGGTTTCTAGCTTTTCCTGAAGGAAACCATGTTACAGAAAAAAAACCCCAAAATATGTAGAAGTTCATGGATTGAACAAAGCCTTTACTAACTAACACATGGTATTTAAGTTAAAGCTTGAAATACTAATGTTCAGAGAAAAACATTGAAACAGTATTTACAGATTAGCAGAATTATTTAATTTGTTGAGACCAACAGGACAAACACTTAAAAGGTACTTTTGTTGTCTGATTTCTCTATACAAGCAGCCTTCATTTCTTCATAAAAGCATTAAAGATTCTACTTGCAAGCAGTTAAGACATGAAGAGTCTCCTGTATTGTGAAGGGAAACTATCAACAAATTAACAGTCTTTATATTATCTACTGTAGCATACTTACTCTTCTGTACCAGTAGCCTGGAAAAGCTTTCCCTGCTCTTGTTACAGGAAGGGCTATTTGACCTTCCAACATTTGTGTGCACTCTGCTTGCATGTTTTATTCAAGGCATTACACTGTAACTAAGGTTATAAAGTTCTTATCAATGACTAGACAAGTGTCCTTGTGACATGACCTGTTACACTGCTAACCTAACTGTGGCTTTTCTCACACACAGAATGTCCTGAGTAATCACAAGCAAGCTCCATGTATCTTCTACCTACAGGGAGAGTAACATTTTCTAAGGGTTAGCTGAACACTAATAATTTGTGCAATGAAGCTTCACCATTGCTGTTTTGCTGTGCTGAGCAGATACTAAGAGTTTTCAGTAGCTGGAAATATGTTCCTCCTTAGATTAAAGATCATTTGACTAACACAAGCAGAAGAAAAATCCTTCAGTCGGTACAAAAAATTTATTGTAAAGCATTCAGCTCAAATACATGCGATCAAATCTCTTTGTCCATAGAAAATAAGAATGTTCCAAGACAGACTTAAAGCCAAGTTGTAGCCAACATAGGATTTTCATAGTTAAATTTGAATCTCCTAGTAAACATTTTAAGTACTGACACCACTGACAAGTGGTATGTACAGTGCCCTAAAAAGGATTAAAAGAGAGCTTAATGTTCCATATAAATGGCACCCTTAACTTTTACATTATGAGAGGTTTGAGTAAATTTAATGATGAAACAGTCAATCACAAGTTTAAATATATTACAAATTTACTTACTGCATGAACACTGTTAAACAGTCTTGTTTCTATGTCTGTGTTCCTCATTACTAGCCAAGATTTTGCAAGTCTTAGGTAAAATGGTTTGAAGTGGTTCTCCAGTTGAGTTCCCTAAATGCTTTCCCATGCTCTTGATTCCTGTCCCCAGGCTACTGAACAATACAGGGAATCTCAGCCAGCTACCAGCATTAGCTAACCAGAAGTGTAACAATGGTCCTGGCCCTGCTGTGAAACCCAAGCTACTGTAAGCAGCAGTAGTATTTTCTAAGACTAATCTGAAGCTGAACCTGGTTTAGTAGATACAAAGCAGCCATCTTAAACAGCTCTGATTAAGGGTGGAGCACGGCTATACTATTACCTTGCTGACACTGAAGCTCAGCATGTGACATTTCCAGAAATGCTGACACCCTCATCCTCCAGTTATAGCAGCCAGGACAATTTTTTCCCCTACTCTACAGATCTCTTGTACAGGATTTTTCACCTGATAAACTGTCAAAACACCAAGATCCTGCAGTCCAAAGAGGGAAGGTATGGCAGAATTAGCAAGATAAAATACACAGATACCCTTTTTCCTCTTCCTCAGGTGAATTTAGCCAACTCTGAGGAATGTTAATACAAATGCTAATGCTTAAAAAGGCAAAGTGTGTCACCAGCTACATTGGAATTTGCAAATTACTTAATCTTCTTGAGAACTGAGTAAAGAATGCACCTAGTTACAATTATTGCATTTTTCTCTTTGGCTTTCAAATCTACATCTAGTTCATCCTCAGGAACAGACATGCTATTTTGGAGAAATTAGTGCTTCCTTTTCAGCAGGTAAGATGCTAGGTCCAGGCTTCTAAACCTGCAACTCAACTAAGAACTTTTACCCTTGAGGGCTACTGTGGTTCTGACTACAACCCTATTAACCTGAAATCCAAAATCCATTGTACCCTGCAAAGAAAGTTCTCACAAATGGCAGAGTTGTGCATGGACATGAAACCAAGAACCCATGCAGAATATGGCTGCAATTCAGTTTGTTTTTAGAATTAATTCAAAAGTTGCATACTCAGGTTGGCCAAGACACTAATGAGTCAGTTGACAAAGCTCTTCATGCCATTTTTTTACCAAACTGAAGCCAGAAAGATGAAGGAAACTAACCTGCAGTACTAGTGGCAGTTTCTCCTCATTCCCAGGCAAGGGTACTCTGCTAAGCATGCATACTGAGAGCAGTATCAAGGAAGTACATGTCAATGTATAGTCCTCAGCTTTTATCCTTTATTACGTACACAGCAAAGAAGGCAGCATTAGACACACGCACAGTGTGTTACACCCATTCCATCCACAGCACACGCACACACGCGCACACACAGCCTTAAAAAAGTGTCGGTGATAAGGAACATATTATAAAGGTTGTGATCTTTATCTCTAAGCCCCTGAGCTTCTTCTTATGGTTAGGTGAAAAGGCAACGAACAAGTCTTTCCTTGCTCTATAAGTGCTTTGTGCAACGATGTCCATAGAGGTCGTAAGTCTTTTTGGGAGGAGTGAATGTCTTACTCCCATATTCACAGTCTCCTATCGCCATTTTTGCACCAAATAGCTTCCAGTTATGTTTAGTTGTCATAGGCGGCTAATATAGCTCTTGCTCCTGTAATTAAAATTAGGAAAGGTTCTGCAGATCAGAAATGAGATGCAGGCCCCTCTTTCTCTCAAGAGATGTCATCTCGGTGACACTGCAGGACTAGAGAAGTTACCAGAATTTCGTGGGGACTGAAGAGGCACGGATGAAGAACTGGGAGACAGTTTTCTTGGGCTGCATAGGTCACCATTGTGCAACTTCCACAAAAGTTCTTCGTTTTCCATTGACAGGCGTTTGTTTACTTTCGATTCTTTCTCTAGTGACTCCTGTAAAACAGCTTGCTCTGTAGAAAGTTGCCTGCAAATGGAAGATTTACATTAGAACACATAACCCAACTTGGAGGCTTCAGTATTGAAACTGTTAAAGAACGGTTCGAAAGTACATAAACCCTTGCTTGGCTTACAACTGAATTCCATCCATAATAGGAGGATTCAGCATGTTCTCATCCTTGCTGTGTTTAAACTGGTAGCTTGCAGAAAGCAGGAGAAAGAAACATCCCTCAAGGCCAGGAAAAGCACTGAAAAGTGAGGTTTGTCCTACTTAAAACAGATGTTTTAAAATGGCTGTGCTGCAGCCTTCGGGTCTTGTTGCAAGCTCAGCTGAACATCAAATCTGCAGATTCCTTCACACTGAAAGTCTGGCCATCCATTTAAGCAACAATTAGGAGGACCTCAGACCTGTTTTATTCATGGTAAATATTACTGTTATTGCTAAATAAAACACACTGACCGAAACTGGGGACAAGGCACTCACTGAAGTGGTTGTAAGTGTGACTCAAGTCTAGCTTACAAGCCAGTAGTACTTAAAAGGGACAGGCTTTGTATGGTGATATTTACAAGTTGCTTTTTCTTCCCTAAAATATTGGTTTGGAGTACTGAAGAACATACTGAGCCTTTACCCCCCTTTCAGTATGTTCCTGCTTGTTACTCTACAAAGGAATGCACATTTGTAGAGATACAACTGGGGAAGAAATGTCTGTATTTCACAGAGTACTACAAAACTGCATTCACCAATATTTCAGCAGAATTTTCCTTCTTGTCACAGGAACCCCTTCCCCCTGATTAATACGGGCATGTAAACATCCACAGATATTTTTCACCTTGAAAGCTCCATGTGTTTGTCCATCCGCGCTTTTAATTCTTCGTTTTCTTGCTGAACCTTCTTTAATTTATCCATTAAGATTGTATTGTTCTCCACCTTAGAAAGAAGATCACAATTTAAAATAAACCCATACGTGCAATCATCAAGATACTGACTGAGCTATCAGAGACGTTGGCAAACTGGAGTTTGCAGAGCTTGTTCCAGTAGATACAAAAACCTGCAGTAACATCAGACTGAGCTGCGGTCATGGCTTAATGCTCTGTAACAGTCAAATAGATCCTTCTTACCTTATCCTTGCACTTAATGCTGGCACTTTGCCACCTGTGCTGATGAGATGCCAACAAGGAGGACTGGATAAGGGATCTACTGTTAACCAGCACACTGCATTAACTTCTGCCAGTGACGGGCAGCAGTTTTAGATGCTGAAGCATCTTTCTAGACAGAAGATTGTCTAGAAATAACATGAAAAATTCAAGAGCTCCCCTGAGTAAACAGCTTTTCCTGTTGCTCTCCTGATTCTACTTCATTGCTGGAGGATGTTATCAAAAATAAAGGAAAAACTGAGTAAGTGGTTGGATGGTCCAAGGGCTTCTACACTGTGCCCAACATCTGTTGGAGAAGATGAAGGTTTGCTAGTAATTTACTACTATTAGGCTAGGGTAACATGCACTGCTGCACAACACTGAGCAACAACTGACATGAATGTGTTCCTTTGTATCCAAATCTCTTTCTATACTTCCTCATTAAAATCTTGCTTAAGCAAGTATTACAACAGTGCTCAAAGGCCCCACCCAGAAGGACCCTGTCCTGTCACAAATAAGAGCATGCTAAGTAATTACAAGTTCTGCCTCCAAAACTGACTTTTCATGTGGAATTGCACATGGGTCAGGAGCACAGCCACACAGCTAAACCAGCACCTTAACAGCTAAAATGACTGGCCTAAGGTAATCAAGATTTATTCAATTTCCTATTTGATCCCTTCTTGTTAAATTAGGATCATTTCCTTGTTAATGTTTTCCTGACACTGCAGTCCATCTTCCATACCACTTGAGCAATGTAGCAGGTATGGATTTTGTTCTTTGGGGGATGAGGGAGAAGAGAGGGAAGAGGCTTCCAGATAATCCTGTACTAACTTAGCAATAGTTTATGCAAACCTCTTACGTCTTAGGTTAGAAGGTCATTTAGAGCATTGGGTCATTCTTTCCCCCTCTTGACATATATCACTGCTGTACCTGCAATGTGAGCATGTCGCATCCTGAATTCCTGTTTCCTTTTAAACAAAAGAGACTAATTCTTGCATGTAAGTCTGTCCAGCCCAAGTTTGTTATAGGAACACAAGTCAGAGACAGAGCCCCAACCTGCCAGACTCCACAGAACACTCACCAGCTTTTCCATCTTCATTAGCTTTATATCCTGCTGATGGAGTTTCTCATTCTTGATCTCCAGCACTGCTTTCAAACTTTCCAGCTCCTGTTCCAGGTACATAATCTGTGGGTTTTTCTGAAAGATTTCCAGAGAGTTTGCTTAGTACCTTGAATTTCAGGAACAATTTGGATGTTTCTCTGCTATTTAGAAAAACAAGAAAATAATTATGGGCAACAAGTTACCTGTTCTAAGTGAAATGAAGTCAAACACTTGAATAATTAACAAGATCTGATATCACTTTCTCCTAGGCCTTTTTTGTCCTTTGAGGTAGGTGGACAGCTGCAATTGCTTCATTAGAAGCTATTCAGAAAACACTTAATGCATAGACATGAAAAACCCTTGTGAATCAAAGGAAGACACAAATGCTGTCACAGCAAAACTTGTTTCACAGGAGTGCCCAAAGGCCTTAAGGCTAGGAGTTCCAAAATTTATTTCATATTACTCATAACCCATCCCAGGAGATAATTAGAGTAAACATCTGAAGAGTTTTCAGACACTGGAATAGTTTAAAAAGCACCAGAAGTTTAAGTTCTGAACACGACTGCAGTTTATCTTCCCTGGTTTGAGTCTGAAGGTAGCTGGCTCATAAACAGGAATTGAAAGTTTTCAGATTTACATTCTTCTAAAGCTTGAAAATGCAATTACATATACAAATCTTGCACTGCTGCACATCCCTAACTTATCAACAATATAGCAAGTTAGGACCTCTTTATTTTTCCTTTTTCTGTTCTTTTCTGGGAAGTGGAGACGACAGCAGAAGGGGGACAGAGCAGGATAAGATGTGGTTTCCTCCAGGACCTATTCTCCAGAGTAAGAAACCATTCAAACACTGCAGAGTAAAACACATTCTCTGCATTTCAAGGCAGTCACAGCCAGAACAAAAGAGAAATAAAGCAAGTCTTAGTCCCAGGTAGCCAGAGTGGAACACAAGCTGAAATCAATCCGTGATTAAGCGTGTTGTGTAACTAAGTTTATCTTCAAAATCAAACAAAACTTGTTTTAATGTATTTGGGTAAGAACACAGGTGCACGGCACTGAGTAACAGCTTCACTGCCACACCAGAAACATTGGACAGGAGGGCAATGCCTGCAGTTTCGTGGGGTACAGGCCCAGACGGACAGGGCCAGTGCATGTCACAGATAACAGGGACTCTATCACCTACACAGTTCATTCTCCTATTGCATTAGTGGTTCTCGCTTAACTTCTTTTGAGAAGTCTGTGCAAGGGTGGACCATGCTGTGCTGCCTCAGTGAAGGCAGCAGAAAATTTGTTTCTCTCTCATGTGACTTTACATGGAACCTAGGAGCTAACAAGTAAAGCAGTCTTGAGAAGTTTAAATACAGCTTACAGTATGTTCAATATTCAATTTATTTTCTTTCCCTCCTCTAGCCCAATGGTCTTAAAATGTCTTTCAAAGTTAAGTCTGAGCCCCCACATTAGCTACTCAGAGGAGAACACACAGCCAAATATAGACTGAAAGGCCCACATAAGTTTTTAGCAAAAAGCCTGGGAATATCAAGTGACACTATCTAAATGATACCAGAGAGCTGGAAATAATCTCTGTCTTCAAAGGGCTGTTGGGAATTCCAATAGTGCAGAATTTGTGTTTAGCACAGAAGAATATGCTGAGTCAAACTGATGCTTTTCCAAAGAGAAGTCTCAAGCTTATCACGTATCTTACACTGTCAGGAAGGCACCAAGCACACTGCAGCTATGTGAAGGCACGTGACTTGCTTTAAGCAACATCTGAGCATGCCTGTGGAATAGATTTCAAACTCCCACTGCCACAGCAACATATTGTGGTTGCATATTCTTCTTCTTTGTCCTGCCACTAGAATAAGCAATTAAAAAACCAAAACAAATTCCAGTGAAAACTAGGGGAACTTCCACTAGAGGCATTCTAAGCATGGATTTCTCTTTGTGGAATAGGCAATACTACTGGTATTCCACTTATTTCTGGGTAATCAGAAAGAAGAGCATGTTTGTGTCTAACCCTCCCAGTGCATTAAAAAACCCTCTCTCAGAGCACATTTCTATCCCAGGAGCATCAGAGGTTACAGCATCCTTAGGAGGAAAGGCAGGATAAAACAAAAGTTTATTTGAAAGATAAATGAGGAAAAAAGTATGAATCAGTATTTGAATAAATACATTAGGAATGAGCTTTGTAGTAGTGATGCAAGCCCAAGCTGATCACAGCACTGGTACAAGAGTTATTGACTGCCCAGAAAAATGCTATGGCACAACTCCTGCATACACACAGGTCTTCAATCTAGCTTAGGCTATTATACACACCCCTGACTTAGATACTCAGCAGCTTTATAGAATTATGATGGCAAAGTTAATACACAGCATCACAGTGCTTGTGAAAACCTTCAGGCAGGTGAGCCATTTACAAAAGATATTACTAAGTATGGGAGCCCTATCAGGCTTCATTGCAAACCTTTTGCATTATGTAACAAAATAAACCCAGGCAAGATCTGCTCATCCACATTACTTCTGAATATCAAAACTTACAAGATTGGCTTTTTCTTTGGCTATTTGTTTTTGTTCTTCTAATTTCAGCTTCTCACTCAGGGAGTTGTTTTCACTTTTTAGTTCATCTATTTTTTTCTGAAATACAAATATATTGTATAGTTAGGCCAAGAATTCAGAGCACATCTCCAAACTGCTTTTCAAGTTTTAAACTGTTGCAATGACCCCAGCCCTTAACAAACCTCCAGCAATTCCTGCTTCTCTTTAAAGGAATCTTCAAGCGACTTCCTTTCAGATTCATGGGTGCTCTTGAGCTCTAAAACAAATTATTTTTGCAGATTTTCAATACCACATAAGACATGAAAATTCTTTTTGAAAAGAAACAGCCTGAAAAGCCAGCCTACATATATATGCACAGATGCAGTTGATGGCAATACAGAAAGAACATTTATCATCAACTGATGCAAAGCATGTTTGAAGAATCAGATTTATTCCCACTTCAGATTTGCTGATTGTCCCCTCCCATATCCATTTCATTAGCAGAGAGTGTGTCAGTTTTGAGAGCATTCATCTGCATGCAACAAATGATTTATTAAGCACAAGCCACATCTGAGAAAAGTTGAGTTTCTGGAGGAAAACAGCAAAAACTGAAATTGTGTCTTCCACGAACTTCTAGAAAAATATTTCTTCCTACTTTGCATGCCAAGCAGAGGAGTTTGCTCTTTGAAAGCAATGAAAGCATGACCAGTCTTCAAGACAGAAAAGTACCACTGGAAACTTTGCTATCAAGGGCAGTTAGAAGGAGGGTGGCAATCATCATCACTTACATCAATGAAGTGCAATGTCATTTAAACCTGAGCACGTTCACCGCCCCCCCCTGAAAAACCACCTCTGCCACAGTGTACTGTACACAGTGTCTAGTATTTCTCAACATTTCCATGGCATCATGGAAAACACACAACCTTACTTATCCTCATTTTCAATTTTGAGGTGCTCCTTATGGAACCAGGGGTGGGAGGAATTATTCAGTCACTTGAGATTTTGAGGGCAATTCAGACATCTTTTACTGCAAGAAAAATTCACTTCCACTCACACGTTTAAAAGTTCCATTCAACTACAACAGGATAATGGTTACTGCGGTACGTAAAATAAGGCTTGTCAGTTCCAAAGGAAGGAATTCACCCAATATTTTTAAAGATAGCTGGCTGCCAAGAACAGTGAAGTGGACATAATGATCAAAATGCCTATATATTTTTGTTTGTGACTAGCAGTACTATAGCACATGTACTTAAATACAAAATACTTGCCTGAAAAAGAGGATTCATACTCCTTTTTCAGCTCCTCTACTTTTTCTGAGTGTCTGTTTTCGAGTTCCAGCTTAAAGCTTTCATGTGTGGTATTTAAATTGTCCACCTGCAATATGACAACATGATTTTTCTCCCCTTATATGTATCAACTTAACCCTTGCTTAAAGCATTGTTTCACTGGCTTCATGCACTATGTCAAGTACAGTTTAAATGGTCTAGTAGGATTTAGAAGGAGAAGATAAGCCATGTACAAGACTTAATAAATGAGAATGATGTCTTAAGAGTTTACCACTACCAACAGGATGGTGTGCGTATCTGTCACACGCACGGAGTTGTGGCAAAGCAAGGTCAGAGGGCAGGTGTGTTTCTATAAATCTTACAACTCAAGCTGCCTCAAATATCCCATGGAGCTCTAGAAGTTATTTAAGCTGGCAGAACACATGCGATTTAAACACCACATTTAAACATAAGCTTACAATCTGTACAGCTTAGTGTGGTAGTATTTTTATCACTGCAATGAAGTGGAGTTTCACATTAAATAAAATGAGCAAAACCCAGGATTCTCTGAAGGCTCATTTGTAGCAGAAAGAAGTTGCTAGAGAACTTTTCTACTTTGAGTGTTACAAACCTGCTCCTGGAGTTGGGCTTTGTACTTTTCAGCTTCCTCAATGCAGATACTTTGGAGTTTCTCACATTCTGCAGTGTAAAACTGTTTAAGCCTCTCCTCCAGCTCAGCTAAGTCATCATGATGTTGCTGGTTTAACTTCTGCAAAAACCCTTCATAAGCAACTTGCAGTTCATTCCTATCTCTTTCCAATTTCTCACAAGCTGCAGCAGTGGTTACTGAAGATGTCAAAAGAAAAAAAAAAGAGAAAAGAAAAGAAACTAGATCAAGTTAAATACTGAAGTCACACCTTCATTCATAGGTATTAAAAACAGTGAACATAATGCACAGCAACATGGTCATATACAAAGACAAATATGATTTATCCATGAAATGTGTGCCACCTCCAAGGGCACATGAAAAGCTCTTCACAGAAGTATGAAATTCCATGTTTCTTAGGCTGAAAATTAACTGAACCTAGTTAAAACAGGAACCCACATAGAAAGCACAAGTGTGACAGACTGACATGACATGGAAGAAGGAATGTCTCATGAGAGACAATGAAGTGCTCCAATAAAAAAATTAATTGCATTTGCTACTTCACCTTATTTGATCCCATTTCAATAGAATATTTGTCAGAGTACTTCACTTTTTGACATATAAACCACTTAGCTAAATTTGAAAGTCTTAATATCCTGAAAAATATATGTTTAATGACACCCACATTCAGATAAACCAGAGAAATAATTTTAGCCTGACATGGACAGCCTGATACAGATCTGCCAATCTGAAAGGTACTGCTAATGTGTTTATGCATGAGATATTCAAATATGAAAGACACTGAACAGTTTTAGGCAAAAAATGCAGAGTATTAAGAAAAGAGAACTGCTGTGCAATTCTCTTTACATCTCCATTAACACAGGTCTGCTAAGAAGACTGCCTAGGTTTGTCTCCCCATATCTGCAGCTGGTTAAAGGCAAAACAGTAGCAGCTTGCATTTTTGAGTTTGAAATTTAGCATTCCCAACTCCAGCCAGCCAGGTTTGAATAGGAGGAATCACCTTCCTACTGTTAATATCACTGCAGCAAACACTTTATGCAGTTCCAACTGCACCCAACAGCTGGAAGCAAGGTGAAATAGCATCTCTAACATCTCTAACACAAGTGTGTGGTCACTGACCATGAGCAAAACTGGTACACACTTCAGTACTTTGGTTTAAAATAAATTACTCAGGTGATTGGCTGCTTAAGAGAAAAATCAACTAAAATGTTAACCTGATCTTCAAAGGCAGAAGTCATGAATGCAGTCACTTCACAGCAGGCTGGCACACTGCCCAAACAGTGTAAATATAAACTATGTAAAAGCACGGGAAGAGTCAAGGAGTTTTGTACAGGCAGTACAGGAAATTCTTATCACAGCTGTGTTTGAGCCTTAAGATAAATAAATTATAGTATCTTCAAGGACTGGTTCCCAAAGTAGCAGTGGGTTAGCTCAAGGGAAAGCAGCCTGCCCCATCAGAGTGCCTCAAGTTACACGTGTCTCATTCTTCTTTGCTGCAGCTCATTAAAAGCATGTGAGTAACTTGACGAATGATACTTGCACTCTCTTTTAAGGGAACTGTAAAGAGTCTTGGCCCTGCTACCATCGCTTGGAACCTAAAGTGGAACTAGAAAGTGTTAAGAGAGTGAGCTGTACTGCACAGAAATCAGTCTGCATGTCTGTGTCTACCTGAATTAGGCTTAACAGCAAATTTAGCTGTGCTGGGTCTGTGTGAAAGATCTGCTGATCTGGACAGATTTAGGCCAAGCTCTTCATTCTCTGACTGGCAACAATGCAACAGAGGTTCAGCTGAAACCTACCACAACATTCTCTGCAACCCAAGCAGATTTCACCGTTTTTGATACTTTCTGTACCACCAAGAGAAGTTTTTACTTTCCTATCTTTATTCCTCCCACAAACTTTTCTTACAACTGCTCCCTTTGGGGAAAAAAAAAAAAAAAAAGAAAATTAGCATTCACACTTCTGTCACATTGCAGAGGCATGAAATTATCGAATACATATACTCTGCATTGCCACAATTTTGAGGAAGAGCAAACCTCACTGTTAAAGGACATTACTTTATAATGCAAAGAACCAGGCAGCAAGCCAAATGGAGGCATTACACAGCCAACCACATGCAGATGGATCTGACCTTCTGTACCAGAGTAAGGGCACAGCTGAGAGGCAGGCGACTTGCATGGCTCAGCTGAGGCAACTGTAGCAAAATGCTTCAAATGATCCACTTCATTTAAAACCAACACTGGACGAAGCAAGCATCAAATTCCTCATTTGCAAGGCCAGAGCTATTAGTTTGCCTCCAGTTAGTCAGAAGAATGTGCTGCCTATCGTTGCCTTATCTTTAAATGTCAGCACGCAGAACTTCAGATGATGCAAAGCACTTCAGAAAAAAGCAAATAGCAAACCACGCCTTTGTCAAAGAAAACAGACGCATCAGTTCCCCTTCAGGCAGTTTGCAATTCAGATTTATGAGAAGACTAATGTTACAAAGGCAAACAACAAACTTTTAAAACTTGCACTGGCAGTTAAATGTTGTTAACTTGCAGGTAACTCTAGCCTCCACAAAGCTGAAGGCTGCAGTGCTTCCTTGCAGATCACAAGCCTGACTTGAATCCCTGCCATCCAAACAAGAAGCAGAACTACTACACAACCAGTGAGCTCCCAGTGTCATGGTGGTGCAAGAAATTGACCATGTAAGGCTTCAGCAAAAGCATCAGCTAAAGAATTGGTGATTTGAAATTATGACATGTCCCGTAAACCAAAGTTTGTCTAAATACTCAAGACTGAAATGTCTGCAGCTAGTATTCTGCACAGCCCTATCCAAGTCCAGACTGAATCATGTTGCATCATGACTGCTCTGCCTTTTTAAAGAAAGTTGCCTTTTTCATGATTTGTCCCTAATTCTTTAATTTGACCATTTAGCCACTGACTAATCAAACTTGATCGCTACTCTACTGAAGTGTCTTCTCACTGAACTGATGCTTAACTTTGAAGAAAAATTTGTAACTGGAACATGTGCTCTTCCAGTAGCAAACACACAAATCTCTATTTCAACTTCTCATCCACTTCAGAGATACCTGAAGTGCATACTTCATAGTTTTTGTACACTAGTACTGTATTTCCTTTCCCTTCTTAAAGTGCTTTTCTCCACAATTCCACATCTTCTTGAGCAAAAAACCCATTAGGAAACCGATGGTCCAACAGCATTTCATGGAAAAATCAAGCCATAGAGATGAAAACATGCACTATTCGTTTGTGCATGAAGTTTGTTCAATTTTACCTGTAACACTAAACAGTTTTAAGCTGTAAGGACAGACCATATGGAATGCTGAACTTGGCAGCCAGAAGCAATTTTTACTTCTTTATTCAAATACCAGTGCCATTAATATTTTTTGTCCACTTGGTTGTCCCAACCTCTCTTCTCAATCATACAATTGTCTCTCCCTGTATTATTACAACACAAAGCAAGATTAATCTGTATTTCAGGCCTCTTAACACTGTTTATTATAAATGAAGAGCCTGGTTCTTTTGGGCCAGACCATGACCTTTAGAAATCATGGAAAGTTTTGGTAACAGTAAATCTTCAAAGCAGAAATGCTGTTTTTGACATGTAAAATTACCCTTTATTTGTAGTAGTTAACAATGGCCACTTGCATCTTTGGTATTTCTCTGAGAAGCTTTTTAAGTGCCAAAACCATAAAACAAATGCCTGCAAGAGAAGCATGGAGAACCAGACACATGGCAACTCCCTGCAATAGTGCAAACAGCAGCACAGCCAAACCACATCAACCATTGCTGCAGAAGAGGACTACAAAAGCTGCCTTTGTATCCCCAAGAAAGCTATTTCGTATTTTCACTAAAAGTAGGCAAGAGATAAAACCTGACAATTGTGCAGCATCTCCTTTCACATTTTTTTTATCATTGTAATTATAGAATCATTATCCAATTCAGCCCTTATGGCTAAACTGCTTAGATAAAAACATTTTTCAACTAACATTCCCCTAAAAGTCACCATAACCATAGCTCTAAGATAAAATACAATAGATTTTTTTTGAACCCTGAATTAAATTGTTTGCAAACAGTAGTTATCTTCATAAAATTGTCCAAGACACTCACTGGCCTAGTTATGATTTATGAAAAGGCATTAGACTGTCTGAAATTTTAAAACAGAGTTCACTAGGACAGTAAACTGTCAGCATGTTAATAGATGAACGGATGTGAAAAGGGGATAATTACCACAAAACTCCCCAAGTATTTAGTATTACGTGATATTACATTGCACTAACACTTTATTGCTCAAACCTTGTATTTCACACTGCAAGCTGTATGTTCACTTGACCAGTAAGTCTGCTATAGACAGAAAGACTCATTTCCTTCTCTATACAACATATGTTTTTATACTTATAATTAATTCATGCTTTTGGCAGATTCTCAATATTGAAAATTCTTCTAGCCAAACATGCTTTCAAGTTTATCACTAAGTTTCTCTTGGTATTTCTTCAATAATGAGGCTAATGATACAGGACATTAAACCACATTATGTATTTTTATTCTTGGGCAAGTTAGACAAGGCAAGTAGACCAAAAAAGCCTACTTTAAGCAAAATTTAAGCAGGTATGAGTGAATAAGTAATTTGAAGCACTCACTTCTCTGCCAGGAAGTAAATTCACATCCCCTATGCTGCAAACACTACAAGTGACAGAGTGTTGAAGCAGGCAAACAGGCAAGTGTATGAAGTGTGGCAATTTAGGCCCTGTCTTAAGTGAAACATATCTACCAATTATTAAGTATTTTTAAGGATCACCTTAACCTGAAAACTAAATCACATTCACCTGACCTGTTTGTAAAACACAACATTCTCTTCTATCCAAACCACCAAAGCATCTTGAAGATACTTTGTTAATAAAAAAGAACATGAATGTATTTTGAAGAGAATATAGTTTATCAATTGCCATGCAGCAACTAGAGGTGAGAGAGAGAGAGAGAGAGAGAGGAAGTTGGCATTTGGCTGCCTGACAGGGTACACACAGGCCTCTCCAGGCCACAGAATAAGGCTTAGGAATGGCAATGTTCAAAGGGCCAAGGTGGGCACAGCCCAAGTCAGCTTTGCACCTGCTGTTTTGTAGCAGGACTGGGCTGGATCACATCCAGCATGATTGCAAGGAGGCTCTGAAAGAATTTGGAGTGCAATTAATTTAGAGGAACAGTTTCGTACCTCTCAAGAAATATACAGCCCTTGCAATTTTACTTCCATAATTAAACAAGTAGCTAGATGTTTATGCACTAGCTCCCATCTTTAGAAGGGAAACAGGTGACAAGCAGGACATTCCTACCTGCTCCAGGCTCCCAGAATTAAGGTTTTTACATTTAAACCACAAAGTTTAGTCTTTGTAGCTTGAGATTTTAAGGAAGCCCGTGTTCTAAACCCAACTGTTACTGAATTTGACCTCACTTTGGAAAAGCCCATCCCCCAATACCTCATTGCTAATCCTTGCACATGAGAGCAGAAAGCAGTGTCTGGTAACCATCAGCCCCATGGCTGGCACAGTCACATGGTGGCTGCCAAAGACACATTCTGGGACCAGAATGCATATTCAAGTCATTAAAAAAGCATTTTGGTAGAAAGGGTCATACACAAAAACCCAGCAAAAGAGACCTTCTGACAGCAAATCCATTTGGTTTTGCAAGGCAAATCAAGGAGCTGGGGAATGTGCACAATTAAACTTCAAAGCAAGAAACTGAGAAGTCTAAACTGCGCAGGGCACAAGCTGCAGGAGACTTCGTGTTTCTCTCAAACTCGGCAACATGCAGGGAACAGGCTACACTGAGCTGGGCACACCTGGTTTCTCTTCTGAGACTGCCTGTTCCCAAACTGCAAACCAACTCATAAAAACAGGGCAGTTGGGACTCCACAAAACATGTATACACGGCCAAAATAAGACTCAAACTGCACTTAACCTTCTGAGCAAACCTATGCTTAGATCATACTGGGAATCAAAATTCACAGCACTTACATCAAAACAGTCTATGGAAATAAGCTAAGCTATATCCATTTAACAGTGTCAATAGAAAGCTGATTAGCAGGTATGTATTTAAGCAGATTATTTTCAGCTAAAGCTACTGTTACAAGAATGCCTTTCTCACACCTTGTCAACAAATTATTAATTTAACTTTAAAAAAACCCCACAAAACCCAAAACAGTTCTTTTTAAAGCTAGATAGAATTGAAGACCTGGGTAGTTTTTAATTTCTGTAATTAAATCCACTCCCTTTACATGCTGAGGAGAGCAGTACAGACAGCCTAGACGTGTGACGTGGTTAAGACAAAGGAGCTGCGTGAAGATAAATGCTTCACTGAAACCATGGTCTGGAAACCTTACAAAGGGAAGCGAGCCCCAGGCTGCCATTCAAATGCTCCTGGCAGAACTGACCCAGTAAGATCAGCTCCATGAGGGGAACAGCTGACGATGTCATCCTGCAGCATGTCAGCCAGCATCCCTGCCTGAGAGCTCTGTGCACTCGGGTGTCACACATCCATCAGGCACACTTGCATTTAGAGTTTTTATAGTTACCAACCTACTGAATGGCATATCCTTGCAATGGGAGTCTCGTTTATGAGCTCAGCAGGCTGTTAAGCAAAGCATGAAGGTAACAAGTTTATGGAAAGCTCATTTAAGCATGAGGCATCCTTACAAAGCTTTCAAAAAACCCCCAAACTACACCAAAACCCCCAAAACTGGTAATGGGCAAAAGTGTTGGCCAGCTTTTGGTCCGCCCATCTAAGCAGAATTTTCCCTTTCTAGATAAGTGATAAACATAGTACATAGGTTGATAAAGGAAAAATAATATTGAAGATGCAATCCTAGGGAAGAAAAGAGACTTTCTTGCTCTGATAGCAATCCTTTGGAAATAATTTTCTTGATGAGCTAAACAAATGGGGTTGCTCACAAAGTCACATTAAGTACACAAATAAAAATAAACCTATTTATATTGTCTGTAACACAACTTTTTAGTGATGCAGGAAGGCCATTTCTACATTAAAACTCGAGTTTTGTTGTCACTTCAGTGTAATAGGAGCATCAGCTGCAGCTGACAGGGGACACGACCCTTCACCCTGCTACTCCTTCCCCTTTCTCTGCTCTGGTCCCAGTGCTCCTTCAGTCACATACTGAGCCAGGCCAGGCAGCTTTGGCAAAACAGCACTTCAGGCCACTAGTTTCAGCTGGCTTAGGTCCTCAGGCAGCTCACTGCATTGCTGGGGGCATGGCTGCCCTGGCAGCAATGCTGGCACAAGGAGGACAGAGGGGTGCAAAGGCAGAGGAAGGCCAGACTCCTTCAAAGCCAGCCCTTACTGAGACCTGCCTGGAACAACTGCTAAGTTCAAATGCGTTACATGGAGTTACCACTAAAGGCAGTTAAATCAAGCTTAAAAGCTGGTAGAACCAGCCCCTGCACATTATAGCTCAATTTCATATAGCTGTACGCTAGGATGAGTTCAAAGATTTAATCTCATCAGCCTGAAATAATTTCCTTCCGTTAATTTTACACTCATTCACCTACAAGTCACTAAGGCAAAAATGCAGATTTTGCACAATATGTTTTACAGGTTTATAATTTTTGCCTGCAAATCTCTAAAATATAGCATACAAGTAAGTTAGGGATCAAACAAAAGTATATATGCTGTCACCCATCCTCCCATTCTTTAGAAGTGAGTGCTTTGGTCATCAGACACGTTTTGCAAGGAGGCCCTGCAAGGCGCAGTGAGATCAGTGCCAGGAATTTGGTGAACCTGGGGTCACGCTGTCACAGCTCCGCAGCGCTTCAATCATCTGAGCAGAATTCAGTCAGGGAATTAAATGACTGCCATTACAATACCAGGGCATCTGTCTTCCGCAGATCTGTTTTGCTGCGTTTCTGTTCTCATGATGAATGCAAAAATAAATTCTTACCTAGTTCTCCTCGAAGGTTAACCAGCTCTTGAGATAACTCTTTACGCTGCTTCAGTGCTTCCTCCCTCTGCAGAGAAAAGAACAACAAAAACGCCCAAACATTTGGTTACTAGTGATCTGAGCAGGGCACCTTCCAATAATTAACTTACATGTGTTTTGTAGGAAAAACAAGAGGCAGGAGCAAGAAGCCAAGATATGAATCATTTAGGATAACAGTTCAGCTGTTACAATATACACAGAGGTTCTTCTGTTGTTAAGGAAGTTATACTTTAAAACAAAGAACAGCTTTTTCCAGGATAGTTCTGCAATTAAAATCCTACTTTGCAGCAATTAATTCTATATTTTATGGTGGGTGTAGCAACATAAGCCTCCAGAACAAATCAACTGATAGCTGTCAAGGGCACAGAAGTATAGTGTATATGTGAAAGAGGCATGCATTAAATATTTATCTTAAGCTTACTCAAACACAAAACCAAGAACTTTGCTAAACGCTCAGTCTTCCATGAAGAAAAGGCACAGCCCTGTTCAAAGTTGAATACAACCCACCCCGCTGCTCGCAGTTCTTAATGTTTCATATAGATGGTGTTTCTTATACCGAGAGAATCCTAAGGAATCTGTGAACAGCTCACAACAAAGCAGAAGCACCCATCTCCCTGCTTTTGCCAGGAGCTGTGCCCTGGCCAGGAGGAGGCTGCCGGCCAGGCCGCTGTGCCCCAGACCCGCAGCCAGGGAGCGGCGCGGGCACAGCCACGGCAGAGCCGCTCGGTGGCTCGGCGGTTGCCGCCTCAGCCCACGCGCGGGGTGACAAGGTCCGCGTGCTCTGCTGCCACGATGCTTCACCTTGCTCCCGGCCGGCTCCCCGTGAAACAAACACTCATTACCCTTGCTGCAGCACACTGAGAATAGAGGCACAGCTTGCTGCTAGAGCAGCCCATCTTCCAGCGCCGGCAGCTCCCCGCTCGGCCCCCCGGCCCTCATCGGCGACGCGCAGGTGGCGGCGGCACCGCCGAGCCGGGCAGGTCTGGCCGGGGCCGAGCGACAAGGCTGGACCGTGCCTCCGCAGGTTATCCTGCTTCCGCGCCCAGCGCTCCGACAGCGGCAGATACTGCAGCTTCTGCAATTGGCACAAGCAGCCAGCGATTACTTAAAGCCACAGCCCTTCTTTTATGAAAGGCGAGCCCAGACATTAGATCGATCGATCCCCACTTGCTCCCACGGCAGCCGGGATCACGGCCCTTCTCTGCAGACAACCGAGCTTATTTTTAGCTGTCTCGAGCTTGCTGTACGCTGCTTTCACACTTAATTTGTTGATGCAAAAATAAGCCACAGGAGGCCTAAACTGAATGGGAGAGCCACAGATACAGCAGCTTTGCTGTTGTCAATGCCCAGGCTTATGTTCACAGCCCCGCTGCACGCAAAGAGCTTGAAACTCACTTGGCATGCTTTTCCTTTAGTTAGGATACATTAGGGAAAAGAAAAAAGAAAGCACTGGCCCAAAAATCACACAGACTCTCAACTGAGAGCAGTAAATGAATTTGCAGACTGGTTGAGTGTCTTGGATTAGAGCCACACTACAGCTGGTTCTCCCCAGGGAAAACATCACCTTTACAGCAAATTCCCTCTTTGCTCTTGGTCACTGTCACTGCAGCCTGACCATAGGCTTATGTCTTACGAGCACCCTGTCCTGGAGGCAGGGAACACTCACTTCAGGCCTGCAGAACAAATAAAGCTGTAGAATACACCCTTCTTAAGAAAAACTAGAAAGAATGAGCACCCAAAACCCAGTCATGTATTAAGGTCTGATACAAGACTAATCAAAATGAGCAACTGTTATGCTACACATTCATTTGCAAGTTCTAGGAAATTCTTATGCAGCTGTAAAGGCTGGTAGAAGAAACCAGCCCTTTACTATAAATATATGTATTTTTGACCTTGCATGGTTAAGATTCCCTTTTAATCACTCAATTTAAGCAGTCTTAACAGTTATTTGGACACTTTACACTTTGGTAGGGCTACTAAGTAGCTGTGCTGCAGTTTTATATTAAGCACTTAGAGGCTTTTTACACTGTCAGTGGGCTAAAATGGAAAACCACGCCTCACCCTCCACGGCAAATTCTCAGGAGAGCAGAGCACTCAGTTATTGAAAGGACTTGCCCTGCTCTTCCCTGCTTCTCTGCTCAGAAAGGAGAGATGAGTCATCTCACTCCATTCAACGCCAGTGTTCCCACTATGAACACAGCATCTGATGATGAAAACGGGAATGCTGCAGTGACTTAGCTGAGCTGCGTCCTTGCACGCTGGGACAAAACCTGCTTTCTTCCAGCCCACTCTGTCAGTAAAACATCTCAAATTCTTCCTCGTGGCTGGACCATGTTGCAGACCCTTTTGACACACTATTTTTGTTTAGTGTTTTTAAAGGGGCTTCTTCATGGTCTACATATTTTGTGTTTGCTTTCAGTTACAGAAATTTGATGAGAAAAGGGCATGTGCGATCAGCATATACTAAGGACTAACAAGAAGCTGAGACTAAAAATCCAAAACAAAATCAAATAACAGTGCCTTAGTAATTTTCTCCATGTTTCTTGCTGCTAAGCCCTGTTGCTTTTTGCTGGTGTTGTTTAACCTGTTGCCTCAGTCTTCAGCTTGCCCATTCATAGTTTCACAAATCCAAGAAATCCAGATAGGTTTGTATAATCACCTCCTGCTAACAAATTCATTCAGAAAAAACCTGCCAGCCTAACATAAGAAGACTAAGTTGCTCACGTGGCTAAGCAGCCCCATGAAATAGTCAGACTGACTAGCAGTTAACTTAGTACACTTTTATCTAAGTTCTGAGAGACCTGAAGCTCCAGGTATGGGGGTTTCCCCAAGAAAATATGAAAGCTTCCCAAATCTGAAATCTAAATGCAGCAAAATACCAAAAGCACTTGAATAATCCAGTAAGAGCCTATCTTCAGTATTTAATTAAAAGACAGATATGCATATGCTTTGGGCTGGAATATCCAGCAACCTTCTAGTTTATGCTTAACAATATTCTAGTTGAAAAATCAATACCAGAAACTGGAAGAGCAGAACCAAGTTGGAGCATACAGGATCAAGCAATTTCGGCATTGTTGTCCAGATAAAACCAGCAGTAAGGATCATGCTCATTTAGTTGTCAGAAACTCATTAAGGGTCGTCACACCCCTTTACAATTTCTTCTGGTACAGTTTATGAATTTATGTGAAGATCAGGTAGATTATTTGGTACCTATTTTTTTCTTGTTTACAAAGAATCTATTGTAGGTTGCACTTTAAACAAAACATTCCCCCTTCCATAAACATGGAAGCTATAGGAAGGAACAAGAACAGAATTTAGGGATAAAAGATTTGCCACAGGCAATATTAGGGCAGTGCACCTCTGCCACTGAATGCTACAAAAAAGTTCTCAACACAATGAAGGAGCCTTGGACATTTCTTCTGAGAAAGATTAGCCAGTTAAAAATCCCTCACGTTTTGCAAATTTGACAAGTTCAGGGAGATACAGGCCCCACAGCAAGGACACTTGGGAAGGTGATGTCCAAGGCAGAAGGGTAAAGAACACAACAGCTTCAAAATGACAAAAACTACCAAGCCAGGAATGGAATAAATTACGAAATTTGTCATTCATGTTTGTTTTGTTGGCAGTTATGCAGCCCAATTACAGGCTTAAGAGTATTTTTCCTGGCAACTAGCTGTTTTTGCTACAGCTTGAGATTCAAACAGACCAGCCTAGGGTCATTTTAGATACAAACAAGGCTGAGGAAATATCACTGTCTGAACAGTTTCCATTGCTCTGCTTTAAAAGCAGGAAGCTCTAGAAAAGCCCACATTCCAGAATGAACAAGAGAGACACTTGTACCAAGCATTCAAGCAACAAACCTTCCTGGCTACGTACCTGTACCAAATCTTCACATAAGACAGATACCTCCAAGATGTCAGGTTCTGAGCAGTTCTCAAGCTGGAATAGGTGGGCATTCCTCAAGCATCCCACAGTAACTTTGTTGACCACAAATACAAGAGCATGAAGTTTTACAGCAAACTGGGAACTGCATTCTGTGAGAGGATGTGCAACCAGCCAGACTAACCATTGCAGGTTTCCCAGCACACTCCTGCTCCTGGCCAGGTGGGGTGACACATGTGGGGGGCCCCATGCTCTACCTGCAAATCAAGGCTTTGAGAACCACAGATCAGCTGTGCCTGATCAAAAAGTCCTAATCACCTTTTTGAAGTTTTTCCTCCATGTTAAGACCTGCAAGTCCTTCAACAGTTACTCAATACAAAAAAGCAAATCACGGCAGAAAACAGGTTTTGAGTATGTGTCCAAATAAGCTAACATTGCCCATCTGGTAGTAATAATCCACACATCACAGTTCACATTTTAAACAAGCACACTCCTTTGGGAAACAAAATATGTACTCTTTTGGAACTGTACTAAAGAAAGAAAAATTCACAAGAACCAATAACAAGAAGTTCACATTTGCCTACCAAAAACTGCAAAAACCTGGTATGTCACAAAGGAAGAGACACAACTCACTTCTAGGCCATGAAATATCCCACAGAATCAGGTCATGTTGTAGGACTTTTCCCATGACACAAATGGAGTGGCCATACTGGAATGTTCATCTCAATGCTGGGATGCAGCGTGGTCCCTGCCCAGGGAAGGTGGAGAAAGGCTCTGACAGTGCCAGCACCAAGCTCTCCACAGTGTGCAGACAGGACAGGCGGCTCCAAGTCTCAGGCAAAGGGCAGCAACTGAACCTCTCACTGGCATAACTGGCAGGTGGGAGCATCTCTGACTGGGAAGGCTGTGATCAGCCTTCTAGTTTTAATCAGCAATAGACCTTGCAAACAAGTAACTTCAAGAATCAAAACTTCAAGGAGTAGAAAATTAAGTGTTAAATATAAAAGCATTGGAATGCTTTTTTCAAAAAGCATTTTATTACAACAGACTAAATAAAATTTGTTCAGAGCGCATAAAACAAATTCATCGATGCAAAGAACGGAAGCACTTAGATGTGTTTTGCTATCATATACACAGCCAAATTAATTTCATTCTTGGAAAGAAGAGTCTGGTTTTTGTTAGCCATTTACTGTCAAACCAAACCACAAGCACTTACTCCTAAAATTAAACTTAGACATGCAGAGCATTTTAAAAACGTAATAAATTAGTTATAATAAATTAGTAAATTTGCAAGCATTTCTGTAAGTTCAGACCCTACTGGAGATGTACTTAGGTTGTATGGAAAAAAAACCCCGTAATTCAAATATTTTTTAATAGTGGTGCCATTTCAGTTGTCAACAGGATGTCCTTCTCATCTGAGGAGATATTCCTCTTGGGGGCAAAACATTAGAAATTTAAGTCTACTCCATTCTTGTGCTGCACCAGTCATAAAAAGATGATCATCATCATTGGCTGTAATATAGAAATTGAATCACATCTTTGCATAAACTCCAGTCACTCATGTGTCATCAGCAACAGCCTGGAGGTAATTATGAAGGGGCAACAAAAGGGCCATTCATATCCGCTTTGATGACTTTGGTCCTTATACCACAGTACTTCTACCAGTCCCTGTTCCTTCTTTCCTGGCAAAATCCAATCCTCTAAACAAATCTTCTCATTAGATATTAGCAATTTTAGAAATTAGTATCTTTTAAACTCACCTACTCTGTACCTCATTTAAAAGCCCCTTGCAATGTCTTTTCTTTTGCATCACTTGATGCAAAAGCAAGCTAAAAAAATAAGCCAAGGAAGCAGCACAACAAACACGATTTACACTCCCTGCTCCATGCATATTTTTGAAAGGAGCAGCAGACTATTGCTGTGATAAAATAAAAAAGTCATTAACCATCTCCAATCAATAAATATACAGTGAAATGAATACTTCTAATTTACTCTTGGCCTCATTTGTGTTATGCACTGCCTTTCTACCAAGTGAAATATGCCATCAGTTTTCACCTTGACATTACTTCAAGCAGAATTAAGACTCAGAATACAACATTTACATGATTAGCTGATAGAGATTCGCTGTGATTTCTAATATTTTACTTCTTTTATTTACTCAGTGCATCTATGGAGAATCAGATGTTTTTACCCTGATGTTTAGTGTATGGAACACTAAAGCAGAGAACCAGCCAAACAGGATTCCTATGAGTCACTATGTATTTAACACATTTACTTGCGGGCTCTTTATGCTTTTGCAAGCTTTACATAGGATCTTAGGCTCCCAGGGATCTTTGTTTTCCCATTTAGAAGTCATGTCCACTTTCATGCAATAGCCCTGCAAAGTTAGGTCCAGATGTAGTAATATGGGCTATTTAACTTTACTTCTATATAACAGCCTGTTTTCTGCTTTATAGGGTTTCTGAATGCTAATATTAGTTCTTAATTGCCACATAGAATGACTCCTTCTGTCCCTGTAAAAACTTCAATCTCATAAAAACTAAATTTACCTCATCTAAGCAATTACTTATTTCTCAGTATTTTCTACAGCTTTCTGTCTCAGTCCAACTCATCTGAGTATGACACAGTCCCCACCACATACCATGCAACTTGGACAAGTTATGCAGTCACAATTTAAGTTCTCACATCTATAAAACTGTTACTATCATTATAAAGTTATTCAAAATGTTGCAATAAGAGCCTATGCTTGAGCATAATATTACACTATTTTCTTAATTTCATTTTCAAGACTATTTAAAATTTCACCTGAAAAGGTAGTACAAATCAAAGGGGAAACAAGACTGAAGGATGTTACTTTCTTTCTTCCACTAACTGCTCCCTTCAATTTTGCAACAGATACCTCTATTTTGCTACTGTCATCAAATCTGCAGCTTCTTGAAAAATGTAATTATAAGAAATAACAAGGTAGTCATGAAAATCAGGTTCTTTGTGGAAAGCAACACTGGTTGTCTGAAACACCAAATTTGTTTCAGTCAAAGATCTCTTTTTCAAGACACCTTTTGCTAGGAGCAGCTATAGGACAGGACTCCCAATTCTCTTCAGCTGTAACCCATTCTGAATAACCAGGTGTACCAAATAAATTGCTTAACTGACGCATCTTCTAAAAAGTAATTTCCATCAGAGCCTAGTTTCAGAGTAATTAATGGATTAAAATGTTTTTCTGGATGTTAGAGCTCACAAATCTTCAGTCTGTTGCCAAAAACATTCTTGTTCATTCGCACCACATTTTATGGAGACCTTGAGAATCATTTGAAACTTCCTTGCCTTCCAACAGCTACCTGTCAGATGTAAGCCGCCAGAGCCTAGGTTTGCTCTACAGGGGGAAGCTATTGTGTTATTACTCAAATAATCTCTGTTATGAAACAGAAAATATTTACATTCCTCAAATTCAGGGTATTATATTTTGACTTCTAAGTGATTTTCTTTTTTTTTTAAGTAAAGAAGCACAAAAATTATCTCAATTACATATCCTTATTCTCTCAAAAGAAATTATGTCCATATTTTGGGAAGCCAGACACACCTGGTATGAAAACTCTAATGAAAACTGGCCAAGTTTGACGTTAGGTTCTAGAAAACCAAAACTAAAAATTTTACTCAAAGACAGCTGCTCTAAACAACAGGACTTTTAGGTCAAAAGATACAACTGTTCCAAACCTCTTGGGGTTTAGTGATGCAATGTGTATTTCTGCTCCTTAACCTAGATATGCATTTTTCATTTGATAAATATAAACATTTTCTGCTGAACTTCCACAAAGGCCAGGACAAACATTTCTGATACATGCATTCATGTGTTCCGAAATGGAAAAAAACCCCTCTTTAAACTTTTAAGTTCCCAAGGAAACTAGTATCTCCACTCTTACAGTCATGCACATGTCAGGAAATGCCAGTTACAACAGATCATATACTAATGGCTAACCTAGAAATGCTGAAGCCTGTTCAGCCACACAATTTCTAGCACATTCCTCTGTAGCCTCTCAAATGGCCTCTTCCTCTAAGAAAACTACTTGAAGATAGCACCACAACATTCCCAAGTCAGAACTGTAAACAGCAGTCTTCCCATAACCACACCAAGAGAAGCACAACAGTGAAACTGAGTTTCTTTTCATTTCTGTAGTACCGTGTCTCACAGACACAAATTTGAAGCTCATTTCTATAGCAGAATCTGTTGAGAATTACTGAGATGCTTAATTAGATTCATTTATTAAACTAGAAGAATAAAAACAGGTATTCATAATAGTTAAACATTTTACCATACGATTTTTTTAAACACTTGAGTAGTAGTTATGAATGTGGCAATGTGGCAGTTTATGCACTAAAATGAGAGGATGAAAAGATAGTATCTGTCAATTCACACTTCGAACAGTTATTAAGTCATTCAAGTAACTCTAACTACACATTACCCTTTCCTGTGACCGATAAATCTGTCTCACACAGACAAATTTAAAACTAGATTTAAAACCAAGCTAGTACCATGCTGCTAAAACAACCACCCTCCACTCCCAAAGATGTAAGAATTTATACCCAGCAGTGAGTTGGAGGGGCTCACACAGCCTTGGGGGGCAGGCCTGAGGCAGGGGAAGGGGCTGAGCATCCCTCAGAAGGCACTAAGTAGAGGCTCAGGCATGAGTTGCCACAGCCTCAGCCTTGTCAGCTGGTGATGTACCAGGGTTCTTTGCCTCCCAAGGGAGCATCTGGCTGTTAGCCACAGCTGCAGACCTCTCAGACACACATTCCCACCCCACCCCAGCAGCAACAGTTCTTCACATCCACTCCTTCCCACAGTAAACCACTGCATGGGGACATACCCATAACACTTTGAACAAGGACAGACCTGTAAAACTAGACCCACAGTTTCTTTTCCCTTTCCTGACTAGATGCCTGAACTGGTTCCCCAAAGAAGCCCAAGGATACACAAGGGCTAGGGGAGAGAGGGCAGGGCTGCAAGAGTGGCATCCCCAGCCTGACTTACCACAGACATGCTAACCACGTATTTTAAGCCTCTGTGAACATATCTTGTACTGAAAGGACAAGAAATAAATTCAAAATGAATACTAGTGGAAGTTAAAAGATCAACTCAAATGCAGTAGTGCAAATTTCAGAGCTCAATGCAGTTGAAGGTTAACGGAAAACAGCTTTCCTTGGCACTTCATGCGCTTATTGTAAATGGCCAATTTCACCATTTCCTCTGTACTGCCATTTTTCTTTTCTTGTTTGAACTTAAAAAACAGGAAAATAGTCATGAAGTAACAGGAATTACCAGGGGATCAGGGGAAGCGTGGTAGTCTAGAAAGACTCAACTTGCTTTTGTGATTAGTGTGCAGTTTGACTTGTGTTCCTATCACTGCCAGCACACACAGAGCTGTCCAACAATGGAAAAACTCCCTGTTCTCATCAGCCACACTGTTCATTGCCATCAAATATTCTGGATGCCAACAGGTTTTCCATCTAGCATTAACCCAGTGCAATAATAGCTCCTTGTGAGGTAGAAATCAGTTTTTTAGGATTTTTAAACTCAGACTGAGTCTTGGTGAAGGTAGCTAAGCATAGACAGCTCCACGCCCCCTAAAGAAACACTGACGGATCAAGTGGGAAGTTTTTATCAGAGGCAGCTGTTATTATTGATAGCTCCAAGGTAACTCTTGCAACAAACAGGTTTGAGCTCAGGCAGTGTTTTTAGAGAGATTCTGGCTCAGCTAGAAACAGCAGAGCAGCATTGCTCAATCCCATTTAACCCTTCCACAGCAGCCTCTCAACTTCACTCCAGATGGGCTGGCTGCATTTTTGACAGAAGTCATTGCCTGTCAAAGCAAGTCCTTATTTCGTTCGCAGCTATATTCCACTTCAAATGAGCTCATAAGAAACAACTTTAAACTTCTGTGCAGAAATACATGGGGAACTCTTGGGGAAAAAAAACCCAAAACCATGACAGTAAAACCAAACTAATCTAACAGCCAAACCACATCCCAGTAACTTCCGCTTTGAAAGGAAAGCGGGAGAGGCCACAGCAGATTTTGTCAAGAGGCTCAGGCTGGGCTGCCCAGCCTTGAAGTGACCCAAGCCTCTCCAGTACTTTACTCCATTTGGCCAGGCAGCCTGTCCTTGACCCCATCTCACCCTCGCACTGGCTCTGACCACACATTAGGACAGTCCACATCACCACCTGGCAAAGAAATGCTCTCTGGCTGGTTCAGCTTTCTGATTTAGCTTTCTGATAGTGGCAGGCTGAATGGGCTTTCTGTAGGGACAAACCAGCACTAGAGGAGTCCAGAGCAGGTCCTCCCTCTGGTTGCAGAAAGCTGTTTCTTAGGCTGCATCATGTCATGCTCTAGTGGGAAGAATGGAAGCACAGCTTTGTTCCTCATATAATCAGCTAAGCACGATTTTTAAATCTTTTTTCAAAACCAGAGAAGCTGAAGCTACTTTCAGTTGGCTCTGCAGTAGTTAACCTAAGAGACCCTACCTCATGAGCTAAAGCCTAACTTGGAATTTCTTCCTGAGTTTATCCAGAGTTTGAAAACTACATCAAAGGGGTCCCCAAGGGATACCTCAGAAAAATAATCATATGGCCAGCTAAGATTAAGTTAGCTATACCAGAATCCACTCCTCCCCCTAAAGGAAAAAATCCCAAACAAACGAACAAAACTAAAATTACTCTTCACAGAGTTCCCTAAAAGACTGAAATCCTTCAGGACATTTCGCCCAGCTAACTAACAGATTCCAGGTATTCCTTATAGCACCATGGCAGAAGAGTCCTTCTCATCCCTATGGTATATTCACAAGAGTAAGGCAGTGACTCTTCAGAAAGTATTGTCTTATCTCAGGAGAGAGCAACCTCAAAATCAATAACTGGTATGAAAATACATCAATATGTCATATCTAACTCAATTTCATGTGCTCAGACTTAACTGTCCAAGATAACTAATTTTTTACAATTTGACAGAGGTATTTTTCTTCTTTCCATCTAGAAAAGACTAACAAAGAGGAATAAGGAGCAAAATCACTAGTTTCTTCCATGCAGTTCTCTTTTCCCTCCATCTTCACCATCGCTTTTTCCTTAATTAAACCCCCCATTATTAAAAAACTCCCACATTTGGGCTACAGAAACCTGTAAAATTGCCTGGAAGAAGCAAATTAGTATGACAGGCTTCTTCTCACTAAACATGACATTTATAAAGTATTTGTGGATTTTAAAATGTTGCAATACAAAGTATTTGAGAGAAGAAACTAGGCCAAGATATTTAATTGTAAGAGTTACCAAAAAAATCAGTGTGCATATTACACAGTAATTAGAAGATTGAGCAGAAGTTTAGCAGTGAGAAATTCACATATAAATTTCACAATATCATGTTAGATGACAGGCATCCAAAAATCCTGTATCAAATTGCTTTGAAGATCTCAGACTAGTTCCTTAGCAGAGAAAGGTGTTCCAACCAAGAGTTTAAAAAAACCCCAACCAACCAATCCCAGAAAATTGGCTAAGAGCCACTGCTGTTAGAGTTGAACCAGACTATGAGATAAAAGAAGTATTTTTAGATTAAATGAAAGCAAGCAGATACTATCCCATGAGAATGTTACATTTTTCTCAGCATACTACGACAAATTAGTTGCTTTTTTGTATATCCGACTGTAAAATCACCAGGTATCAGAAAAGCTGAAATTGATACCAATCTTAGAACATTAGATATAAATGCAAGAGAAACAGCTACTAAAGCCTTCATCAGCTGTGCAGTATAAATTCGTAACTATATGTTAAAATTTCTTTGACTTCAGATTTTTCTTTTCTCAAAAGTTTTCAAAGCAGACCAACAGTTTCTAGTGCAGTACCAACCTGATTAGGTCATTATGTATTTCAAACAGACTAGAAAAATTAAGATTAAACCACATCAGATTAATTCCACTCCATTATTCCAGGTGCATTTCTATATTTTTATTAATAATTTAAGACACCAGCAGCAATGCAGGATTCAATAAATAAAACTGTAACAACTCAGACTTTATTCTGAGTAGCTCAAAAATATATCTACCCTTTAAATACTCTTTCATAACAGATAACATTTTGCCAGATAACAAAGCAATGCCATACAGATTATCTGTTGAAACTAGTCTTTCCTACAAGGGCAGAACTTGAAGTACATAACTGGAAAGCTACTCAACCCTGAAGGACCCTCTGACTGCAAACATTTAAAAACTCTTCTCAAAGGCATGTGAAGCTGCAGAGGCCGTAAAGCCCAGTGTCATGGGTTTAATTTTTTCCTATCCAACTGATGCCAGAAGCATAAACTTCACATGAAAACAGAAACCACGGGAATGGAAACAAAAAATTTAGGATCAGTATAATAGTATTTTCTGAAGCCCTTGTTGAGAAGAGTTCAAAAAATTAAAGCCAAAATTGATGAGCAGTAAGTTTTTACCTCAGACTGCAGGTGCTGGATGACAACTGTTAGTGCTTCAAACTTCTGGTTACTGGATGTCAGGAATTTTTTCAGCTGCAGGATGATTCCACTTTGGGTCTCACATTTTGTTTTGTACTGTATCAACTCAGCCGCTTTTGTGCCAGGTGGACGTGCATCTGTGGAGGCTTGAGTCCGTATGCACGAGCTCTTAGGACTCCGCTGCTTGCCCTTGTCAACTAAGACAACAACAACAGATTAATATGCATTTCATGCTGAAATCTCACCAAAATGTAAAGCACAGGTGCAAAAGAAAGTAGTTATAAATACCTACAAACACTTGCTAAAATACTAACTAGGAGAAAGGCCTATTTCAGTCGCACTGCAGAGCAGACTCAATCTGTCAAGGTAATTCCTAACACCATAACCTTGGATACTGTGTTTTGCACTTCATCCTCATCTTCATGTATTCTGTGATGCATACTTCTCAGCATACTCTTCACACTGTGCTGTGAACAAATACTTTTATAAAATGCAAGATCTCTGTCACCCTACCTATTCAGTAAATTATTTCTAATATAAGACTTGTACACTCTTGTGTGCAACATAGATTTCATATTTCCTGCACCCTAAAGTACTGCTGAACACAAAACCATTTTCTCTACATTTCCTTTGATATTTTTCTTCCTTTTAAAATTTTAATCATAAAAACTCCCCTTTCTGCAGCTCAGGCCTGAGCTTTATTAACTAGAGGTCTTGCAGCATTTCTTAGTGCCAGAAATTTCAGTCACAAGGATAAGACTTTAAAAATGCTCTGAAATGGAATATATTTCCATGTATTTCAGTATATTTCAATAATCACAGTCCTGAAACTACATTATTGATTTAAAATTCTTACATATGTGGCAACCTCAATGCTTTCATAGTACACAATCATCTCATGTCAGAGGAAACCAGATTACATAATCCAGCCCTTGACTCATAAACACTTTATAGGTTACAGGTTTCTCTGCTGCCTTCAGACTGGAAAGGGAGTGCATTACTGCTGTGCAGATAGGGCCAGTATTCCCCCCTTGATCACAAAGGGAATGAGCAAATACTTCTGCAATAAAAGGCTGATGCAATAGATAAATACCCCTTGGCAATTTAATGAAGACATCTAAGCAGATTACTTTGTACAGTTTCAACTTAACAAGATTTCTTCACGATAGAGTGAAAAAACCTGAGAGGTGAGATCTGGAGAAAAGAAAAATAGGAACATGCAGAAAAAACAGGGGACAAACTAACCAACAAGACTCAATCCTTTCTGAATCCCAAGCACCTGGTTTGAAGGCTGTCAAATGACCCTAGAATCATCCCAATAGTGTAAGGTTCAATCTCACAACTGGAGACAGTATTAAAAACAAAAGCTTTGATTCTCAGTTAATGTTAGTCTGACTGACAGAACATCTATTGCATTAATACATCAGTCTTCCACAGCCTCCATTTGTTTTTAGTCTTTGAAAACAATCTTCCTGTTCAAAATACTAACATACTCTGTGCCATTTTTACTGAGCCTGATATAAAGTGCCTCCTGAGCCTATTAATTTTCCAAATAAATCCCCTCTGGACAAGTTTTTCAGCTAGTTAGAGAATTGTCAGCATATTGCTTTATCATGTACAGATGCCCTTGTATTCTTGGAGATTTCCCTACACTTCTGCTCAGAGATGCACACTGTTAAAGGGTGTATTTTCAATTAGAAACATACCATCATTCAGTTTCATAGTAGAGCTATTAAAAGGTATATCAACCCAAATAAAAATACAAATTTGTATGACAAAAGAATCAAGCTTGGCTACCTGTTCCAGTTATTTTTACCACCATGTACCTAACATGACCACTTCTTTTCTCACTGTGCAGACATAACAATGAGTTATGACAATGAGTTTTGAGCAGACATTTTTACACAAATGCCAGTTCATGTCTGAGAGGAACCATGTCAAATTTCCAGCCATCTTATGGACTACTGCGTGTAGGAAACTATTGGTTACCTTCTGAAGCTCCTTCAAAAATCACAAGAGCTAATAATCAAGAAGAGAGGGGGAAAAAAGAGCAGGAACTAGAGAAGAAATATCTACAGTCAGTTCTTCCCTTCTCTACTGGTTTATATACTCCTACTCTCTCATATATTCCACCTCCCTTCCTGAATGCTGCACTTATGACAAATAGAGAACCAGAGCATTATTCTTGATGTAGGAATATTGAGTAAATTCACTGATACAGATGCTAATGTCAGAATTTAATTAAATATTTTAAATTAGTTTTACAACTATTACTAGGACCCTGACAGAGCTGTGTTAGACCTGAACAAATGTTTGCAGAAAATTTTTACTCTGGGAAAAAATTACATCACACAGTTAGTTACCTAATGAAGGAATTTCATTTAAATACAGTGATACAACAGCTAACCACAAATGACAAAAGGTTCCAATTATCCATTGTTTCCAGAGTTCCGCCAGCCCTTATCACTTTGTCAGCTTCATACCGCTGCTTTTATCCTGCTGCCCAGACCACCAAGTATTTAAGAAGCTCATTCTAGCATCCAACCAAGCCAGCCCTTGATACTATACTAAAAAAAGCTGAAAAAAAACCATGCATGAAGTGAAACTCAGTGACATTCCTGTTGGCAATTTTATCATAGACATGTGCTATACAGAGCCATTTCAAATGCTGAAAAGCATGAACCCTCTGTAGCATGAACTGCCTCTACAGATTAACACCACTGACACTACGATGTTTATTTATGGCCTACGTACCTCTGGGCAATGACAGATCGTTTCCAGATTTGTACAGAAGGCATGCTGTGGTGTCAAAACAAAAGCCATGCTTTCATTAAGACAAAACCATTGTGAGTCTGATTACTAATCTCACTACATCAATGACAGGGTCTAATTTAAAGATAGTATTGGTTACCAGCCCAAGTCATCCTCACTTTGGCCTGTTTACCAGCCACCTTTATACAGTCAGACTTGTAAAGCAGAACAATTTCCACCTATAAATTAGGTTCTGGAGTCCTCTCTAACAGGCTCAAAACCATTTTAGCCAATGTAGTTGAGAAGTTCAGTATTGGAAGACTAAAAATCAGATTTGCAAGGACTGCATGTAGCACAGTAACTGGACAGAAAATCACCATCTGAAGTCCTGCCCTTCTTTATACCAGTAAAGAAAAAATATTAGCAGTGATTTTGCAAAGACTAAGTCTTTTGATCATTGAATCATTCACAGAAGATTTGATTTGGATCTTGGAAAAGGTCCACAAATCCTCTCACTCCCTCTACAGTCATTATATGGATGGCACAGCAGCCAACTCTAGTTCACTGGGGAGAGCATTAAACACATTCCAAGCTTTTCCATAAAGCAAACTGTTTCCCTTCTCTACTTAATAGCCCTTCAGAAGAAAGAAATACACAACTATCAGTACACAGGGTGTGTTCCATAAAGTTACATTTAGGTGCTGGGGTTCTGCCAAGTACTTGACAGTATTTTTCTGGCTGGCTACCTCAGAGCTTGCATCGTACTGTTGGTTTCCTGAGCCTCCCTATATTGTGCATTGTTGCTGGATTACCAGAAAAATCTGTAACACACTTCATTGGTTTGCAGAACCAAATCAAAGCCTTCCTTTGCATATCATGTACTAGGAAGGTATGTGTAGTAGTATCTAACAAGAAATTATTTTAAGCAAGAGATTCAACTTCTAAAAAGAAAATTACATTTTTTAAAAGCATTTCAAATAGCTGAAACAAATTTCTTGACAAGCACAAGTAGAAACAACCTTACTCTCTCCCCACACGTGCAGTCCCAATTGTCTTACCCCCAAGCACCTTCTTTTCACATTCCTCATCCAAATTGTTAGCTTCCATAGGTCTTTCAAAACCCATATGCGTCTGGTGTAAGCATTTTTCAAAGAAAAATCCTTGCTCAACATTTTCTCTCGTGGGAAGATGCAGGCTGGTAAAAACTTTCTGCCTCTCCTCCATTTTCTGGAAAGCCTTGTCTACACATGTTAAATTGGTGCTCACTTCTTTGATCAGTAAGACCAGATCAGCCTGAGTATTTAATCGAGCCTCCATTTCTTCTCTTACTCGCTGGATTTCCTCAAGCACAGTTCTTATATCCAACTGACTGGACTTCACCTCTGCTTTGAGATCTTCTTTCACCTGTTGCTGGCTCCTCTGCAATGCTAACACCGTTCTGATTTCCTTCTGAGATGTTTCCACATCGTGCTTTAGTGCCTTCTGCCCAGCCTGCATTGCCTCCTGGCTAGCTTTCACTTCTGCCAACAAAGCAGCGATGCACTCCATCCCAATCCCACGGGAGTTGCAGGATCTCTTCCAGTGTCACAGCTTCCAAGCAGTCAGGGACATTTGTGAGCCAGTATCAGATTTCCCAGGATAGCAAGTGAGCTAGCACACAGCCCCTGGGACGGTGTCCTACCTCAATTTACAGTACCCTGCAGTGAAGGTACTAGGTAAAAGTCTTGTTCAAGGTGAGCCAAAGGCACTAAATAAAAGACTTCAACAAGCAGGGCTGTAGTCAGAGCTCCTTCTCAAGACTCAGCCAGAGTACTAATCAGTTTAATTGGCAGCTTATGCCACACCTGGATTTTTTAAAATCTTTTGCTGACATCATTGTACGTGGGACGTCACCCCAAAAGCCACTCCCAAGAGTCATTTGATCTGTGCATCAATCAAAGTATGTCTGGGCATCAGTAACCAGGTTTGTTGCAATGCAGCCAAACACTGCGAGAATGCAGTGGCCCTTCCTTTATGGCGCAAAGGCTCAAAGAGAGCCTGAATTGCCTGCAGGGGCTGAAAGCCAAACAGTTCAACAGCGCATAGTTATTTCAATTTTATATTCAACAAGGTGATTATGCACCTGTTCTTCTGCTAATGTTTGCAGTGAAGATTCAGGAGTACATCTGTGGGCACGTTTGACATTGCCCCACTCCCACTGAGTGCCCTCCTCATTCACACAGCAAGCAATACTCTTTAGGCAATCTCTGGCAGAACATAGTTCCTGAGGAAACCCTCTAGTCCACAAACAATAAAGACCTATCACAGCAATGCGGGAAGACTGACTAATGAGATATTTTTGGCACGTTAAGGAGGCCAAACCTTTTAGCTATCAGGTCTGAGTATTAACTTTTCTCTGTAAAAGCTAAGGCTATTCTAACTTTTAAGCACAGAACTCTTAATAGGTCTAGGCTACATGTGAAAACAGGTAGATTAATGACACCAGGCTGTTAACTGTTGTGTTACACAGCAGTTTAATTACCCAATCACTGGATTCAGTTTGGAAAAAATGACCAATACCATATAGAACTTGGTCTATGGAAGGTGTCAGTCTCTGCTTTCAAAGAGGTGAGCAAGTACTCGGTACAACACCCAGGAGGAACAGGACTCAGACCACACAAAGCTGGAGCTCGGGAGAATTTATGCACCACACCTTTGTCCCTGTCATGACTCCAAGATGCTTTCAGAGGCAGTGATGATCCCAGAGCAGAAACCTATGCTATCCATCAAAAACTGCATAACTCCCATCAGAATTGTTTAGGGCTGGGAAGCATCACTAGGAATGCCAATAGCCCATGTGTGCACAGATGCAGGATTTCCAAATCACCACAGTGCTGCTGGCCAAGAAGCCAATCTGGGGAGTCTGGCCTTCAGGGAAAGTTTACTGCTTACTTGCCAGTTCTCCTCCTATGCTAGTCCAAGCACACCAATGGGACCAGGAAGGTATCAGAGATGCACCCTCCACAGAGAGCACCTCATGGCTTGCAGGTATTTCCCAACTGTTTTGCTATCACAGTGGCTATCACAGTCCCTGGTGAACACAAAGCTGAGAGTGGAGTTTTTTCTCAAGTCTCTGTATCACCTGCCAGAAGGCCAGACATGGGCTTTGTGATGGGATTTCCCAGCACAGCTATAGGCCGCAGGTATAATGTCTTCTCCTTTTTGGTTCCTTGCCCCATTCCTAGCTGAATAGCTATCCCAAGAGCTCCTAAGCATTATTCTTCACACAGTCACCACTAAAGGCTAGTACATGGGTTGCAGAAGCCCAATCCATCTGATCCAGGTAACATCTTTGACAAAAGATTAAGGTAGGTGAAGGGAGTAAGGTACGAGCAATAGCAGTACTTCTGCATCTCTTGACCAACACCTGCAGTAATTTAACTGAGCAGTGTAAGTCTTCATTCCACCCTTCACCATATCTTAGCAGTTCCTAAAATCTCACTTGGTGAACCATTTGCAAAGACCTTGTCAGACAGCAAAATCCATCTGAAATTATTTCCACTGGTTCTGTTGCGATACAGCTGGAAAACAGGTGATAAGGAGGGTATTCCCAGACTCATGGATGTAACCATCCAAGATCTAAATCTTCCTAAAAACTTTAGGCAACTAACATGAATCCTGTATTTATACTAAGATAAATAGCTCAAGTGACATCCTGTATACGTTTAATAAGATTTTAAAGGTATAGTTCCATGAAGAGTGATTCCATGAAGCAGTGATTTCAGCTGAATTAACAAAAACCAAAAACCAAAATCCCAAAACACCCCGCCCCCCCAAAAGGTTTTGGGGTAAAAAAAATCTCCAACTGATACCCTGATCCTTCTGTAGTGCAACACGTTCCCCCAGACAGGGACTCAGAGCAGAATCCTAACTACAACATCAATGAGTGCTTGAGGGAAGCCTTTCTCAATAAGCTACTTTGAATGCCCGGCTGACAAAGCTCAGGTGACTAAATTAGGTGCTGCAATTGTCATTCCTGTCCAATGTCGCCAAATCCAAAAGCTGCAGCCTCCTTCCTATGAGTGTGCGCACCCACCCTAATTGCCAAGTGTTCTCTGCTATAATGTAATACACTGAAGATAACCTGTCCTTGGAAACTTATCTCTTGCTCTATATGAATACATTAATTCGAATCGAGACTGCAGTCAATGTATTTGGTATCTTCCTCACTTAGACTAAGATGGGCTGACTGATCATAAGGAATCTTTGGCAATTTGTAAAGATTGTCCTCTTGACATAGATTTCAGGCAGGTTTTTTTTACTTTTCTCCACTCTGGAAGACACTCTTTAAAACCTCACCTAAAATTATCAGTTAATAGTACAAAGCAAATTTTAAGTCCACAGAAGTTACTGCTCCTCTGAATTTTACAACCTGTCTCTCAACAGGAATACTGGATAGCTAATGACAGATGGAGAACAGCTTTTATCAATGCACGAGTTTCCCAGCCTAGAATTCATTGCCTCAGAATTACCCATTTCATCTGCTGTACATCAGCTTCTCCTCCAGCTAAGATGTCTCTATTTTTGATGCATCTCAAGTATCTTAACGTTTTCTTCTAAGAAAAACATTCCTGATTTCATAGACTAACATAAGTCAACCAGTGAGGAGGATTTCCTCTCAAATGTACATTAAGGATTAGGGCAGAAGAAAAAAGGCCTTTAAATGAACTCTGGTCTGTTTTGTGTGGGATGTGTTTGAGGTTTGGGGGAGTGTCTTTTATTTTGTTTTTAAGGGATTTCTTTTGCATTACAGAAACACTGAAATCTTTTAGACAATTGCCAACCAACAAACACAAAACACCCTTATCTCTACAGCTCTGATATTGCCTTCCCTCTGTTACAATGTGTAAAAGTTATTCAAGTAATGCAACAGAAAGACCAATCAATAATTTGATCTCACAGCTGTGAGAATAAATTTGCCTTGTGATAAGCTATGGCCATTAGGAGAGGACAATTTAAGAACATCCATACAAATAAGGAAGCTGTTGGGTTCAATCTCTAGCAGTACATACATTACCTCTGAGAGGACCTAGAAATTCAGCTAGCTGTAAATTACCACCGTAAATTCTTTTAAAACTCCTGGTCTGGGCTATAAACACAGGTCAGACAAACACACAGGGAAAACAGTCACAAAACTAAATTGATGGCATCTGCAGAGGGCCTGGCAAATCTTCCAACCCCCCCAGCCCCTCCACAGCTTGGTCAACTGTAATTTTTGCCTGTATCCATCTTGGCAAGTGGCAAACACACACCTTCTTGCTATGCCTCTCAGAGTCCAGGCTGGTGATGTACAAACACAGACTCCTGAAGAAGTGATGTTTTGTTTCTAAGCTCTGCCTCAGGCCTGTCTGTGTAAGCTGGTGCAGACAGTCCCAACTCGCTCTGTTCACACTTCAAGCATGCCAGTCATGAGCCAGTTTCAGTTCAGAGCAAAGAGACTTTTTTTTCAGAGTTGCACCTGGACAATCTGCCCAACTGAAATGCTTAAGAAGATGCTGTACCTCAAGAGCTTCTTCAGCCATTTATTTAGTTGGTCTTATCTCACCACAACTGGGTGAAGAGAAACAGCACTTCTCATCTTGCATCTCCCCATGCAGTAAAACGATGTGAAGCCCAAGACAACAACCAAATGCTTCCTAAAGCAGTACAGCAGCTCTCCCTTTCCTTTACTCTTACTGTAAACCCTTGAGCTTCCCTTTGTTAAGGTCTGCCACTAGCCTATGTCCCGGAACATCAGCTTATTTCAGCTGTCATTAAATCCTTTTCAAGTTATTCTGAACAAACCGATCAACCACCACAGAGGCTTTTAAGAAAGTTGCAGGAACTGAACAAAATTTAACTGCAGGCAGGTGAAACCTGACCTAGTTGCTTAAACTGACTCAGGAGGACTAAAACACACAGCAGAAATCTCTCTGCCTTTTTTTTTTTTTTTCAGGTGCTTTTCAGCACATATTTTTTAAATGCTGTGCAGCCTGGAGGGGGAGTGCAGAGTCATCACATATTATTCCAGGCATTCAGTTTGAAGTACTGTTTCTGAAGTCTGCATCTATCCATTCATCTGCTGACTTTAAGTTATTACAACACTGACTTCTAGCCTCAGTGTAACATTGTAAATCCATCCCTTTTCACTCCCCACTTCTAAACACAGAACTGGATATTATCTTTGTACACACAATAATGAAAAAGAAAGGGAACTCTCAGAAGTATTTATGTACTCCTAAGATCTCTATGGCTGTTTAATGTTTTAATCAAATGCTTAACACACACATATTTTGCAGCACTGGACACAGAGGATTTCATGCTGGTAGGATCAAGTCTCTTGTGAAACAAAACCTATTAGCATGTCAAGTGCTTCCCTGTCCGTTGTAATGCTGACTGCTAGGGAAGAAACCAAATGTTTATTGACCATACCAGAGTCCTGCCATCTAAAACTGTTACTTAGTTTGTTTCTTTCACTGGAACTCAGGGGAAAAAAGAGTTTATGACCTTTGGAGCTTTGGCTCCTAGATAAGCCTCAGTACATCTTTCCTGTCCCTACCCACACAACAGCCTTTGAACTGGGTTCCTTGAGGGTACATGCTTATTGAAATTAACAAATTCCATTAAAACCTCAGTATTTCTCAATCCAAACCATGCCTTCATCCAAGTAATCAGCACTGATGTGTCTCTTGTTTCCCTTCGATGACACCTGTCCTACAGAATATAACTCTGGGGCTTGTACAACTGTTTCAGGACACCGTCCAGTGCACTACATATTGCCTGGAACACTGCTTTTGCCTCTACAGGAGGCATGTTAATGACACGTTTTCATTTGCCGGCAATTTGGTAAGATCTGTTACTATATTGAATCAGCATGCTGCGTTCGCCTTATTCACATTTCTTCAGATTATGATTTATGTTTCAAAACCTCCATTAACATTATATTAAACCTTCACAAGGAGCTCGATTATGGTGTTTGTGAAGATACCTAAACGATATCTGAGAAAATGCATTACCTTCCAATTTGCTGGTGTCTTCCCAAATAAAAGTGTAAGAACGAGTGTTAGCCCAACTCATGTCATTGCTGCAACGACCTGATCAACCAGTGTGTGCACCTTTTAAAGAGCAAGTTTCAAAGGAAAGTTCTGTGATCAAGACACTCTTAAATGCACCCTATGCTGTTCTAGTGTTATACATTTCTTTGTCGCTTTACCAGTTGATGCTCCTTTTTCAGTTTTGATGATGATAAAGCTAGTAGTGGGTGAGATGATGTCAAATGGCCACTTATTTTGTCAAACTGAGTAGTGGTGCATTGACAAATTTGGTGATGATGGCAGGAAAGAACGTTAAACACCACTTCAAAATAGCAATGTCCAAATTCTCTATTAGATTAGAAGCTTGAAAGGGATAATCTTTGGAAGTCACATTTCACAAGGGACTTAATGTTTAAGTCTGGGACTCCTTTATGTGTGTAATTAATGTATCAGACAGATGCCTGTTACATGCACAGTACATATGCAAGGCTGACTAAAACTGAAATCTCACCGTGATTCCCATAACACTTTAAACCTTATGTACCACAGGCGTATCTTAGAGAAACACTAGTTGGGTTTTGAACACCTAATATACAAAGTGATTTTGTCCCAGCATTCACAGTGTATTTTGTCAAGTTTACAGGAACTGCAGTATGTATAACTGAATTAAGTTCTCATAGCTCAGTTGGTTAAAGCATGGTTCTAATCATTCCAAGGTTGTGGATTTGATCCCTATATTGTCATTCTCTTGGGAGCCGGACTCAATGATTCTTGTGGGTCCTTTCCACCTCAGAATATTCTGTGTGATTCTGTGCAACCTAGTAAACATCAAGCACGAATATGAGTCACACACCTACTATAAAGATAAAAATATTAATAAGCCCACCATACATTCAGAGATGACCACAAACAAAACAAATTTGGAATGCAATGCGATTTACAGAAAACAACTCTAATGTGCACCAGCTAGATTCCCAGTGCATCAGCATTGTCCTGGTTATTTTATAAATAACCAAGGGCAATATTGATGCTTGGTATTTTTTTTTAGCTTGTTTTGAACTAGGACAAAGCCTAACACGTTAGCTACATAGCTACATATCAGTATCTGAGGGAAAAGAAAAGAAAAATGGGAGAACTAGTTTATTGTATTAGAAAGTCTAGAGCATGGGTGTTTTGAAATAAGAGTGATTGATCATACCTACATTAATGAAACTACTTAATCCACCTTAAAAAAACCCCACTGTCATCCATTTTTAATGATAAAGACAACAACAAGATGGAAAGTAACTGCATAAGGATATTATGGTGTGCTGATGCTTTGGCCAATATAGATTGAATTAAAGACTGAACTATATCTCAACCTATTATCCTCCGTTTAGGTATTTGAATTCTGCTACATCAGTTAATCAAATACACCACAGGCAACCTTAAATCTTGGAATTCCCTAACTTTACAATATACAATATACTGGAAACTAGCAATTATTTTACACAAGGAGTTTACATTTTGGTAAGTTTCTAGTTCAGGTATTTCTCTGAGTAGACAAAGAAACATGTGAAGCAGTTGTCCTTTTTCTTATAGTTGCAGCTGTGCCTTGTCATCCATGAAACACACAACTGCCAAAAAAACCAAGCATGGAGTGATGTTGAAGACTGGTGTCTCTCCCTTCTGCTCCTATTTCCTCTGAGTCTGTTCTCTCCCTTTCTGACTCCTGTACAAGAAGTTGCTCCTTACTGTCTGGTGCCCTCTACTGCTTCATCACAAGTACAGGATATGGCATGTTTTTGCCCTTCGTTCTGCAGCCTCTGTCTACACTATCAGGACCCAGAGTCAATTGGGACAAGGAATCCCACTGTGATTAGTTCATGCTATCGGCAAACCCTTCCCAGATCCAATGAATTGCCTCCCCAGTACAAATCCCAAACCCTTTATTTCTCCATATCCTTCTTGGATACCCCCAGGGAGTGCATGTGTGTGTGTAATGTTACAGAAATAAGATCAGTATATATCCACACCCGTGTAGAAAACATGCAAGACCAGAGAGCAGAACAATGTCAATACAGCCTTCTTCCTTTTCCAGCCTTTGCAGAGATCCCAGCTCTCACATGCTACCAGGGACTAAATGGCTGAAATGTAGCCAGAAAGGAAGAAGCCATTTAAGCTGCAGCACTTAAACACATTCCTTCTTTAATACTGCAGTCCACCCTACCATGCTGAACACCAGGAACATAGGGCTGGAAGCCTCCAGAAACCATTTACATCACTCCTTGTTGAAGCAAGGTAAACACTACCTAGACACAAAAGGCATTTCACCACACCGCTCAACTGTTTTAAGTCTTACCACAAAACTCCTTACTGCATTTTTTTCATTATACGTTTTCTTCCCCATGAAACCTAATCTGATTTCACATAGATGACATCACTGACTTTAGTCTCTCTTCATGCCACATTTCACACAGATACTAACAGGCTAGCTGAGTTTTCTCTTCTGCTGCTATGCATGCACAGCAGTCTCCTATGCTCTGGAAAGTCATATACGAGGACAACTAAACTATTTTTTAACTACTTGTTAACGTGCTTCCTTCCAAAAGAGCTGGCAAGTGTTAGAAGTCATGCTGGGGATAAACACCAAGCAAGTGGGAGAGATACTATTACTTATAAATCCAAATAAGAAAAATTTTTTGCATCATAAATTAATTCTGTATCTACAAATAAAACTTGGCTCCAACAACCCTAGGAAGAGCTAGGAAGAACTCCAAACAAATCCAAATTGGACTCTTTTAGCAATTAAGCATTTAAGTTTTCAAGCTACTTCCTGCTCATGTACTACAGAGGTCTACTTTTTTGCAGTAAAGGCAAAAAACCGCAACAAACCGATCAACCCAGAACTAATTTAGAACTTTGAATCACTGGACTTCATCAATTGTGCCTGCTTCTAATTCAACATAGTAATTCTTTTTCCACAACCAATATATTAGTTAACTGTTAGAACATATATTAGCTCAGATGAATGTTAGGTTCAAGAATTTGATATTTCTATTTTTTTTTTCTCAACTACTCAAAAGTCCCTCAGAGAAGAGAATATGTAAAACCGAGTAATTTTCAAGGAAATATAATCTTCCCTTAAAAAGAGCTGAACAAAAGAGACTTGGAAAATAAATTTTTCACCACAAGACTAGCACATTAATATGCAATATTTTTTCTTTTGCAGTATCTGCAGCTTTCTTGGGCTGAGAGGACAGAATGGCTTTTAGTTTGAACTCAGAAGCTATTTATTTAATCACACTAGTATGAGCTGATGTTATGTGACTCTAACAAATGTCACTGACTTACCCATGGCACTGAAATGCTGCCTAAAGGATATTATGGAAGAAAAAGTAGGGCAGAGAGTGGAAATTTAAAGAGCCTACAAAGCCTTGGCTGTATTTTGCATTATTGCATATGTGCCAAAACTGTTTCTGAAGCTGAAACAGTTTCCTGTGTTTATTAAACTCTACAGCCCTTTAAAGACAAATCCAGATTACAATCAAATTCACTGATAATGTATTTTAAAAAGCAATGGACGGCACTCCTAAGCATGTAGAAAGCACTATAATCAGTGCTAAGTTATCCAAAATAATCATACTTTATCTACCGAAAGATCACTGAGAAGTTCAATTTTAACATTTTCCTCATTAAATTGATGGCTGCAGTTTCCAATTTCAAGTTATAAAACGAATAGTTAGCATCCAAATTCTATTATTGGTACATATAGATTCACTTTGTAGAAAAGTCACAGATTTCTGAGTATAAGAGTACAGACCAATTCCGAGACAAAGCTAGGATGTGAATTTTTTCCAAGGATCAAAAAAACAAAAAAAAGTCAGTGATTATATAGGTATGATTAAGCTTATAGACTAGAAATAAACTGAGAAAAGTAAACTGTTCAACTTCCCAAAGCCATTCAAGAATCAGCCCTAGTACTCTTAGGGGCTACGCAGAAAATGCTAATGCGGAGGTTTCAACATTGTTGACAATGGTATCACTCAACAACTTTGTTCCAACCAGTATCTTAATAGGTTCTAATCACAGTCCAAAATGGCAACCCAGCAGGCTGCTCCTCCCCACTACACCGACTTCATTTGACAAGTTCAGGATCAGTCTCAGATTCAGTATTTTCCCATGACTACAAAATAATCAAGCAATTGCTTTACAAAAAGTGTTAATCTGTACCATCATTTCCACACAACAGGGCAGAGACACACCATTACCCTCTTGGCAGATGACTACCTTGCCATGTTTACAAGATCACACAAGGAAAGCTGCATTAAACTTTCCTGTATATAAGCAAAGCATTATCTATTTCTATACTGTTTCATAGCTCAGCTAAGACTCTGAGCTACACTAGATCAGTACTGATTTTCTAAAGTGCTAGAAATGTTTTTTGCACATTATCACACCCACTGGGGTGGTTCACACAGTGAAAGTATTTTTTCCAATTTATAGTTTAAGCACTTGTGCTTTTCATCCTTTTGATTACGCATATCAGCACAACTAACAAGAAGTAAAGTCCCTGCAGAATGAAAGAAAATTTAAGCTACCAAAATTAGAGATCAACTCACAACTTTAGGAAAATGTATTTTAGGAGGCAGCAGCATAACATGTTTTAAGGAATACCAATGCAGTTGAACATGTGTCTAAAACTAAATTTGAAATGGTACTTCAAAGCTACCCTAGCAGTGAAACAACATTTGCTGGTCAACACAACAGAAGAGCATCTTAATAGAACCACTTCAGTTGCTGCTGGTTAAAATCATCCATGTGAACTCAATCTTCCATGCTTCACTGCAAGTTTAAGACAGAAGATATCGCTTCTCAAGCGCCTCATACCAGCTCTAGGTGCTGCTGGAACTCCCCATTTTCAAAAGACACACAAAATGCACTTATATAAATTTTGGCAGTTACCACATCATGGTTAAGGACTTATTTTGTGTATTTCCTGTCATGTTAAGGAGTTTTCCTGCTATTAAACCGCAAAGATATCTCCCCAGGGATGTGCCTAGGACATTGCACACCATTGTTTCAGGAACAGCCTAAGTGAAACCCATCAGAGCCTATGTGAAAACATCTTGTCAAGTTGAAAACAAAACAGAGAACAGGCCAGTACCAAGCATTTTCATTAGCTAAAAATATATATCCACCCTTTGAGAGGCACAAAGTCCTTCTGCTGCCTGCTGAGCAGTTAAGAGTCTTCTCTTTCCAGCCACTCCTAACCAAACTGAGGACCATTTTGGCAAATGCTGCCTGACAGGTACCAGTGCTCCTCCGGAGGAGAGACTACTTATCATGCCTGCTGTGGAGACCAAGCAGTTCCTGTGGAAAAGGTTTAAAACAGTCAGCACATCATTCCCTGCAATTCATGTTCCCCTAAGTCTCTTCTGTTCAAGCTAACAAACTACAAAGACGGCAGACAGATTTTTGCTTAAGTGGGTGGTGGGTTGGCAGGGAGGGAGGGAGCGAGCGAGGGAGAGAGGGAAAGACTACAGAAATTTTCTTGTGGAGCTGATACTTCACATAACTGTGGTGTTCACTGGGGTATATCCATAACTTACCACAAGGACCAAAACCCGTATGCGAGATTAATCCCTAAGAAAAATCTCCAAATACAAACACCTTGACTTGTGCCACTAACAAAGGCAATAATAAAAATATTCACTGCACATTACACACACATCTTTAGCCTTCCTTGACCCTGAATCTTAACTGAGGTCCCTCTTGAAATAAAGACATACAGGTTTAATAGTGTTATGCTACTCATTTCATATCAGGACCTTTTTTCTTTTTAATTGGCAAAATGTCTTAACTTGGTAAATGAGTTAAGCAGGTGGAAAGTTGTACACTAGTATTTGTGGAAATTAGCAAGCCATATTATATTTTTTATACAATAAGTGGTCCATGCTTATGGATAAAAAACCTTTTTTTTCTAGTCTTCTGTTTTATTTGGAGTAGAATAAATTGCAACTGGCTTTATAAGAGAGTTAATTTACTCTTTTGCAGAAAGCATTTCCAATAATCCTGTTTCACCACTTAAAATATTTGAAGTCTATTCTTGTAATAAATACAAATGTAACATTTTAAATAATTTAGATTTTTCTGATATAAGTAGTATCTGAGAGCCTAAAATTATTATTACAGAAGTGAAGCAATTAATGAGTAATATTTGTAATACTGTGACTTTTCTACTGAAGAACTGCTAGTTCTCTTTAAGAAAAGGATGAGCTTCCATTAAAAGAATGTCACCACAGATGCTCCCAGTCGTTCTATTTCCTGCCTAACTAGAAATATTTCCATAACATCACATACAAACTGTTTACATAAGGATCCTGAGGAAGATCTTTTACTTGCTCTAAGTGTACAAGCAGCATACTATCATGACAAAAAGTAGCAAAAATAAATTTAACCAGGAGTTGAACACAGGACCCCAGGTTATTAATGCCCTTGCTACAACCACTAGGCATGAGTAAAGATGATACCAATGAAAGGTTCATAAATAGCAACTGCAAAGAAACATCATGTCCAGATACAACTCAGTTTATTTAAGGTGAGTTATTTCCACATTTGAGTATCTGGACAGCTAAATTGAATGGGATTTTTTTTTATATACTATTTAAAGATGTAAGTTACACTGTCAATACATTCATTTTTCAGAAGATCAAATGCTGTTTTCTTCTCCCTGTAGGAGAGATCAGAAACAATACCCCATGGCCTAAAAAAGTAATGGGGAAGAGCCCTGTTGATGCACATGGTTAGAAAGGTGCTAGTGATACTGCTGGTTTAGCTGTTAACAACTTTAAACTTTTATTGTTTAACTGGAACAACACTATTCCAGCTAGCCAGCTTGACTAGTGCAGCCTTCACAGAATTTTTTTCTAGAAGACAGACCAGGAGGGATAGGGTCTGCTTGCAAGTAATTTTTGAAGTAAATTAGGTTTTGGCATGATATTGGGCAAAACAGTCAAGAGCTGTTTGAAACACCACAACTTCCCTAAAGACATCAAATCCATCACCTTTGGACCCAGGTTATTCCTATGCATTCCAACACTGAGAGATTAAAACTTTTTAAAATAATAAACACAGTAGAGATGTTGCTTCACTACATGACACTAAATTAATAGCAAATCTCTATAAACACAAACCACCACTTCTTGCTATTCATGACAATGAATGGCAAGTGTGGTCCCAACCTACACATTACTTAACATACAATGAAATTGAAGATGGAAGAAACTCTATTCACCTTCACACATCAGAGTTTTCTGTGCCAGCAAAGAATGAAGGGTAACACAACACAGTGAGACAATTGGCTGCAAATATTCAAAATGCTGCATTCTACCACTGAAATTTCATGGTATGTTCCTCAAAAAAAAAACCAACAAAAAAACCCAAACTATTGCTGCATGTTTTCAGAAAGCTCAGATTAGAAGGCCTGAATAAGTAGTAATACTTCATTTGTCTGAATGCTGCAAGCCATTTCTACTATGGTAACAGATTCATTTGCACAAACTGCAAAACTGGAAGAGGCAGCTTTTAGAAGTTTCAGCCTGGTTTTACCACACTGGAAATCCCCTGCAGTAATTTAAAAGCTATTCAAGTTTCTAAGTGTAAGTGTAGTTGCCTGTCATTTTCAAACCCTGACCTACTTCACTGCAATAGAACTTGCAGCCAGACCATTTTCACCTATCAGACATGTCAAATGGGAAAAAATGCACACTTAGAATATGCAGTAGTATTATTAGAGATTAGTTGTTACGTCTTTTGTATTTACTTTCCAATTAACTCTTCTTCTATGAAGTTGAGCTTAAAGCAACAATTCTATTTATTTCATATTGATAAATACTTGAGGCATCCTTCACATATAATTAATCCCTTTAAGTGAAGGAATAACAAAATCCAGCATCACTTGCTACACTGGAGTAGAATGCAAGTTGCCATGCACCTGCTTTTCAGCAGCACACCAGTTGTTCTTCGTCCAAAGGTTTTTTGGAGCAAAGCTGCCCATTTTCATACTTTATTAAATGTATGCACAGATTAAGTGTTAACCTCACATATAAGCTTTTGACTCTGTTTTGACTCTGGCAAGATTGGTTCAGGGATTTCTTTTGTTCTTGGGCAGGGGGTTGACAGATAATTTCTGTATCGTGGCTTCCTTTGAAAATACTAGTGCCATCTTCATTTTAGAGCTACTGTAAACACATTCATTGGATGAGACTTCTATGGAGTACAAACTGTACTTACAAACCCCAAAACACAGACCTGGGGAACCTGAAAATAACAACCTCCATTTAGTTATCATGTACATGCCTACTGAAGCTATGACCTATTAAGACTGAAATCAGGCACATCAGGCAGGTCATTTAGTACCCAGTCTTGAATAGATTAAGTCAGGAGCAGAATCTCATTGACTTAAACAGGAACATGATTAAATTCAAAATCCCCCATGACGAATGGTTTCCAGCTATTCAACTTCTTTTGCTCAGAACAGATAAGCTGGCTTTACTTCTGAACTATTTTTTCCTTGGTGGGTGACATAAATATTTAACATACTTGTTCTGTATAAAATTTCTCCGGCAGACTTCTACATTTAGAATACTTAACAGGATTCAGTGTGTTGGGTATCTTTCTATGGTGCTGTATCAAACTACAGCGTCAGACATGAACCAGTACTTCATTTATGCTTCAGGGGGATGGAAAAAAAGCCATATGAACAGTTAAGCAACTCATGACACCTCAGGCTTTCAGAATCCTTTTTTAAGAGTATTACTTTGCAATGCACGGAAGTAATTTTATAGTTCATAATGTGATCTGAAGAATAACTTTGGCCAAAAATCATTGAAAAAGGATGTCAGCTGCTCAAATATACACATCTCTGATGTCTGCTTGTTATTAGCAAGGAATTTTTTTAAACTGGTATTGCTGAAAAGACATGTTTACTAAGCAATGGAAGTCACCAGCAAGACAAGCGCACCAAGTACAGTTTGCTTAAGGGAAGGAAAAGAAAGAGGAAAAGCAGCAAGAAGGGCTGGATGAAAACAACTTGCATGTATACAACAACAGTATACAAACCTTGACAAATCCTAAACAAAAAGCACAAGAGCTTTGACCTCCATTTGCAAAAGTAGTTTCTTGTTTGAATTTTTATCTTTATACAAGAGAAAATATAAGCAACTCAAAATTACTATTTTGAATCATTAATAACGTCTTTCTCTCCCAGTTTATACAGAACTGATGATCTACACAGAGATGATGATCTACTCTGTCACACCACTGATGCATGAAGAACGTAAGAGCACTTTTGTCACTGGTAAAAATCCTAAGCAGCTCAATAAAGGAAGCAAATATAATATTTTATCACTGAAAGTCAATGGCTTCCACTTTTCTCTGCCATATTTATGCAATCTGAAGTGTTTAGATTTTTGCAGTTACTTGGTGCAAGTAATTTTTATAAGTCACAGGATGGGTAAATAAGTTCCTGAAGGTTTCAGGATTTTGTCTTGCTGAAGAGGGCACTCATATACAGCTAACAATGCAGGTGTACCATACTTCCAGTTGCTGAGAAAAATGACACTTTGATGTCTGCCTGCATTTAAGGAGAGAGAAGAAATTTGTGGATCTCATGACCTTGAAAAAGTGTAAAGCACACAGTCATGGATGTTAGATACAAGGCAACAAACTGAAAGACCTTAAAACCACTTTAAATATATAGTAAATTCCACATGTATTTATTCCATTCCTAGGGAAAAAAAAACAACCTGATTTTATTTGGCTTCCCCTGAACAGACTGCATGCTTATGCTGTAACATATCTGAATTACTCTAGGTACTTTTGACACCTTCACATGGATGAAATGCAAGTGGTGCAGACACATCCAGCCCAAGGATCCATTTAACACTAAGTGCAATGACTAACCTAGAGTAACGTAACACCAGTGTAAACAACTGTATACCCACCCATGCTCCATACTGTGAAGAAACTGCATGAAGAAACTACTCTGAAGGCTGCTGCAAAGTATCCTTCACTCAGAATGAAACCCAAGAACAAGCTCCATCCCCTTCCCTTCCTCCCAACAGTGCTTACATTCTAACTCCACCAGTTACTGCACTGCAATTGTCAGGCAGGACGCGGCAACAGAAGAATCCAACCTGACCTGCACTCTAGATTAAACTCTACATTTCAACAATTGCCCTAAGTATCTCAAGGATGCTCTACAGTCATAGAGGTAGTTGATCTATGCTATGATCAAAGGCAGCAAAGAATGAAATCCATGATAATGTCTATTAAAAGTGCAATCTATGTCAAAACCAGAACTCAATGTTTACATAACACCAATACATATTTATGTTCCTACAGGGACCCCGAAACTCCTTTTTGCAATTACCCTTTTCCTTATTTATTGACACACTCCCTACTGCTTATGGGGCCGATTGCTTATGTGACCTTGGAAAGAAGCCACATGACATTTTAATCAAATTAAATCACTACAAGAAAATATAGTCATATTGGTTCTGCCAAACTAAATATGGCTCCACCTGGCATTTAACAACAACAAAAAATAACCTTTTGTGCTTGTGATACACACTGTCATTGCCTGATGTACTATTGCTGAGTTTTATGAACCTGAAATAATCACTAACAAGCTTCAATGCATTCTGCTGTTTCAAAAACCGCAGTATTATCTATACATACTTGCATTCTCCACTACAGAGTATGACCTGGTTTTCAGATGCCCTACTTTTTTGGTATACTCAGCTCTAGCTGACCACTGGTCAGCTTTCTGCTAACATACTGACTTCTACAAGACAAATGGACAGCAAAGCAGAAGGGGGAAAAAGGAGGCAAAAATCCTTCTAAGCTTCAATACTGTACCATTAGCCTGTACACGCTGTACATAGAGAAAACACAAAGAAGGTCTCTTCAGCACTTCTTATTTAATGAAGTGCTGCTTAACTAGAACACAGGGCTTGCAATCTATTTTACATGTTGTATTTCACAGACACATCCTTCAGGCAGGTTTTGCTTTCACATCCACTCAAATGAAATAAAACCACAAACTGATTCATATTAAATTCTCTTTATATATGCACTGACATTTATTTTTCAAAATTACACAAATTTCAGTAGCACTTAATGAATATTTGGAAGACTGAACATTCTCCCCCCTCGCCTTGTCTTTTAGGATTTTTGGTCCTGAATACATGCTATGTAGAAATTTCACACTATTTATATAGTTATATGCAAGAAGACACTCTTTACATAAGAATTTTTAGCATCAAGGTATTTAAATCCTAGTTTAAAGCCAATGCAGCAACCTGCAAACAGAAGCCTATATTGTACAGTTGGCCTGTATTATGTTCATAAATTAATTTATCATCCTGGAAGAATTCCGAAGCCAGATTTACTTTGGCAAGGATAAGAAATGACAAGAAAAATGGTTTAAGCTGCTATGTGAAAAGACAGGACAGTAAGGAAAGCTGACTGGTAGCACTGAACTCCACAAAAATAAAAGCAGAAAGGGTGGTATTCAAGTGAGAGAGGAAATTCCGGAGTGAAGAGCTTCTGCAAAACTAGCTTATGTAGCTGCTTGCTCCCCACTAAGTAAAATGCAAGAAAATTAGAAATAGTGCAGTGAAAAAAAATACTTATGTAACATGCAAGATGCTCTCAGCGTCTCTAGATGTCACATATCTCAGCTCAAACAAGCAAACTACTTCTACCCCTCACCCCCAAAATGACACATGTATGTCCTGGAATAACACTCACCTTCCGTAATCTTGCTTTATTTGCTCTGCCTGACACTGAAGATGAAAATCAGATCAGGTGCAGCTGAGAATTTTGTGTCTTTTTTTTGTTGTTTTTGTTTGCTGTGTTTTGTATGTGTGTGTGTGTGCATGAATTAAACACGCACACTTGTCTTCAGTGTCTCAAAACTTCGTACCTTTTAGGTTTGTCTCAAAACAAGAGGCACAAAAGTTTGCTTGTTCTACTTCCAAATAAGATGTATTTAGCACAACATCTATTATAACAGATATCTACAGGTATTCAAATATTTGCCACAGAAAGCCACATGATGACAGTCTGTATTCATTTCACTTCCCTCCTTGCTTTCCCCCTTGCACCCAACTACGATACAGAAAACAGTGCTCCCAGCAGACAACCATTAAAATGATTAGATAAATATTTAATAGCACAGGCTTTGTGATACTATTTTTGGACCTGTGCAAGGAAAGAGCAAATCCCAATTTGCATTTCGTAAACAGAATAACCATCTTCCAAACAAGCAGCTCAGCACACATGCAGAGACTCACAATGTGAAACTACTTTGCTCAGAAGTCAGACTTCTGTCTGAAATTCAAAAACTTTCATGGCCAGTACAGTTTTTATTTGCTAAAAATCAGATGCTGTTGAAGTAAACAAGATATTCAACCAGTGCATGCTCTAATCATCATATTAAAAAGACACTAACCTGTATGAAATATAACAGTGCTTTTCTTGTAGCCAGAAGGCAGACGAATGTTTCGAAGCAGCCCCTTTGCTGTCAGCCTTATGCGCATGTTGGATAAGGAAAATTTCGGGGACCATAACATGTCTTCAGTGCAATTGGAAGACAAACAAGCAAGAAATAGCCTCCATGTACTGTCACATACTATGTTTTTAAATCGCTACTGGCAGAAGTGAGCAATTCTTGCTGAAGAAAACAGGCTTGAAGAAATAATCAAGTCTCCATTCCTTTGCTGTTATTCCTCATGCACAGAGAAGCAAAAAATCAGTAAAAGCAGATATCCACAACGTAAATGCTGCTGGCAGCTTCTCCTCACCAGATGTTCTGAAAACAAAGCTTGTCCTCAGAATAAAACCGACTTAGTGATTTGGAAAACCAACAGCCTCTGAATTGCATCACAGTATCGATGCTCAATCTGCTATGGGACTCCGTGGGCTGGGAACTGGAAAAGGAGAAATGGGAGGAGGAGGATGAGGAAGGAGGAGGAGGAAGTGGGTGGTCTCACCAGCTGAATATATCATCTGGCAATGTCACAGTCCGTGTAATTTTTCTTTGGAGATTGTAAGGAACATTATTTGAATATTCCTGGAGGCATATTTCAACTTTGCTCTCCAAAATTCTTTTCAGGGTGCACTTCGTAAACTGTTTATTTCAATCAAATATTACATCAACATTTAAAGTGTTAACAAATCCAAAGACACGTCTATTTTCTAAGAACAATTCAGTATTTGAGAGTTGCTTAAGGGAAATTCTGCTTAGCTTGGCAGCTCAACACTGCAGATGCTTCCATTAATCATCAGAGGAGAAGGACTCAGGAATTAATTTATATTAAAACAGTTCTCTGCTGTCTGGGTTTTGAAGGCACTCAAACACTGAGGCAAATAAGTAGTGTTGGAGAAATTCTTACAAAATAGATGTTGTTCCCATATCTGATTAGCCCTCATATTAAAAAAAAAAAAGATTCTACGTATTATTTAATGAGCTCAAAAGTTTTGCATATACTTACTTTGATAAAGTCCACTGCCATTAGCAAAAATTAAATTAAAAATAAATTTAGAAAATAAAGGAGTAACTGTTTTACAGATTAGAAAATGTCACATTTTTTACCTGTGACCATGACTAGAAATACACGCACTGGCTACCTTCCTGTGCAAAAAGAAATAATTCACTACTTTGCCTGAGGCCAGCAGCTGCCTTCCCAGGCAGCCACTGGCGCAGGGACCACCCAAGTACTCTCAGCCAATGCTGGAGACAAGACAGTGGCAATTCATACTTCTTTGGGGTTGTTTGAAGAGCTGCCCTCCACAGGCTTTGTAACTCATAACTTTTCCATTGATGCTGCACTTCTACCATTTCAGCAAACCACAGCCAGTGTTCCCTATGATCTATGCTTTTGAACAGATTTCCAGTTCCACAATTAACCCAGCTCACTCTGAAGCAGGTACAAGTCAAAGCAATACGATACTGACAGCTGGCATTCCAGAGGTGCCTTACCTGTCCTCTCTTTATCTCCACAAATCTAATTTTTGTATTTTAACAGGATGCATTACTTGCTCGAGACGCATAACACTTTAAATTCATAGTGCTTATTTACCACATCAGCTAGAACTAAAAATAGCATGTTGTTGCTGTATCCGGGTATCTCTAACATCACGCAGAGCCCGGTGCAGTGACAGGGAAGCAGATGCTCACTGTATGTAGAGCAAAAGAGCTGCAGCCCAGCACCGAGACAGCCAGCCCATCAAGCCAACCTCCACAGCAGACTGCGTGAGAATACCCTTGAATGTTTTCAAAGCAGGTACCAAAATATTTATTTCCCAGCACAGTGATGAAACACCAACATTGAAGTACTATAATACATCTTCAGTCCACACAAACCCATTCAAAATAAGTACAAAGACAGTAAATTAGTTTTTTTTGTTTGGTTCCCAGGGCAGCCTCTGCACACAGCAGGGCATGCATGTCATTACTGCTATAAAACCTCATCTATTCCTTCTAGTCTGAAGAGTTTTGGCACTAGCAATGCGTGTTCATCTATCTTTCCAACAGCCTGCAGTTCCAGACTCTTTCCTAATCCAATACTATTATCAAAGACATTGCCCCCTTTCTGGGCTGCATGATTATTACGCTTGAAAACCACACTGAGCAGTAAACCAGAAGGCTTGTTACAGCACAGTACAATAGACTTGTGTATTCTGCATAGTTCATTAGCACATCTCATCAAATATTAGATCATTATTGTTAAATCCTTTCTTAATTAAGGCATTTTGAGATTTTGACTGGGCTTACAGCCAGTCTTCAAACATCATCCAGCACCCAGCCACATCAGGTTTTACCCTTTTGCCAGGGCCCCATAAGAATGCACTTTTACTTCCCACCTGCCCCTGCATTTCTCCAATGGAGGAACTGCCCTATATAGTAAATATTCTCTCACCTTCCCAATTTGATGCTCTCATAAAGGGTGGAAACAGTCCAATCAGGCTAAAAAAACCCTCAAACCACCACAAACCAACAAAACACACCAAAAAAACAACCCACCACCTCTCCCCATCCTTGCAATAGTGCTTAGGAGAAAGATAACTTCTCATTAGCTGTAAAACCAGAGAAGATGGAACACCCTGCTGAAACCTCACTTCCTTCCTAGGAATAGGAGCTAGAACAAAGAATCTCTACAGGGCAAACATGATGTAATGAACCAGTTTGGAAACTGCGGAAGGAATGAATCACCAGACAAAATATGAGCAGATAAAAGCTCTATATGGACATCAAAATCCTTGTAGGAAAGACCAAAGCTCCTCTTCCAGAGATACACAAGTAATACTTTTACTGCCTCTTCTTTCCCGGTCTTTGTTTGGCTGGAAATAGGCCACGAAGAAACAGATACATAATCATATTTATTTGTAAAAAACCTTCTGATTTAACAAAAATGCCTTTCTAGTCTCTAGAGTTTTAATTCTGTTAAACCCCAGAAACCTGAAACAAGCCTGCATTATTCACAAGCAGACCTGATAGCACCAATAAAAAGTAATGGATGCATGTCTCATCTAGTGTCATCTAGTACCCAGTGCTCAGAGAGCTCTGACAGCAGCCAGCAAGAGGACTGCCTGTCCCATCTGAATAGCTCTCAGGAGAGACTTAACTTGCAGAGAGGTTCCTCCAGTATAACCTTTCCACAACTGAGTGTCACACCACGGCACACTCCACTGTGGCGGCTGTGAGTGTGCTAGCATCGTTTCCTTGGCTCAGGAAAACAGCACCTTCCACTCTGTACTCCCCCAACAGCCATCTAGTGCCTGGTGCTGGCAGACCACAAAGCCAGGGCGTAATCCATGGGATCTTAACACAGCATGCTAGGAACATGCACTGTCTACACTTCATGCATAACATGAGGATCACAGAGAGGTCTTTTTCTTTCTTGACATTACAAAAGGGTGACAGAAAAGAGCACCAGAAAACAGCAGAATAAAATAGGAGGTGATATACGGAGGACAAAAGGACAGATAGAGTTTATTTACTAGCACCTTGCTGCTGGCTCCCCTCAGACTCCAAGGGCAGAACTGGTGATCAACATGGACAAAGGGGCTCTATGCTGATATGACCACATAATTCAGTCTGGGTTGCTAAATGCATCAGTACCTGATGACACCATCAGACTGACGGAGGGGCCAGACCTATTTTAACCCCAGCAGATTTACTGTATCTGCCGCTCCCTGGGAACATTAGTAACACGACAAAAAAGGAGCAAAGTGCACTTGCATATATACAGGTTCTCTATTCAGCCTCACCTCACAAGGCCAAATTCACAATGTCTACGTTTTTGCTGTCCCATTTCCTCTTTCCTCATCCAACAATCACTAAGAATGCCATTGGAACACAGTTCAGTGTCTCGTATAAAAGTCTAAATTGGGAGCTAGATATTTAGATCCAAGAAGCCTATGTAAAGGACACTTGGCTCCATGTCACAAGACAGCAAGAGCAGTGCAGAGCAGATGGGTTTTACTGGCATGCTTTACTTCAGGAAGAACTGAAGGGTCATTGCTTATGCAAAGAGAGATGCAAGAAGCAGGAACCTACTAGGAGCCGAAGGGTCATCTGTGTTCTCATTTTTATTTTTAGAAAATTATTGCCCCCACTCCGGTTTCCTATGATCACCTTGCTCTAGCCAGTGCTCCAGTTTGAAAAGCTAATCCTCCTGTAGGCAACAGTACCTGCTGCCACAATGAATGCAAACTGCACCTTCAAGACTAATTTTAAGCTCAAATCCTCCCCTGAAGGAAAAAGGAAACATCTTCCTTCCTCAGAGCAGGAACTAAAATCCTAAATAATTTACGTTTCTTCTTTCTGTACATAGAAGTTTTTTATCATTATAAATTCATCAGCCTGTCAAACTGAAGATGATGCTGCAGTGGCTTCCCAGGCAAACTGATACAGGAATCAGGTTGATCTGTGTCTCCCTCATACAACAGTGGTATTTACATTATCTGCACTCTTTAGAATTGAGAACAGCCACAAAACACTGCAAGAATAATTTCATTTTTAAATTCTGACTTAAGGGAAGTCCATTTGCAGGATGTCCCTTTCAAAATGGCAGTTTTATTAGACTGCCTCAGTCAAAATCCTACAGAGCTGCTACTCTACAACAGTGTACAACGTCCATCAGCATTAGGGTAAAACGCCCTAAAACATGACGTTTCAGTGATCCAGCCAAATGTGACAAAAACTTCCAACCACCTATCTGCTAGGGACTTCTGTGGCTCTGAAACAGGGCAGGGTATGATTAAGTTCTTGTGAGCTCAAGCCTCAAGGAGCAGAGGAAAAATAAATGCTTAATCTAGGGCCACAGCTTACAGAGCTATTAATTATTTATTCACATGATACTGATTTATATTCACTGCACAAGTGTATTTCATCCATGGCCTCAAAGCAACACCCAGGGATCCTCTAATAAAGAGCAACATTGCAAGTAAGGTCAATTTAGGCAAGTATATGTCCTAAGACATGTAATGGTTTATCTGGAGAGCACAAAGCACATTCAAGATAACTCACTGTCTTGCTTGCCTCTGTGGGCATTGTATGCTCTCCAATACCCCAGACATGCAGACAAAAAAAAGGCAGATGTACAAGTTGTTTAACCATCTTTGACACAAGACCACGAGTTTCATGCTTCTGAGCCAGTTCAATGATCTTTGAAGTATTATGCCCCCCTAACAGGGTCCAGTGAACTCCAGCTCCCAACATGGCAATTTTCTTTAACTATCACTTGGACTGCACTGATGCAATCTGTAGATATCCTTTCACCTGCCCTCTCCACTCACACAGGAGCTGGCATATCCAATATTTAGACAAGTGTGAGAAAACCAAAGCTCTGTGTTGTTCTCCTGTGTGGCTTGCTATTGGGAAACGTCAAAATAAATACCAGGGAAGAGAACCACAGACATTCCTCCCCACAACAGAATAAACACCCCAGAAATAAACTACAAATACTCCTGCTGTAGAAAGCCTGCATACACTTCTGCATCACCAGGAGTTTGGAGTACGGCTGTGTGGAGAGCAATTTTCTCACAGAAATTTGGAACTAAATAATAATAAACAACTCTGAAATATCTAACTTGCAATCCAGAAAACGGGTCCTTACTTAAAAGCATTAACAGAAGAAACAGCCTTCATAGTGTGAAAACCATTTTGGTTTGGCTACAAAAGGGCTTAATGAATGTCACTATAGTAAAACTGATAGAACCCACACCAAGTCCTCATTGTTTCCATTTTAAAATTAATCCCAACATTTTCAGCCCACCAATTTGAGAAATTGCCTGCTGAATACCACTACCACTTGAATTACATGGCCAGTATGCTACTCCATAGCACGACTTGAGGTTTCGGAACTCTTTGCTTTTTGTAAAAATACCTGTTGAAGTCACAGGGAACATTGCTGACTGTTAGCATGGAACAACAGACAACCTCCTGAAATTGTTCCTTTTCAGAAGATGAAGTTTGAGAAGAACACTAGGAACATGTATGCAAATGCACTGATAGACTTATCTAACAGCTGAAGGGACCAATCTGGAATGCATTAAGACTGTGTTGTTATGTACCTCTGTGGTTTTTTGCATCTTATTGTCTATTCTAACAAACATACTACATCAGGAAAACACCATCTGTTTAAAAATAAAAACAAACAAAAAAACCCACACTCAAAACAGACGACTTCAGAGTTTAAGGTGGCATTCTCTGAACATCAGCACCAGCCACTTCACTTTGAAGACTTCTGGAGCATTGTAGCTTTCAGCTAAGAAATTAAATCCTTAGATCCAGCTGTTGTCCTATACTTCATTTAGTAACAGTGGAAAAATCTGGCCAAGAAGGCAACAGCTATTGTGTTTCAAAGATTATTTCAGGTTTATTGATGTTCCCTTAACTCTTCAAAATAAAAATCATTATATGTCTCCAATGAATATATTTATTAAGAAACTCCACATATACTTAGATTAAATTTGCATTTATTTATATAGAAATGGCAAAACAAATGCTAGCTTTCATAGCTGGTTCACATGCAGTAGCTACACTACTTAGTAGCTTTGCTGTCTGTTTATAAGAGCATTAGCCTGAAGGTATTCTAAGGCTAGATCACGAGACAACTGAGTTATTCAGACAGTCCTCATAGTTCATAGATTAAAAAAACATCTAAAAAAAGACTATAGCTGGCTTTTTATTGCAGCTAGAAAGGCAACAAAACAGCCCAATCACAGTACGATATCAGCAAAAGGAGGTTTAAGCCTGATCTCTTTGCTGCTTTTCAAGGGATAAAGGGAAAATACTAATTTACATTGTTTAACTCCCAGAATTTCCAGTGTGTAAAACATTAACTACATTACATGAATACAGAATCTAATCTTGTTCCTGTGTCACCCCAGAGCATGCAACACTGTTCCAAGCTTTTCTGCAGGAGTTCCTGGCTTTTCTTTTGGCGATAGGGACAGAGACAGAAAAACTGATGAACCCAATGTATTTACAAATGCTAAAGCTGAACCAGGGACTGAGAATCCAGTCTACCCAATACATTTATGTTGAAATTCCCAGTTAGAGCTAGTCAGAAGTCCTACTTCTGCTATGTGGAAGACCTGGACTTCTTGGCTGCCAGGGCATATATGTTCACATACGTATCAAGGCCTTTTCAAGTCTCCAAACAACATCACTGCCTGCACAGTTTCTTCTACACGTGCAAAAATGTTCATAAGCAAACACACACCACCCCCCAATCAATAAAAAACCCCGAAAGATCTTCTGATGAGATATGAAAGGAGAAACAGAGCCCTAATAAGTCACTTGAGCAGATATCGCTCAACAGTTGGGCTTATTTGCCATACATTGCTGAATACTTCAGACAGCCAACTGAAGACCTAAGTATTTGGCATTCATATCAATGTGCATCAGCTCTCAGAATAGTCTTCCCAATTTTTAAAGAAAATACACATTTTGACACAATATAATGCATTATTTAAAAACATTAAGTCTTTTCTGTTGTTAAAGCACAATCAGAGTGTGACATACATTAATCCTTGTTTTTCAGACATGGAAAGTGCAAGTATTTTGAGGGAAACCTATCAAAGAATCTACTACATAAGAACTGTTTCCTCTGAGTTTCAACAGGGGTGAATAGGAGCATGAATGAAAGGGGTGTAAACTAAACTTCAAAGTATGCCTCCAACTTTTGTCTGAACCAGCATATATACTCCATCACAGTGCTACAAGTTATAACATAAACTACACTGTTCATATTTAATAACACTTTACAGGTGTATCCAGCAGTTGTCCTAGCTGTTATCCTAACAACAGTCTTATGCCGCACACAAGAGTGTAACTTGTTATCCATAGTACACCATAGATCCCTTTCAGGGTCATAGAAAAACAGGATAAGCCAAATATTCACATGCTTTATTCCTGAAATCATTGCTTTACCTTTGGAACTGCCAAACAGGATATTTGCCTTTGCTTGGCTTACGTAGTTTCAGAGATTACTGTATTGTAACTTATCCTTAACATTTGGTCAATAACAGAGAGCTGAGATGTGAATACCCACTGCATCCACACACACTGCACTGTGATACACTACAGAGGGATTAGACAGAGGCAGCTTTTACTGCAGAAAGGGTTGAATAAAGAAGGAAACAGCACTAACTTCATGCATTTTTAGAGGCAGTTTTGCACCTAGTTTAAAATTCTATCTCATAAGAGGTAGTTACATTAAGACATTACAGTAAGTGCACATGAACGTCCTTACTTGAAGTTAGTGAGTAAAGAAGTATAACAAAACATATTATTCCCAAGAAGTTAATTCTGCCTTAGCTTTAAAGCCAGTGCTGAATAAATACACCATGGAAGTTTTAGAATTTATTTGATGCACTGAACATCACCCATGAAAAATGCAGAATTCAGAAAAAGAAGCCTTGCGAATGTTTTAACACAAACCAGAAATGAACCGCTGCAAACAGGCAAATCTCTCCAGTTTTACAGGCACATTAATAGTATGGTGTGGCTTGCTTTGTCAAGTAGATTCTGGCTGTGCATCACTGTTGTAAATGAACACAAAATGGAGAAACAGCACCAACAGTAAGGGAACAGACACTGTATCTAGAAAAGCCTTTTGTTTTTTCATCCTTGAAGAAATGTGAAAAGCAGCATGAACAACTGAGCTAGACACTTAGTTAATACCTTAATATTGTAATCAATTATCGGAGTCCTGCTGCAACAAATTAGTCCTGGGCACATGCGCAGGAAATAGAACTGGGATTGGAACTCCTCACTGAATAAGGCTAAAAACTGTAGACTTAACTACGGCACTGAAAAAAAAGAACAAAAGCTTTATACTAGCTGCAGTCACTAGAACAAAGCTTCACTATAATATCAAAGCCAAAAGAAAAAAAAAAGAAGATAGTAGGCCTCATTCTACATGGTACTGGCTGGCATTATTTCAGTTCATTTCAAAAAAGATCATTGTCTTTTCTTAAAATGTAAGACATTGTACTGCAGAATATCCATGCAGTCACAAAGTATTTTTATTCTGTAAGAACTATCTGCAACTGTAAGGATGAAAAAAAACTTCTCAAAAATGCTCCATCAGAAAGCTCTGCATTCATAAATGGGAAATTATACTAATGCTCTGTACGAGCTAAAAATGCATTAAGTTGAATGTCTAATAACTCTAGCTTTGGAAACTGACTCAGTACAGTAAGCAGTTCAGGTTTGTTAAGACAAACACTGAAATACAGCCATTTTATTGGCAAAAGTATGAATAAAGAGCATTTACTGAAGAATTGCTAAGTATTACAGCCAATTTGGAGTTTATGGCTGTGTTTTTAAGGCATCAAATCCAACACTTCAAAGCTATGTAGCTACATGCTTTATTAGGTCAGAAAAGATGAATCATAAGCAAAATTCTACGAAATCAGTAAAAAGAAGGAAACACTACTTTCCTGCATGGAAAGTAGAGAGAATGTGCATACTAAATTTAGGGGGAAATAAAGGTATATTTTGAGACTATTGTAAGCAAGCATAAGAGAAATTTATTTTTCTATTTTCTAGTCAAGAAACTGATTTTATTGCTTATTGGGAGTTTCCTCAATTGAGCTCATCAAGACATTATGTTGCTAGCTGAATCATCTTCTACACGCTTATATAACATTTGAGCTCTTGAAACTCAGTGTCAGGCTTTACCTATACTAACATTAGCTCAGCCAAGTATCAATAAAAGCAACAAACAGAACAAGCACTTTGTGCGAAGTCCGACAGAAGCCCTGACTCTTAACAGAAGATATCAAAGTACTCTGCTCCAATTGGTATGTAGAAATTTGATGCCTATGACAGTAAAAGACAAAAGCATTAAATTTATGTTATGACTACAGGAAATTTAAAAAATAATGCCACAGTACCAGCATTACAGGTCAGAACTGATTTGCCCAGTAATTCCAGACTCAAATTTACAACATCTGCTTGGCTACAGCACCCCTTTCAGAAAGACATCTGCTATTCACTCAGGGAACACAGGGCTTTCCAGTGATCCTCAGTATCTTCCAAAAAGGGCTTTTCAATGAGTAATTAATTACAAGTAGCTTTTAATTCAGCAAATACACACTGATGCTCAGGAAACTAACTTAGGCTGCCAACTCTCTTGAAAAGACATGGAAACTGCTGCAAGTAGAAGCACCATCTGAAGATTTTTCAGTCTCTTGGCAGACAGAAATTAGCACCAGGTGTCCTGACTGGCACAAACACAAAAAACAAACCTAATATGAAGTCCTTAAAACTCTGCCAGATATTGAAACGCCATCTGCCATTTAATCAGCTGCAACTTCTCCCTCTGCTATATGAGCAGAAACACACAACAACATGCTCAGATAATTTTAACTTCTTACACAAATGCAGTCTATAGCTCACACCAACAGGTTACCTACACTGAACCTTCCAGAAAAGAAAGGTTCTGCAGGATTCTTCTATTTGTTTGGGGTTTTTTTTAAGCTGAAACATATGAGTTCATTCATTACTTACTTTGGCTAAAAAGCAAAAACTACACCCAAGTTTCATTTCCCTACTTTTTTTTGTATATAGTTTAAACCCCCTTAAGTTTCACTGGAAACAGAGTAACAGAACAGACTGCATAGACGTAGACTTGGGTAGCCAGAGGACAGGAAGTAGACAAAACCAAGGAATATGGGCTTTTTTCCATATTCCTTGAAACCAGAGTCAGTGATAGTTTACAGATTTATCCATTGCACATCTGCTCTTCCTAGAAAAGAACTAATATACTAATATAATCTATAAACCTAATCTGAATTGCACCACAGAAAATACAAAAATGCGTTCAGAAAACTCACCAGGACCCAAAGAGGATAGGCTTTGGTGTACAATTCTACCAGGAGTACCTTCAGAAAGGAAACAAAAAAGGAAAAAAAATCATACTTCAAGCCAGTAAAGGGCAGTAGGGCTGCCTTTCTTTAAGATTCTTTCCACATAAGCTCTTCAAACTTTGCTATTTGAGCTTCTTTCCTGTGATGGCTGATGGTATGTTCTACAGCAAGATTTAGCAGTATAAGAAACTACTTGGAAAATGCAGGATACATTGACAATTACAATTATTCCACTACAATTATTGGATTTCATTTAAGTTAGGTAGCGCTGTTTTACTTTACTCACTCATAGAGGACCACAGATGAGAAAAAACGATAACCTGTACTGGCATTATATCAATTTTTTTCATCCTGTATGCTACAGTTATTTTATTTGCATAGAGGAGCAATAAATTAACAACATTCTCAAATGTGCTAACAATCAAGTTAGCTATAAATGAAAGCACTGAGAAAGTTAATGCACCCTCACTGTATTAGTTAAAAGGTATGTGAAAATTTGCTTATGAACCTTTTTATTTTGAAAGATACTGAACGAAAGCAATCTTTCAGACTAATGGGTATAAGCGCAAAAGTCATGTGCAGAAGTTCATAAAAGGTCTTTTGACAACACCTTTCTGCATGCTTTAGGAATAGGGTATGACCCTACAGAATGGGTTCCATCAGGAAAAAAGCTGCTTTGTACTGCCACTGTACTTGTTTCCCCTGCCTCAGCTTTGGAAATAGAGCTTTGCTCGCAAAGGGGAAATTGGGTCTTACAAAGCTTGTCCAAAGGTTCGTATCTGATCTACTGATTGACTCTGGCAGAAAAGACTAATTTTAATTCAAAGTTAGAGATAAAACAAACAACTAATACAGAAGCACAAAATGGAGTCAATATCCTTAGCCAGAGCTCATCAGCATGCTTTCATGAGAATCTTGCTTAAATTAAACACAAACTTGGCAAAATCTAGTCTACACTGTGTCTTACAAGCACACAATCTTATAAGCAGGTGACAGAACATCATTTACCAGACAATACATTATCCTGTATTTTTAGTTCATAGGGGATACAGGTTTCAAGCAGATAGCAGACAATGAACGTCCCTAAAGCAAATACATAAGGAACAGAACTTGGCAGAGCCAGCCCTCAACATGGTGAACTGCAAAGAAAATGAGCCAGCTATCTCAATTATTCTGAAATCATAGAGAACAGTTGCTGCTTCTCAAGACAGGGAGATTCAAGAAAAAGTGAAAAAATTGGCTACCCAACAGCTGATTACCTCTAGTCTCATTGACTTTCCTTGCTAAGTGCAGTGGCCCAGAAGATTTTGGTGTGCACTGGTTCAGTGAAGCAGACCTGGTCTTGGCTCCTAAAAGTAAAAGCTTAGATGAACTTTATAGCAGAACTATGTCAGCAATTAAAGACATATCTTACATGTTTACAGTTAAGCACAAGATGCACGAATCTACTCAAGCGCAAAAAGAGAAAACTTCTAGAATGTTTAAACTATATTTAAATTTAGCCTTGCTTTACTAAAACACACCTTGGAAGAAATAAAAAGATAGTTTTAAAAAGCTTCTAAGCAGGAGAAAACAGTAGTAAAGATTTCATTTTAGCACTAAGATTGAGTTACTTAAGTCTCAAACAGCAGTAAATACAATGCAGCTAAGGAAACACTGACTGAAAGGAATCTCCAGGGGCCAGAATCCAGACTCCCATTCAGAGCAGGGGTACCACTAAGAGAAGATCAGTTGACCATGCTTTTGTCTAGATGAGCCTTGCAAACCTCCAGAGAGGGAAGCTCTATGGCACCACTGGGCAAGGATGCATCTCCCACTCTACAATTTGCAAGCGTTTCCAATTGCCACATATCTGATGCTACTGAGAGGAGTTTGGCACCACAACCTTTACAGCTGTCCTTTTCAAGTTATTCACTACACAAGCTCAACTCCCTCAACCTCTCCTCACTGGACACAGACCCCAACCATTTTCCTAAGCCTCCAGTGGACCTTTCCAGTTTCAAAACAACCCTCTCCATCCGGGAAGGACACAAAACACAACACAGTAGTCCAGGTAACACTGATCTGAAGGGGAATACCAGCTTCCTTTGGTACACTGCTCCTGCAGGTGCTGAAGGCACACTTTCATGTCATGGTAGATGATGAGCTATGCACAGCTGTACCACATGTGTTGGACCCCAACAGAAAGCATCAGCTTGTCAGAAAGCTGTATCATTCGTCTTTGTTTCAAAGTGATTAGAAGTTTGTGGTAAATTCTGTTTCTTTTCACTGTTTACTCTTTTAAAGCATGTCATTACAGCAAGACATTTGGCAGGCATCTTTTATTTATTCTCAATTATGTCACATACCAGCTTAAAATTTATGTCTAAAGCAGAAGCACTGTATTTAATTAGGTTTATCCAATTACGATAACCAGTTCACCACAAAGATGGTCAGCAACAAGCTGATTACAGCTAGAACTTAGGACAGAGACATAGCAAGCTTATTTTTCTGCTCCCATTATGTCTTTAATTTTGCTCAGAGAATGAGTTGTCAACTGGTGCTTTTGGCTTGAGTGGAAGAAGCACTGTTGGTCAATCAAGAGGTCCTAGCTCAAACAGAAATAAGAACCTGAACATTGTTTAACACAAAACCAAGAAGTGCATTTAATGTTTCTTTCAGCACAAGATGATAAAATACAATTAAGTGTCTTGTCTCCATTAAAGCTTCAAATTCAGCCAGTAAGAAGTATATCAAGAAAAAGCAGCATGAAAAGCTATGTTTCTGTGACTCTTCCCTTGGAAAGATGGAACAATGTCATTGATCTACAGAAGAAGCTACATCTAATAATACCGTATTCAAAAACGTATCCCCATCCCCCAAGGCCCTTTCAGTCCTGAAAGGGGTGAAGATAATACAAAGTCTGCATAAGAACAAGAACAACCATACGCTCAGGATAAATACAGGGTATGCCTACTCTGCAGATTACCAGCAATGACAAAGTCTATGCCTGAACTTTCTGAAAATAAAGTAAGAACTCTTCTTAAAATAATGCAAACCCCATTCAGTCACACCTGTCACGTACCAAGGTGCATTTAGTCCCTGTACCATGAAAACCTGAGCCATACCACAGAGCAGACTTCTTAATTTCCCTGAAACACCCCCACCAACTACAACAATACAAAGAACATTTCAGCCTTCCTATGAAGTCTTACAACACTTGAAGCACCAATGATGTGATTTTACTTCCTCTGTGTACAAACAGACTCATATACCTTTTGGAGTTGACCTCAGTGAGTGCAATCTAGGTCTTGGTAATGCTTTCAACGGGACAGATCCCAAAGTGCCATTCTGGCAGGCTGGTTTTGAAGGCCATTCTCCATTCCTGATGACTGGGGCACTTGCAGCTATAAAAAAAGAAGCACAAAGAATTTGCTCTAAGCATATATAGCTTAGGGAACATTAAATCATAAGCCAAGTCTGTTTTACTGGAGACTAAAGGACCTTGAAAGAAGTTCGAGTTTACGGTCACAATGGAATTTTTTCCTTGAAAAAGAGAAAACTGAAATTCTGGGAAAACATTGTTTCAATTTTCCAGAAAAATATTTCTAAAGTAAGTACAGATTGAGTAGACTTTGGTTTGGGCACTAAAAATGATGCATACTAACACATTAAAGAGTAAGAAATTCACATGTCATTTACCAGAGACAAGCAAAAATTAAGTCACTGTAGAACCATTTGTCACAGGGCTGCTTTTCTCTCCAGTCATTAAAAAAAAACCCAAAAAATCAAATGGGGGAGGGGGAAGCTTTGGTCATATATTAGCAGGTTTGCCTCAGATTAGTGTTTTAATGCCTTTTTTAAAGGCAATGTCAACTACAGGTCTAATATTGTTCATCAAAAGATGGAACACATAGTCTTGAGATTATTTCAGTGTCTTTAAATAGACTAGCATAAACTTTTGAAGTTAACTACTTCAAAAAGATGCTTTTTGGCCACTAAATATTTTCAACCTCAGAAAGAGGGTTTCCCTTTAAGAAACACATGTAACTGAAGCCATCCTATTCTTTTTTTAAAAAAGGAAGTTGGAGCCTCTCTAAACACACAAAAGCTAAATATTTGCAAAAGAATCTATACATGAGAAACAATTTGCATAACACATGAGAAACACAGTTATTCGGTGGGAATCTGACCCTGATCAACATTGGATAATTAAAACCAATTTGTTTTAGTGAATCATGAGGTACGAAGCAGTCCTTAACTTTTTTTGCAAATCACTAAATTAAGGATGTTTGCTCAGAGTTCACTGCAAGCAGCTAAAAACTGCTTACAAACTAGTGTGCTACTTCCTTCTAAATCAGCAGCACACCACAGAAGTAGCGCTTTGGGTTAGTGAGCAGCCTTCTGATGCAGGACTAGTTAGGGCACTGTTCTGTCCTATTAAAAGCTCTAGAGTCAGCTAACCAGGCTGTGTGCAGGGGAAAAAAAAAAACCAAAAACAACCCCCACCAAAATCCCACAGATTTACAGAGTTTGATCACTTTAGGATTCAAAGCTCTTTATTCATAGAATTCAGAGCAGCTACTGCAATCCTGAATAAAGACAGACAGGTATGAATTGATCTTAGACCAGTAAAGATCTGAAGAGTTTTAAAATTCAAGTTGATTAGAAGAATTTTAATGAAGTACTGACTGTACAAAAATGCAGATCCAGGTCAACTGCTAAGATCAGCTTTTTAACTTCTGAAAGACTTATATGTAATTACTCTAATGCAATTAAAATTTGGATTCTTGCTCTTAACTTCAGAATTCAAACATTTCAGTATGTTCAAAGGATAATATATCCAGCTCAGCACTAAAACTCATATTACTGTTTAAAAAAATCTGGTTTTCAATGCTCAGACTGACTGCCTGCATGCAAAATATGCTTTTAGAAACAACAGCATTTCAAATCTCATGAGTCCTGAATTTCTCAAATAAGAAGTCATTTTAGAGAAAAGAATCATAAAGTTTAAGTGCTCATTACACCAAAAAAACCCCTTAATGCTGCCATATGGAATTACCAATCCATGGACATCCGGTAACAAAGGGCTGAGCTGACACAGCAGGACAAATGCTCTCTTGTCATTTTTTTTTCCTCTGCTAACACAAGCAAACTCCAAACAAGCCAAGCGCCTTTTTGATTTAATATTGTTGACAGGATCACAATAGTTTGTCATAAATTTCATGACACACACAGCGTAAGCCTCCCATTCTGATCTTTGTGTGTCCCATGAATCTAATAAAAACACTTTAGATTTACAAATTTTTTTCCTGACATTATTACATAGTAGACTAAATGAAAGAATAAAAACAAGAACAGCACTGTCCTTAGTATTAGAGTACAAAGTAAATTCCTTAGTTCTTTCCAATTTGATTCAAAGTCATAACAATTTCACTAACATACACATTACACACAATCTAAAGTCATTATACTCACAAAACCTTACTATTAGACATAAATCATTCTCATCAAGTGTAAAAAATTCTCTAAAGAAAAATAATCTCACAGAAAATCAGCAGATCAAAACATTGCATATATTTACCAACCTCTACAAAACAAAATACATGCTTTAAAATAGAAATAAAAATGAATACAACCTACTTCTTTTCCCAGTAAACGTGGCTAACAAAGGAACAATACAAAAGCTGTAAGACCCCACTACCAGCAATGTCAGTAAGGTAATATCATAGTGGCTTCCTGAGTCAGTCGGTGGTGTTAGTGTAGAATTGATGAAAATAATAGGAGAAAAATTAGTTTCTGTGCAACTGCGGAGTCCTCCTGGTATAGTCATTTAAAAAAGATCTAAGCAAGCTTAAAGTCTACGAGACTGCAGCCATGTTCAACCTCTCATATTGCTCTTGCTTGGTCTTCGTGAATCGGAGTGGAAAAAATTGTAAGCTTGACAGCAGTGGACAAAACAGATTACAGCAAGCTAGCAAATCAGGCTAAATAAGGAGTCATCTGTTTGGATACTTAATCTGAATACACTCCTTTGTTATGAAGCGATGACCCTTTCCTTTGTTACATGAGGGAGCAAAATGAAGAGAGGACAAAGCTGCTTAGCAATTCCAGATACTGTCCGAAACCTGAATAGCAAAAGTCAACATGGCTGTCACAGTATCAGACCCGATCTCATTACAGAGCAACATGCACATGCATATTTTACTACACACATTCTTATTCCTTCGAGGAATATGTTACATTTTAGTTTAATGAATGCACTACCGGGGGGAGAGGGACGGGGGGGCATGTGAAGAACACAAGAAAATGTAGTTACGTATGTACGTGTATGCGCATACATAAACCACAGACATATGTTAAATCACAGTTTTCTTTTCAGTCCATTGAAGACAGATTTAAGTGACATCTAGCACAAAGAAAAGGCCTTTGCCCAGCCTTCAAGATACAACAGACGATATCATAGTAACAGAATATTTGAATTTATTTATTTGAATTTGCATAGCTGGGAATACTAATACATCTGATAGTTGTATGTTATTTCCTTCACATTTCTTCCCCTCAGAACTCCTAAGAACTGCTGTAGAATTTCAAACCAAAGAAGGTCCTGTTATTTTTCTCCCTAATTTTAATCAAGATGGATTCAGTTACATCATACACCAGTGTTTATAGCTACCTTAGAAAATACGGAAGTCTACTCACGTAAAGACTTATCTTCTAAAACAAGTTTCACTTAATTTGCCTGTAATTTCATCGACATATTTTATCCTAAAACTCTGAAAGAAGATATAAACCAGTTCAAGCAAACATTTAGTATCAAAAACTTGTAACAAGCTGCTCCAAATATTATGACAAACTATTCTGTTCAGATTTATTACACTACATGCAACACTAGGAAACTCTTGCTCAAGAAGACATGCTGGTTATGTAATATTTTGGGGTGGAAGAGAAGTTGTACCAAAATCTCTACTCATCAAAGCTCCTTGAGGTGGTATGTGTCAAAAACAAAAGCTCTAAGTAAAGAGGCAAAGAAGTAAGACCTAGAACTAATAAGTAGTACAAAATGAATTAACATAGGTATTTGTCAGACAGGGCTCTCTTCCAAGAGGATTTTTTCCAACAAGCAATTGATGTTGACTATCAATCAGTTAAAACCCATAACCCTCACATATACTTACAATTAGTGCTGAAAAGACTTTGCTCACTCTGAGCGCTGCTGGCTGATGAGAGGCTAGGTGTTCTCTCAAGCACTGATCTTTTGACAGGCACTTTGGATTTGGCAAGGGATTTACCATAGCTAGTCCATGAGGCTGGAGAATTTTTCACTGAGGCATGCCTCTCTCCTGGCAAAGATCCTACACCTGTCAAGTAGGGGAGAAAGAGGAGGGAGAAAGAAGAACAAAAGGTGCAGGAAAGAAACTGAAACAATTGCTTCTTTTACACATATGGCTACAAATAAAAACACTGACACAATAAAAATCCATATAAAATTACTTAATCTACTTCCTATTAACATGGTAAAAGGTGCTGTAAATGCAGAAAAACAGTTCCAAGGACTTCAAGCCTCAGAAACAAGTCAAGAGCTTTAAAGACTGGCCTTCAAGGCAGACATCTGCACACAAAAATAGTCTTTTATGCATTCTCCTACCTCACATTATGGTTTTCTGTACTGGCAATTCCAAAATATATAACCTCCATTTCAAATACAATCCAAGAAAGGATACTTCTGTTCGTTCCTCCCCAAAACACAGATTCATAACCCTGCTCCCTTTTGACAGAACACTCTAAAAGATAATATCCTTTCAAGGAATAAGAGCATGAGAGTATCAAATTGCTTTGTACTAATATAATATACTAAAAACAGATGAGTTGTGCAGAACTAGTTTAACAGCACTTCCAAAACCAAGTTCTTAAAGGCCAGCAGGTGCAGAAACATTTTTAAGTTCTGTTTTCATCTGAGCTTGTTGAATACAAACACCCAACAGCTGAATTAATCAAATAGGAAAAGCACCTATACAGGAGCTAGGTGTAGAAGGAGCTCACTCTGGCACTACTAACAAAGCAAATACACCTTCCACAAGAAAATTTGAGTTTAGTCAAATTAAGCTTTTTGTTTATTTCTGCAAAGGGTGCACTTAGACTAAAATTTCCATGGCCCATAGAAGTTATAGACACACAGACTTCTCTTGCCAGCTCTGAGTTGACTCCTGTCAGTTCCAATATCAAGATCTTAATAGAGCCTCTGAATATGGATAAGAGGTTTTCATTTCTGTATAAAAACAGACATGGAAGACAGACTAAATTTTTTTAGAAAGTATTTTGTTATTTATTATAACAAAAACTATCTTAATTTTTTATGTCATTGCCATTTTCAAGTCTGTCAGACAACCTATCTTACTGGAAAAGAGACAACTACCGTGTCTCATATTTGACTTAGAACAATCAAACATCTATTTAAAGAGAATACCCGTCCCTTTATTCTTGCCACTATATACCACATTTCCAGTTCACTTAAGCTAAAAGACTGCTGAAATACGACAAAATTATCACATTAAGCAAAATTAGTTTTACTACAGAATTTCTACTCTTAAATATTAATGACCAAGAAACCTTCAACTTGCACCAAACCCAAGAAAGCATGGCATTAAGGGGATTGCAGTAAATTTTACACAAGAAAAACATGTCCAATGTCTGCCTTTCAACAGTAGGTGGTGTGACAGGATTAGATAGGTTGTCTCAAAACATCCTGTATCAAGTAAGCAAAAACAGGAACAGTGCTGGTAAAGGAAGGTATGTCCAAGCTACTTCACTCAGTTCAGATCAATTCAGCGAGAAACAAGAAACCTCACTTACAACATATACTAAACCTGCATTAGCGTATTGCATACTACTGGTCACAGAATACAGCATGCAAGCTTCAATGTGTAATTTAACAAGCTTTGCATCAGATCTCTCTTCAGAGGTGCGCTTTTTCTACTTGTTTGAGATTACTATGCAGAATTCTGCTTCTGTATATAGCTTTACTGTAGCTGGGTATTAAACCTCTGAGACAAAATTATCAGCCATATTTTAGAGTTTTTGTAAGTTACTGAAAGGGACAATTGAATATATGGAACACACTAAAGAGCATACAAGCTTTGTTGTGCTACAACAACACCACAAACCACAAATTCACATTTATTAAAAACACCTCTGAAAACAGCACTCCAGACAATACAACAGAAATGATTTATGTGTTTGACCAAAGATGTTTCTGTCATGTTTGCACATCATAGAACAAACCTGACAGCTTTATAAAATTTTCCACATTGTTTTCTAAAATCTTGTTTCATTAATGGGTCAACACACCAGGAAAATAATTAATCCACACGAGTCAGAAATTCCTTTTCTAAATAGCCTCCCAGCAAAACAAGATACAAAACCCAAAAAACTCCCCCCAAAAACAAACAGAAAAAATTCCCGCTGTACAAACACCATGTGTTAGGTTTGTATGACTTAGTGAGTTAAAGTTCTACACTACAAAAGGGAGCTAGAGCAACAAATGCATTTTATTAGCTGTATTTGATTACCTAAAGGTGAGGGTAACGTTTGACAGCTATTGTGTGCTGGACTCGTTCATCCAGTCCAAAACATACAGGAACAAAATCCTGTTTTCTTCACAGTGATTTTCACTCAAGAGGAGTCGAAGTAAGCATGTGAACATCTCAGTTTGTCTAGTACAGCGTGTTCCCTATACATGACTTGCAGCAAGCCCAACTTCTCTGGAGAGGCTGGAGTGTACCAGTGCTCTGAACTCAAACCCATCCAGTAAGCACAGCAAACTCTGGGACGTCCAGTTTCAAAAGCAGGTCAAACAGATGACCTTTTCTCTTAGTTCTTCTGCTGCTTTGTACTTTCCTATAATGCTTCAATTAAGGTAATTATTCAGCACTCAAATATATTTTTCAAAAAATCCCAAGGGAGAATTTCTTTTAAGTCCTGACATAAGATCATTAAGCAACTACTCTAGGTATTGCTTCAACTAACGGTTTTAAAGGTTTTTTTGTAAGTACCATTCCCTAAGAAAGGAATAACACAGAATTAAATGCAAAGGTTTTGAAGACAGAAGCAGGAAGATGTAGTATACAAACAAAAGTATTGGAAACGAGCCCAAAAGCAGGATATTTTGTCAACCATTACTATAAAGACAACAAGCAATAGCATCAAAGTAACAGGCTTTCATCAGTTATTTAATCTAGTCACTTAAGTGGGATACCAGAAATACCACATTCCTCTACAGTGAACTAATGAGTTGGCAATTCTTTAGAAAAAAGTCTTCATGCAACAACCATATTATTTGAACTATGTTAAAGTATCTCTTATACAGGAATGGAAATAAGCAAACAACAAAGCTCATTCTTCAAGAAGCTCTGAAGTCAGCTTTCATATCCTTACTCAAATAATCATCCTTTCATATCAACAGGTGGTTATTGTCAAGAAAACGTTAAGGCTTCCTTTAAATAGCACTAAAAAACCTCAAATTGACAGAATGTTGACACCAGGCTGATCGTACAGTCATATATGTATTCACAAATTCTGAAATTCTGTGGCCACCATTTCAAAACACATCAACACATTTTCCATCTAAAACAAAACACTGAGCAACTGGCATTCATGGAGCTACATGGCACCTGAAAATGAATGGTTGAAAGCCTTTTCCAAACACAAACTTTGGGCATACTAAGTACAAAAGGAGTTTTTTGAAGAATGCTTTTGTTGTTGCCACTTTTGTTTAAGCCTGAAGCTAACACTAAGTTGGTTTGACCTTTCATTGCCTAATCTCTTGAAAATACCGAATTTTGGATTTTTGCTTTATGCATTTCTGATTTTCCCAGTGAGTTTAAAAATCCAAAGGGCTCTGTTTTAAAAATGCTAAACTTCTTAGCTGGTGAAAAAGCCCAGTTTAAGTCTACAGTACAAGGTCTTGATAAAGCACAGGGAGTAAACCTTCAAGAAAACATGCTATTTTTTGGCATCTACTGAAAAGAGCAAGTAAATAATGGAAAGACAAACTGGACTTTGGTATTGTTTCCAGCAGACCAATCTTAACATAGCTGTAAGAGTGCTTACAGTTGCCATTTTTAACAGTGTAAAGCAGTAGCCACACTGACAGTTTTCTGACGGCTGCAAGCTCCTCAGTTTGCCTGATTAGCCATTCAACATTATTAACCATACTGTCTATTATCCTATATATGTGTAAGTGTTCATTCAAAGAACAAAGAGTGGTTACAGTATGTTTCAAAACTCTAAGGTAATGTCTTTCTAATTAGCTCTCCCTTTTAAAGTCTCAAATTATTACCAGAATTACCAAAAACGCAGGACACAGTAATATTATGTCGTTATGAATGCTCAAATGTTCAACATAAACATGGACAAAATCAGGGAATGCCAAGTTACTTCTAGGTCTTGAATTGTTTATAAGAGAGAAATTTACTTTCTTAGAGCATAACAGCTGGTCAGAGAACAGTTTATATACTAAGGCAAGACTCCATTCTCCACTGATACAGACTTCCCACAGCATTCTTCTCACCCCTCTACAATCCTTAGCCAGGTAGCAAGGAACCAGCAGTAAGCTAGTGCCAAAAATATGACTGGGGTGTCAGTAGCCATGCAGGTAGGTGTTCATGTGTTCTTCCTCTTGCAACTAAACATTCTTGGACTAAAACTGGAGAACATGTCATCACTACTCCAGAGCATTTATGAGCAGTTATCAATAACCAAAACAATCCTTTTTCTTCCCTCAAATGATCTTATGATCAGAAGAGTGACTGGGGTGTTTTCATTTAGGGGAAGAGAGAAGAGTAGCGTCTCCTGTATGCCTACTATTCAGTTTCACTTTTCCCCCGTTCCTGTCTGGTACAGTTTTGAAACGTGGCAGATTTCCTCCCAGTTAAACCCTTCCACAATCATAGACTTCTCCCTTCCTCATCATCCCTTCAAACCCCTTTCACTGTGACCCCTCCAGCACCTAGAAACAGCCCTTTTCTTCTCTGGCCTCAAGTCTAAGCTCACACCCACTCTCTCACCTCCTGTCTGCTCATAAGGATGCCTGCTGGATTTCATCAGTTTTAGGTTTTTCCTTTTGTAGACTGAACTAGAACAGTCCTGTGAGAGACCATGTCTTCACAGTCATGCTGTCACTGCCCATGACCCCAGGCAAAGCCTGTCTCTGGAGAGAAGGTAGTTTTACATCAGCTTCCCATGCACAGTGGTGGCAAAGCTTGTCCAGCCCGGTTTTGACAGGAGACTGTTGTAAACTGCATGCCGACTTAATCCAATCCCAACCACTGGCTTTAATACAGCTATTGTAGAGTTCTGTCTGTTTAGGAGTACTGGGCTCAAGAAGTCAAACCAGTGTACTGCAAGGTAAACTGAGACAAAAGAAAACCACCAACCCCATCCAATCATGTTTTCCATTATTGTCCAGCTCTCCAAACCACACACCCTTTATGTTAGGCACTGAAACATGTTTGATTTAGATTGCCGCTTTTAAACTCATCTACAAATCTTTTAAGTTTTCTGTTGCAGGAGTTCATATGTTCCTTGAACAAAAGAGGAAGCTCACTACAGCAAAACAAATACAAATTTCTTCTGGAAGTCAATTATGCGTATTTTCCTCCTCCTTTACCTCCACCCTGAGAGAATTCAGAACTAATCAGTACAGGTAAAGAGTTATTTGAAGACTCGCCAGCATGTCCTTGCAGGTAAATGACTAGGTACCAAGAAATTCCCCTGCAGGGAAGTAGTGCACACCTCTCTCCTAAAGGAGAATATTTTTATAGATACATCCACATTTCTGACAGCGTCAATATGCTGACTGTTAGAATCAGTGTCTGCAAGTACGATCATGCTTCTTGGTACAGGTACAATGTATTAAAACTTCAATGGAGCTAGTCACAAAATTGCCTGTAAAAGGTCTGGGAACATATGTGAAAAATTTCTTTCCCTAAGTATGGTCTCTGATGGTACCTTAAACAAAGCTGACAGGACGAAATGCCCCCTTCTGGAAGCCAGTAGATTACCCGAATTACCCATAAACTCAAATATTTCCAACTCACTCTACCTCTTCTCTCCCATCCCCTCAAAACTCAGAGAACCACATCCAAATCATCCACAATAGAGATGAATCAACCAACTTGCTTTGAAATAATTAATTGCAACAGATTTCGCATTACCTCACAAACAAAAACCCTTTTACTCATTCCTCATGGTCAATGCAAGTTCTAAAGATAAATAGGAAGTATTCTATTGCAAAATATGTTTTTATGATTAACCCTATGTAAGGCTTGGAAAAACATGAGCAGCACCTATCCCACAGGAAGAGCTCCTTCTTAATAAAAAGTAACGAAAGAAAATAGGTGTCAGAGTTGTGGTAAGTTTTTCTGCTAATGTATGTCGTCAAGGCTAAAAGCAAATTGACAAAACTACATTCAGATTACATCATTTTATGGCTCCTTTCTAGCTTCAAATTATGAATTGACCCTTCTTGCAGCTGAATGACCAACACCTGGGGCAAGCATTTAGCTGTCAGTACTTGGCACAAGTAAATATATTTACTCCAGGCAGCTTCCAGCAAACCATTCATGTTGAGGACATCCAGGAAGTGAGGGCAAAGTAGACTGGAAACATTACCAAGCAAGTCCAACTCAGGGGATTGGAGAAACAATAAACAGCAAGGTTCCCAGGCCCTCACAACTAATACTGTATTCTAAACTCTCACAAACTCATCAACTGGACAAAAGTCCTTCTGGATACACTAAGTAATTTTTTTCCCAATTCAGAGCACTGGCTATGAGATACAGAGTCAGTATGCAGTGGAGATGTCTGGATGAAGATGACCAAAGAAGGACCAAAGACATGCTTTGTGTCATACTATGGACTACAGATCTTATGCTCAGTGGAGACGCATGTATTAGTTTCTTCCTTCCTTCCTTACACTTCTGAAGGGGAATATGCAAGTTTTAAGTTCACTTTTAACACAGACTTTAATTAGTACAGATGTATTAAAGGAGATTGAAACCAAGTAATCTGGACTAAGAAGGACAAATAATGATCTTGGGTAAGTCAGTGAATGAGGAACCTCCTTTTAGGATCCATAAAAGTAACTTGCTGCTCTGTAAAATAAAAAAACAAAAGACTGGCTGAAACGAAATTTTAAGCCTTATTTGCAGAACCTGGTGCATTCCAGACCTGTTTATGAGAAAGTATATGGAGACTTTTACAAGTAACTGTCTATTCTAGGATTTTGAGAAAAGTCCTGACTGTTTCAGTCCAGAGAACCTGGAATTTATGTTTGCCTTCTAAAATATTTTGTTTCCTCTTGGCAGCATATCAATCCAGCTTTAAAGAGTCATGTGCTAGATAACAACTATACAAGCTGAAAAATTATTTGCAGTAACTATATTTGAGTTGGCTCCTGGTTCAGTGCCGGAACAGACTTAAGGATTGTGGGACTGCTTAGTGGAACTAAATTGTTTTGGTCCTGCTTCACTAGTATTGTGAAAGGCTATACCATAAAGTCCTGAATTACCAAGTTTATGTATGTTTCCAGCTGTATGAAAACTGACTGAAACCATTTGGTTTCAATTTTCCATCTGAGAAGCCTTTCTTTGTGCAATAAACAGCAATAACACTCAATAACAAACTGAGTCTTAATCTGTCACTGCCTGCTCTGGTTTTAACTTTGGAAGCTTCTCTCAATCACGTATTTAAGTGTAAGATCAAGCCAAAATTCAACTTCAGGAATTTAGCATTTATGAACTAAAAAGAAAATCACTATTTCAAAGTATCACTAAACCTTCATACACATATTTTCTATAACATATAGGGAATTATTTTTCCCATGCTTCTGGTAGTTGCAGAACACAGGAAAAGTCCTTCATTATGATCAACTTTTCATAAGGGAAAGGTCTCACTTGTCCAAAATAATCCAAAAGAATTCATACTGTCAAAACTTCTCGGTACCCAAGCCTTCAATAGTCTTGTTAAATGCTATGTAAATCCCATCAAGATAAAAAGGGAGTGACCACTTGATTAGATTCAGGGAAATTATAAGAAAAGCACAGGGTCATAACTCTGCTGAAGGGATACCAGTGACTGAAATCAGAGATAAAAGGGTACCCAAAATGTCAAACCACCCCCACCAGATAGCAAGAGACATTTTTGTTAAATAGACGATTTACATGGTTTCCATTGATTTCTACAAGTCTTTAACAGTAAGCAGAAGAACAGTATTATTGACACTTTCACATTCACAAAGAGCTTCAATTACTTATAAGGCTTGACAGAGCTCTCATCTTGACAGAGCTGAGACATCAACAACAACGCGAAGTTTCTTGGAGGGAGAAATAATTTAAAGCAATGGTGTCATTTCAAGGCAGAAGTGGAGATGAAGTTGTAGCATATCAAAAGCCTTACTTGCAGGTAAAGCTCCTTTCCTTTACATATTGACAGGTAGGCTGTAGTCAGCAATAGGAGATAAAAAAGGCATTGGTGGGCATATACATTTTTAGATTTACAGTAAATCATTTATATTCTTATTTGATGCTGTTCAAACCATTTCCTGTGGCTCGAACTGTCACAGTGCTTCTGTTCAACTGCACAGGTGGTAATATACAGTTGCTGGGGCAGGTTTGACAGTAGAAAATCTTGGAGTAATGTTCCATGGGAACACTAAAGCTCCTTGGCTTCTCCACTCCCCTTCAACTCCTCCCTTCAAGTGAGGCAAAGACATGACTCTTCCCAAACCATAACACATCAACTGTTATCAGGCTATTACTCCACACTGGCTATGGAACATCCAAATTAGAAGGCTCTGTGTGTTTTCTGGGAACAAAAACAATAGTTGCTTTGATTTTGAAACTGGTTCAAAGTGCTCTACAGGGCTCCAAAATTACTATCTCTTCCAGTAAGAATGGGTAAGTCAAACATCTTATTGTGGGTCTCAAATTCTAATAAATGTTTTCACTGACAGAAAACAAACATAGCAAAAGACACACTGCCTTCCATCCAGTACTATAGAAATCTACAACGCCACCATGGAAAAGTTACCTGTAGAGAATTAAAATTTTTGTCTTAGAATGAATGTGTCATCCTCTCTTATGAAGAAAGAGATTAATAGTTACAGAAATAATTTTGAGGCATCTAGCTTGCAACAAATCTGAAAATCTGGTCAAAGTTGCAGAAATGGGGTTTCGTCCTTTTGCTAATCACTTCAGTACACTGGATCAAGGTGGGTCTGTCTTTTAGAGAACCTATATCTAATTTAGCAAAAACATCAAGTTCCAGCTAAGATACACCAACACTGGTGAACAGTGCTCAGCAACCATTTTGAAATAAACAAACCCACTTATTTCGAGGCTAACATGCTCTGCAAAGAATCTCACAAAAACATAGTGTTTGAGATATAAGTTCTGCTCTCCTTCTGCTGTCTCCTGTTCAAGTGAGAATCAGGAAATTTCATTAGAAGAAATGCTTTCTATTGGGTTAGTGCGCTACCACTGAAAACTTAAGTTTTACAAGTGGAAAAAACAATTAACAAAATCTCAGCTCCTGACAAGTTGCAAGGATCTTGTAACTGGGGTTTCATATATTGCATTTTTTTGGTTCATTTCTTGGTTGTAGGGGAGTTCCCTGCTTCCCACTTGAACAGCCATTGTGTGGACATAATCCACTACTCACAAGCTCTTCATTATTCTAGGGATAATACATACACTAGTACATTTTGGACAGATGCACCACTTCTGTCCCTCAACATACATGTGAGGGTTGACACAGAACTATACTGTAATTTCTCTTGTTCAGAGTATTTAATGGATTCAACTACACCAACTTCTCTTGTTGCCCAATGATCCAAATACTATCAGTAATTGGTTAAGAAATAGCTGCATATATGTTAGTACCTCCAGAAGAAACAAGTTCATTAGGATCTGGACATTTTTAAGACTCTACTTAACAAAAGACTGAACAACGTAGTCTGAATTCAGTACAGATCCAGTTACAGGCAGCAGGGGCTGGACTAGGTGACCTTCAGAAGTCCTTTCCTTTCTGGATTTAGCTAGTCTGTATTCTGAAAAAATCCTGACAGCAAACAACTGTACAGCTACTGCATGATTTATCTGGGGGCTGAAGTTTAATACCAAAGTATTCAAATGACTCCACTGGAAAAAATAGTTATTCCCTTCAGGAATGCTTTAGCTTAAACAGACAACTGGGTTTGGTTTACAAACTGCAACCTGGTCACAAAAAGTGTACGCACAGTTTTACTTCAAAAATATTAAAAACAGAAGGGGTAAGGAGCAGGAGATATGGTTTTACCTAAAAGGTGTGGTCGCATAATACTGGGGGGGGGTTAGTAGCAATCCCAAACAGCTCCTACTTTGCCTCATATCCCACCCCATAATTGTATTCTCTGATTTGCATCAGTACAAGGTTAACCAGAGAGCAAGGATACAGGTTTAAAAACTCACTTAATAAGGGATGGGTGAATTAACCTGATACAGTTGAATGCATCAAATCCTACTTTGTAGCACCAAAACACTTCATAAGCAAGGTGAAGGCTAATATGTGCTAGGAAGAGTGAGCTAGGAACAGGGGACTAGGAAAAGGGCATGGAGAAAACAAATTTCTTCTCATGTGCAGCATTAAAGGTCCAGTCTTACCAGATCACACCACAAGTTTGAAATGTTAAAGTGCTGCTTCATGTTTTTAGTTTAAGCAACCTTTTCTCAATAGAAAAAATCTGGAAAATATTGTATTGATTACCATAACTTCAACATACAATGAATTAGTTAAGGAGTGACAGGTTTAGCTTAAAAAAAATCTGCGGAGTAAATGTTTTTATTTTCAACAGTAAATTAATTCTGTTTCTTCTGAAAGTACATCTAATTTTGTTTGGGTTTTTTTTCTGAAGGGATGAAGTTAGTCCTGTAACTCAGCTATGCTTACATTTATTTCTAACGACAGTATCATAAATCTAATCTGCATTAATATCCTAAAGGAAAACTCTCTATCTATATCCATCTCACTTCTTCTAAGGCCATAATTACAGACAGGAAAGCTCTAGGTTGGTATTTAGAGGGGTGATGAGTTCTCCAAGAAACGGGCAGCCTACAGGTTGGTGCCTGGTTCACTGAGCAAGTGCCTTGCATTAGCAAGCCTCAAGTGGGAGAACAGCCTATACCCACTTCCTTTGAGGAACTCACCCCTTAAAAGAACACAAATACAGATTTTATCACACTTCACCACCTGTATATAATCAAGAGGAGTATTTTTTACTGTTTTATAGTCTTAGATTGAGTGGGTAAAAAAAAAAAAAAAAAAACAGGTTTTACAGGGTATAGCTGGGTGTGTACCTTCCAAATTACAGTGCATGGTAGTGTAGTCATTCACAGGCCACCTTTGCAACTAGTTAGATTGCGACACTTGGTTAAAAAACCCCAGCACATAACCTACCAGAGCACTTCTGAATCTCTATAATACAGTAACAGAATGTAGTTTCCAGTTATGAGATTTGAACAGCAGCCTACAGACTAGATGAGAGATTCATCCCTGCCCTTGCTATTAATCAGTCAGAGTTTAATTAGCAGCTCAAGCAGTAGTCTCACCTTCAATTATGTTCCCCCCTCTCTAGAAACTACAGAGCTGTACTAAAATTAGGTTGAACAAAATATGTCATGTCCTGAAATAAGGGCTCATTCCCACTGGGATAGCATACAGTTGCTTATCAGAAAAGCATTGTACCTGACCACTCTATTTTCTCCTCTCTCAAGTAATTTTAATTGTAATTTCACAAAATACTGTTATATAACCAAATATAAATAATGCTTAAATATTGATTTTTCTAATAACATCACACCCTCCTAAACTCACTCTTTACAAGATGAGATTTTACAGCTATTAGTTGTAACCTGCCTTTTTTCTGGCCCCTATATTAGCAATTCACAATTTAGACAGAATTGTATTTAGCACCAAAATACCACTCTGTACCTCCCTCAAAGTTGTGTCAGAAAGCAGATTAAGTATGATACTAATTTTAAGAAACTGGTAAAGTATTAATATTCCAGTGAAAAATTCTCTTACCAGAGCTTGATGACAGAAGAGCTTCTTTGTGTGAAGGCGTTTTAATAGTGCTGCTAATTTTATTTTCACATCCTCTCTTCAAGCTCGATACTGATGGTACCATTTTAACCTTGGGAGTTAATACACTTCGTAGTGCGATTGGGTCTTTCTTTGGTATGTTTTTCCCTTGCGTTGTCCCATCTTTCAGAGAAGGCATCTGTTTCAAGAAAAAAACAGAAACCAAAAAACCAACAACAATACAACCCACACACCACCACTGTGAGAAACTAAAGATCTCCCTTCGCAGCATCTGTAATGAAATACTGACCACCCAAGTAGGGAATATGCTTAGTTAGTCTTTATCCCATTGTCCACATCTGAAGTTCAGAACCTCAAGAACCATCTCCTGAATCACCTTCAGCAATACAAACCTATTAGTTTGAACCTAATCACAAATAATGACCAGCACACTAAAAAGAGGTTACAGAGGTCATTTTACATCAGAATTTCTTCCTCTTCCTCCCTAAACTCTAATTAAGTCACTTAATTACATGACTACACCTAATCTCGAGATCTTAACCAACAACCTACACACATTAATGCCCTGAGAAGTTAGTTGTCCTGTACTACCTGGAATGTCACAGCCCTTATAATAGTTTCCTGGTCTAGGTCTTATGTCACAAGACTTTAAAGTCCTTCACATTGGGGTGCCATAGGTAAAACACAAGTGCAGGAGCGGACCCAGGACAGGTTTAAAATAATTGGTTTATATGTATGAAACATCTGTTTCACATGGAATTCTCGCTCCAGTTTATACAGACATTAGTTTACGGCCATTCTTGTCAAGCCTATAAAGATACACTTTACAGTGTATCTTCACAGCGTCTCTTCATGCGCTTTTCTGTGATTCAAGCTGATTGCAGCAATTCAGTCAGAGTACCACGTTTTCCACTTTTGACTCCAATCTGCATCTTCATTTTCAGGTGTTAATCTGTACTTCTTTGGAAAGTACAAGTTTCCAGGTACAAGAGGAACCATTAAAATCACAAAGATTCCCTTTTTGGCAACAGGGTGAATTAAAATCATTCTCTCTGACCCTTAGTACCAAAAGTAAGGACTAACGCAGAATCCAAAGTCTTGAAGACTGTCGAATTAAATTAGCATGAAAGCAAGGATGGTCTATTTTAGGTTTTCAAGTTAAATTATTATTCTAATAAATAATATTACTTATTAATTTCTTGTGCAATGTTTCAGAAATGTTCTAAGTAGCTTCCCCGATATACTGAGCTTTACAGGAATTTTTCTGGCAAATTAGTAAAGCCTGTCAAAAATTCAGACCATGACAGTTTTAACCAGTAACAGCTGCTGCCTCTATTTCACCATTTTAAAGTAAGCTGTTGAACCCAGAAGCCAGCAACAGGAGAGCCTCCATATAGCACCAAGACTCCAATTCTGTGTCCCTACCACACCTCCTGAAATCCTGGTCAACCCAACCCCAACACTCTTCCCTTCTTTCCCACTGTTGATTTTCTTTTCACCTTTTTTCCATGTATTTGAAAGCAGCACGTTTCTCCTGACAGGCAGCTGACTCATCCCAAAATATTTCCCAACCAACCAGCACATGCATACCTCGCGGCCAGGAAGTTTGCACCTTCCAGCTGGCTGGCTGCCTAAACCAGGTATATGCCCTCTGAATGAGAAATATTTCCTGACTACTCCTAACTATTCTAATGAGTCCTGGTTCTACTTCAAACAAATAAACCCCCAAATTATACAAAGCAGACACTGAAATTAAGATGATAAAAATAAAATGTTTCACCAACTTATTGGTCTCTGGGTTTTGTGTAACTTAATGTTACTGTTAATATATGCACAACATTTACAAAACTAGTTTTTAGAAGTCTACTTTAGTTCTAAAGCACATTTTGAAATAAAACAAAATACTGAAAACAGCCTTTTATCTCTAATGTCTATTTAAAGTTACAGCACCACTAGAATTACCTTGAAAAAATGTATATTAAAAGTTGTATTTAGAAAACCTCACCAAGTTATGCTACGCAATTTTACAAGGTTGACCAAATTAAGGCTTGTTTGCTTTTATTAGACGTCTTACAAACTGTATTGTCTTTAAAAGACTTTACTAAAAAAAAATTTATACTACGGAATAAGATGAATGTGGAGACACTAAATTGCATTTTAGGCCATCTACAACCAGTTTGTAAAACAATACTTCTTCACTGTGTTTACTAAGGAGAGACTCCACTCAGAAATCAACACTACAGTTACATTTGTAGACACCAAACCCATTCCACAATTTCCACACTGTGCAATACTGAACTTCCTTTTTGCAAATGTACAAAACAGACAAGTATGAAAGCAAAAAAACTTACCAAAGGATCAGAGTGCATGTCAAATGTTTCATTTGCCATATCTTTTACCAATGTCGCTTCAAGAAGCACTCCCATGTTGCTGCTTTGCTCTTTTTCAGTTTTGGTCAGGTCAATGTTTTGAGCAGTAGGCGTCATTAAGGAGTTTGAACTCTCCATTTTATAGTTTAGCATCTCTTTCAAGTTCTCTCCAGATGTTGGAAGCACAGCAGAAGCCGAGGAGCACGCTGAATGGGTAGCACTTGCTTTGTCAATGTCTTGTGGACTTTGCTTTAATGCAGGTGTTTTTGAAGCCTTGTGGGAAGCTGGGATGTTTCTGGGATGTGTTGTGGCATGTACAACTTGGCTGGTGAAGAGGCGTTTGTTAACATGTAGCATATGGGGCTTATTCACAGGCAATTCCACCTTAGTATCTTTAGCTAGATCTACTGTCTTTTTCAGCACTTTTATCGAGGAGGACAATTGCCTTGGGGAACCAATCCGTGACGGTGAGGAGACAGATGATAGTCTAGGGGACTGGGAAGACTGTTTTAATGCTGCACTGTCTCTCGACTGTAGCACAGGTCTAGACACAACCTTTGGCTTAACATTTTTAAAATTAGGTTTGGGGAAACTAATAATCTCTGATTTCCTTGCTTTGGTTACTGTTGATGCAATAGGAGACCTGCCCACGGGTTTTCTTGCAATTTGATCTGAACTAACTTTCAGCACAGACGTTTTGTTATGCCCTCCTACAAAAGCTTCATTTGGTCTTAGTTTAGAAGACTTGTCTCCAAGTTCTTCCAAAGCTGAAACAGAAAAAGTTCTATTTTTGGATCGTTCTTTAGGGGTTGAAGTACATAGTGACAAATCACTTTCATCAGCCATTGGACTGAAAACCACAAAAGTTGCTTCACATTTCAGCTCAGGCATAACAGTCTTCTTTGATTTTGGTACATCGCAAGATACAGAAGGGATGTTGTGCATGTCCTGAAAAGCAGCATTTCCAGAGATAATTTGTTCTTTGGTTAAGGGTTCACGAGTTTTCTTTGATACTTGTTCTCCATCCACTTCATCTACTGGGAGAAGGTGCACACTATTTACAAGACTATCCATGCATGTTTCAGCATTGGAATTCCCAGTTCCAGCAGGATCAGGAGTAATCTGCAAGGATTTCACTTGGCCATCTTGATTAATATTAATGAATGGTGATAATGCACCTTGCCTATAAGGATCTGTACATCCAACAGCTAGTTCTACAGCCTGTGCTTCTGTTTCCTGTGATTCTTTCTCAGTCTTGATAGTATTTTTTTGATAGTGTTCAACACCTGCAGAAGTGACATTAGGTGCTCCTTCTGAGCTGGTTCTATCAGACTTCTCTCTGGTATATACTGCGGAAGAGATCAATGTTTCTCCCAGATGCATGTCATCATTTTGATCATTTCCCAGACTTTCACCTGTAACATTAGTAACATCCAATGTGCTCAGCTGGCAGCATGCCGGGTCATTTTTCAGGGACTGCATGTTCTGCTCTGAAGCAGGAAGAGTTAGTACACACTTAGAGTCAGTCTGACTGTAAGGCACTGAGTGTTTGATACTCTGATTTTGCATTTTTGCCATAGCAAAGTCGCCTTTCTGTAAGTTTGTTGTTGCTTTCAAGTCACAGTTCAAAGGACACATACAAGTCTGTTCAGTCACAGAAGACTTGCATGCAGCATCTGTATCTCCCAATGGACCTCCTGTCCAGTTGTATTTACCAGGTGTGCTCTTCAGATCAAGTACTTCAATACACTGCTGGTTTAAAAGACTTCTGAAGTCACCCTTGTTTTCAAAAGTGGAATCACCTTCATGCTCAGCCACTGTATTTTGGTCAGTTGAATTACCATGTATCTTGCTGGCACAATTCTCTGAGGAAGGTGTAGCTCTGTCACATGCATAGTTATTTCCATTTTCATCCCTTATAAGTAAGGAAGACTTCAAGCCATTCTTTGCTTTGTCATCGGACTTCCCAACATTCATTTTGAAGGCTAAATTTTAAACCGTATTCATTTCAGACTTCTTTAAAATCCAAGAGAAAGCAGATTCTTCTGAACTTTGGAGAAAAAAAAAACAACCACTTTTCCCTGAAATGTATCAATTGTTCTGAAAGATATTTTAAAAGCAGTTCTGTGTTTTCGTGTTTCCCAAGAAGATTCAAATGTTCTAGAATTAAAAAGAAATTGAAAAAAATTAGCCAAACCAGGATTTTAACAAGACAGTAAGTATTCCTAAACTCCTGGTCTTCAAACATCAGAGCAGCAATACAGAAGCAACACTCAGAATTCCAGTGAAGAAAAACTTCAGTCTTCATCCCCTGATGCAAAGCAGTAGCAACCCAGAGACTGGGTTTTCTCTGCACAGAAGGCCTTTTTCCTGCCATTTGAGGCCATAATGCATAGCAGAGTCAGCTGAAGATTTTCAAAGAGTTGTTTAAGACATCTCAGTTGAAATAAAGAGAGGAGAGGGAGGTTTGTGATCAGCTCTGGGGTTACACCAGTACACCACCCCCATGCTGCTGGGGCAGCCAACTGGTAGATGCATGTGAGACCCCTTTAGAGTCGCTGGAGAGCAATTCCACTCCAGGTAACTGCCTCCATCTTTTGTAAAGATGACATGAGATTAGCCAAGTGAGGAAACAATTCCAGTGTCCTCTCCAGTAGAGCAGAGCCACATACCCTGACCCAAAACCCTATGGGAAAGGTCAAAGGGCAGGATGGACGTGGACAGATGATGGAGGACAACTGACCATACATGGGGTGGAGACACACAAACTAAAACAGTAAAGAAGAGCCCTTCCAACATACAGGGACAAGTTCCTAACAAGTGCTAAGATTGCACCCAAGTACCAAAACCAGCAGGACGTGGATGAGAGAGAAGATCAAACTGTCCAAAGCAGCTGCATGACCTCCATAGCACAACCCCATATAAAAGGCTCCTAGTACCAGAAATGAGACCAGTAAGACATGGCTGCAGTGGGTGGGGAATCTGCCAGCAGGCAGCTCACTTTCAGAGCAATAAAACCTGAACAGGTGGGAAGTTCACCAGATCTGACAAGGCAATCAGGCTGAAGGTGCATTCACTGACAAATGTCAGCTTCCCAACTGAAGGAAAAGGACAATTGGACAAGTGTTGAACACCTTCCCATGTCTGGAATGACAGATTACACTCTCCAATCAAAGAGCAGGAAGGAGGATACTTGTCATCAAAAACAATGAGCAAATAGGCCTGTGGTGTTTAACCGAAAATGCAGACATCAGAGTGCACTGTCCTCAAATAAGGATACTGATGTAATAACATATTCAAAATTTGGTGTGAAGAGAGCAACAGGACATGTACATCAGGATTAAGAATCTACGGTGGGCAGAATAACTCAAAATTCACATAAGAATTTATATCAAAGTTCAAAATTATTTGACTGTTTCAACTACGGTGACAATAATGGACGCAATACAACAAGACAGGTGTTACAAGATCAGAAAATATAATACTACTAATAATAGTTTTCTGTTGTTGATTAGGCACATTGAAGAATTACTGTGATCATATTTTTGTAGAGGAATTAAAGACTGCTTTGGGAAACAAGTTTGTTCTGAGAAGAAACTCTTAATTCATTCTTTAACAAATAAGTTTAAATCCTCGTAGAAACCATATGAGCCATTCTGGAAACCACAGCAGGGGAAAGAAAACAAACCCTTATCGACAAATACTTCAGAAAGTGTAAAATGAAGCCAGCACACAAAATAGTGAAAGGTAAATTACTTCTGGTATTATTCAAAATCCACCTTTTTCCTTAAACCTTACTTTTGTCAGCTGGAAACACAGCTCAAGTAACTACATTCAAAATAAATCCTTTATCATACCAATAGAAAGTATAAAGTTGCAGGGCTCATAAACAGTTTTGAGTACAAAAGCAGCACCCAAAGTCAGACTGTTCTAGAACTGCAAGAATTTGCTTGCTCTATGAACCAACTATAGAGTGGCTTCTGGCCCACAACCTTGTCTTTACATGGTACTTTGAACATCTGACTCAGATTGAGGGTAAAAAGACCATGAAACAAGGAAATAAAAGGTACCGACATCAGACAGCACACCCTTCTCTGCCCCCACTCCCTCCCCCAGGATGAAATGGCTTGTCTAGCTAAAACATCTCCTGGTTCCTCAAAGCTGATCTAGATCTTTTGCTAACCCACTTTATTCAACCCCTATAGAAGCATAAACAACTGTAGTCCCCTTACTTTCACCTTCAGTTAGGAAACCGACAGCAGACTAAAGAGTTCTTCCAAAAAAAGTCTTCCCTGAAGGCAGGGAAAGAACCTGTTCTGAATAATTTTCCATTAGTTTAAGTCAATCACAGAATCAACTGTTGAGAAATATTTGCGAACTTTGCTTTCAGTGTTGTTTTGACACATTAAAACTTGTTTCTACTTGTCTGGAGACTAGCCCTTAACACAGCTTGCTCACCTAGTCATGCAACAGAACTTAAGACTCCATTTTGATTCAGCAGTAACTCATCCAACCAGAAGTTGTGTCTCTTTCAAGAGCTTACTTTCTGCAGAAAATAGGCAATTTCAGTATGTCAAGACTTAGCAAGACTAAGATCCCAAGAATTTAAAGAATGGTACATCACCTTACAGTACGTGTAGCCTAATAATGCCAAAATTTTAAACAACACAGGTAGCTAAGTAAACTTGGATTCAACTAATGCTGAAGAAGCTCCAAGAAAAATAAAATTAGTTTTGATAGTGAGTACAGAAATGAGGAAGCACATTAAAGTTGTACATACCAAGCTGCACATCTATGCATATAAGTCTGCTTGCTCAGTGCCCTGGACTTTCACATAACCAGAGAGCACAGAGAAATAAATTACTGATCCAAGTATTTTTAAAGCAATTTTTCACTTTAGTAATCAATACTTTCATGAGCAAGTAGACTGGTTTCAAATACAGCTTCACATCCACATTTAGAGTCCTGAAAGCATTCTGCATAAAAAGAGAAATATTCCTGATAATCAGCCATGGTGTATAAAAATCTGTAACCTAGATGAACATTATCTCTCAAAGAACTGATATCATGCAATTCACCATATACCAGTACGTTCACTAAGCTTATGAAAACACTTCTTGGTGATGAGAAGTTCTTTAGTTTTAGATCTGCTGTAGAAGGCTGAATGAAAAAATAACTTCAGTCCAGCATCTCCTCCATGGGGGGGGTCAGTAGCAGACACACAGACACAACAGTTGCCCTCCCCAGGAACACACTGCTCCTGGCAACTCGTGACTTGAGGAATTCTCTAAACTAAATACTAATAAACTTGCTTTGACTTTGTCTTACATCAAGCATTATGCATGTCTGGCCACCACAACACACTACAGTGCAGTGAAGAACAATTCAGCTGCTTTGTACCTTCAACAGAGCTCAGCTTACCAAATTTCAGTTGTGTACCTCAAGTGCTTACACCCAGCAGAGAAAGTCTTCACTATCTGAGCTCTAAGTTTTCCCCTTCCTCAACAGATGTAAGAGCTTGGGTTAACAGTAGAACCACTTGGGGGAGGGGAAAAAAAAGGGAAAGAAGCTTAGCAAGTAGATTCTCCAAAAAAAAAACCGAGGGATTGGCTGCTAACAGCCCCAGATCCAGGAGAAATATGCTGCAACATATAGAACTGGGCTCAGAGCAAGATCTTGTCACTTCTACAAACCAACAAGGTGTCCAGGGATGCGCTGTTAAAAGGCAGGGGGACAGTGACTCATTCGGTGCAAGGAAAACAGGAATCAAAACCAGATCAATTACAATAGATAATTCAACCTATAGGTTAACAAATTACTAATACAATTCAAGTCAGTTCGTGTTAGTGTCACAATGCAGACAGTAATAATGCTTTTCCTGGCACTCCACCTGGAAATGGATTCTTTCAAGCAAATCATCATGCAGCATTTACTCAAACCCATCAGCTATGTTTGTGAAGCCTGTATAAAGGGGGACACGGGGTAAGGAATAAATCTGAAAGGAGAGGGTGTGCCCAGACATTCAGGGAGGCAGTCTAGAAGTGCTCTAATTAACTGAACATGCTTTGATACCAGACAAAATGCAGCATCAGCATTCCAGCAGAAAACTGTATTATATGGTCATGATTACCACAGTCCCTGAAATCGAAAACCATACAAGGCATTTCATATGCGGACACATTACACTACAACCCATTTACATGACCATGTCCTGGATCACAACTCAATCGCAGAAGTACGACTTTTTCAGCATATAACACCTGAAGGCAGAAACAGTATCATCCAGAAGGGAGTCTATAGCAACCAGGCATCCCTCCCAACATGCTGTTCAGTGTTGCTCAAATGTGCTCCATAAGAAGGCACTAGGAAAACATGCAATGGTTCAGATAGTGCTGCATTTATTCAGAATTGCAATTTTCAAAGCTCCCTCTGCCACCTCAGTAATGTCACATCCTAATGTGAACTAGCCTATTGCCAAACTAATTCAAACTATTACAGGGACGGTAACTTAAGCTCCCATAACAACTTCGCCCAAACATTTATAATATTACAAGTACAATCTACTCCAAAGAGTTAATTACATTAAGTGCTCATATGCTAATGGCATTGCTTGCTTAAGAATACACAATATCAACACCGAGTGTACTGTGAAGGTGTTTATAAAAGAACAAAAAAACCCAACAAATCACCAAACCAAAACCAAAACCATCCCACAGGTTAGCTAAGCAATATCTGTATTCTTTAGTCAAAGCCATTTGAGAAGCCAAAAACCACGTTAGACACTTGCTACAGTAAACTGAAATAATGTGCAAGTTTTATGTTCACAAGCAATCACACAGGCATGTTTGACTGAAGGAGTACTATCACTTCCAGAGGCATAAACTATCAGGTTTTGCCTTCTACTTGGCTATTTGCTAGACTGCTTCAAGACTAAAGCCACAGCACAATATAAAAGTTATAGTAAACAAGGAGCATGAATTTTAATCAGTTAACATCTTGGCTCCAAGATATGGAAGATGTAAAGTAGAACTGCAGTTCCACTGCAAAAATCAGACATCCCAAAATTTTGCAAGAAGTGTTGACATCCCATAAGATATTCTAACCATGACACCACCATCAAACTACCCCAAAACTTGACTGCTGATCCTGACAGGTACATCAACCCTAGCAGTTTGTCCTAGTAGTGAGTAAATAGTCGTTTGAGACAGCAGTGCTAGTGCTTTCCCCAAACTCACAGCCTCCAGTGATTCACTCCCCAGAGTACTGGTTCAATGGAAAATTTCAATGGCTTTTAGACCCTTCTTTTCCCTGTCCATAGTAATTGCTTTCCTAAGATGAAAAGTCCTTATCTATTTAATTGCCTATAAACTCTGGCCATTCTTCTTGTCCCATCTTTAAGGATGTTAGGTTGTTCTCTCCATCTTCAGTTTCAGGCTATTTGTAAGTACATAACACAAACAGATAATCCAACAGATTTATACAGTATCTTGATAACACAGTTCTTCCTTTAATAATGACAACTTTTGAATTTTATTGTAAGGTAAGTTTTACGAGAACTCTGTGTTTAGACGTGGAAGACTGGCTGGCACAGTGATTTTTTTAAAGAAGCAAATAAACCCCATCATCTTTTACTTAGATAACCAAGATACTTAATCACGTTGTCTAGAAACAGCATCCAGTATTTTGCAGATTTGGAGGTACATGCAACCTCCTAAACCAGGAAGCTCTGCAAAAGCATATGTCATTCCCCCACCCTCTATTTTACAGTAACTGCTAGGATGAAACTCACGTAAGTAACAGAGCTAAGCACACACCAGTCAGTGACAAATGCCAGCTATTAACACACTGCAAGTAAGCAAATGTACTTTATTGTCTGAGATTAAGTGCATGATCAAACAAAATCAAAGCTACCTATTCGAATGGGCAGATGAGAATAGCAACAAGCCCCTCACGTGAATAGTCCAGCACACTCCTATAACTTAACCAGGCTCTCATTTGTAGATTCATTAAGACAGCACTCCTTGCCAAAAGTGCCAGACTACTCACAAGGTTTTCAAAGCATGGTGCCGTACACAACTGCACACATGGTCAGCTATACACTTGGTTATAATTTGTTTATCCACTGCCATCATAAACAAAGCCTGTGCATGGTTTTCCATGAGAAGAATACTCAGCCTGCTCCTCTTCTTCCTCTTCAGGAACTTGCAAGAATGCCATTAAGTTCTGATAAATCAGACATCACCTTCTCAGAAAGATACTTTGGGGATTTTTATATTTTTTTTTGCTATTTTATCACAACTAAATCATTTAGCAAAAGTGTATATCCTTGTACAAGGAAGGATAAACTTTCAGCTCAAAACGAAAGTAAGGAGTTTGAACTTGAAAAAACAAACAGTACATTTATTATAGCACTTCCTTGGAAGGTCAAAGTTCAGGTCCTTTTTGAAAGACTTGATTGAATAGGTAAGCACAAACAAAACTGCAACTGTCAGAGCCCAATGTTCAACAATCCGCATCAGTGTTCAAGTTATTTGACTAGATAGGGATTACAAACACAGCTCACCTTCTCTGTTCCGTGGAATTCTGCTGAACTGATTTTGTCCACTGCTACCATTTAAAGGGTGCATTCATACTTTCCGGTATCTTGAAGCTATGAAACAGTGGGCCAGTATTATTCAAGGGAATTTTCCCTTTAAGACTGAAATATTATCAGGGCAGGAAGAAGGGTGGTAATGTATTATGAAGAACAAAAATACTTTGTGAACTCCTGCTAGGTGTGCCCCACTGCTGACATAGAGCAAATACGGTTTGTGTCCTCGAGTTTCAAGCTAGTCTTCCGATGTCCGGCAATTTTCGTGACATCTCTCATCATATGTTCTCGATCATAACTTCCCATTCTTTGACAAAATTTCAGCCATCGGCACCATTGCTGCCCATTTTAGTTCAAACCAATTTCAAACTGTTCCGAAGAGCTTCTTTTACAGAGCTGTCAATCCTCTTAACTTGCTCCATGTTCTTCTCTTGCTTCTCATCCTGGCTAAGTCAAATCCAGTAGAGAAGCAAGTACAGAGGGAAGCAGCACAGAATAGTCACTGCAGCCTGGATTCTCAGAACAAATGGCAATGTGTTTTTGCTGGTGGCTTTGTGGGTTTTTGTTTTGGTTTTTTTTCTGTTCTTTGGTTTGTTTTGGGTTTTGTGGTTTTTTTTTTTAATTTGGATTTTAAATAACCTATTTAATAAATAATATTTAAGTGAAGACTGTCTACTGCTAATCTCCTCTTGACTGACAAGTACAAATCTTTCACAAAATAGAAAGTACAAGAGATAGAAATATGCTGCAAAAGCAGCACCATACTGCAAGGGTGATGGCTAAAATGCCAGTTGTTACCCTGGAAAAAAAAAAAAGGTTGTTGTTTCTTTACAATGAGCCACAATTTGGTCAGAGAAGAAATGGCTTTAAGCAGCTCCACAATGGGCCAGGCAAAATACACTGAGAGTTCTTAAGGATATGTGCTAACTTGAAACTTTTCATGCTCCTGAACTTTTTACGAAGCATCTGTGCCCGAAGCTCTAGTGTGAGTACTACGTAACTTACAGCTGACATTAGCAGTATTCTTAGCATGGTGACTGTATCAATGGAATCGGACAGTTAAGGACACAGAAAGACTCATCTGCTCCCATGCATTGCATGTCCTTCAGCTCTTCACTTAAAACTGAGAAGCCTTTCAGCAATTGGCTATATTTAACACAGACATATGATATGAACTAGTTTACAGAGCATTTGGAGTACTGTCAACATAACCTGTAGTGTAGTAAAATACAGTAAGTATAGCAGTATTATTTACCTCTAGTGGAATATTCTGTGCAAAGAATATATAAATTTATATGAATTTATATGAAAAAGCAGATAAAAACGGTCTCTAGTGACTGAAAGAGCAGCATCTTTGCCATGCTATTCCTTTGCAGTAGAAATTGAAGTATTAATCAATATGCTTAGGATTTCTCACATTAACCACATCAGAAATTTAATCAGCTCGCATTTCTTGCAGACTCAAAAGTTGTTTGCTGTGCAGAAGTGGTAATTCATTCAGCAAAGACTACAGCCAGCCAAGAACAGTTTCCACTGACTCTACAAGAAATTCTGCCACTGAGTTAGGATTGCACTTTTGCACAGCAACAGCATCACAGCAGACTTTAATTCTGAAGATGCTGCATCTTCCCATTAAAGAGCAGTGCTTTTAGATGTAGGAAATATTTAAGGTTACTGATTCTACATATTAAAAAAAAAAAAAATATCTAACAAAACTGCAGTAAACTGGTTGCAGGAAATAATATTTTGGTAGCCAAATAGGAATCAGCACCAACCCAATTATTAGAAGTCCTAAAGGTGTAATGGTTGTTGAGAATTTTTAGCAAATATTGCTGGACAGCAGTTTAAATCCCAACATTTGTGCCAGTATTTCACCTGCAGTGTTGCACAACTGAAATATGGGGCAAGGGAGCAATTCACAACCATTGTTCCAATGTTGTAGCCTCAGGCAAAAATAACCCAAATAAAACACATTGGGTTTACATTCAAAAGAAAATCTTGTTATTTTTCCTACAAAGGAAACTGTTTCTCACAGTGAGATCAGTCCTGATACAAAAGTTATATTATTTCTACACTTTTTGGTTGTTTTCCTTTTGGACCCAAAAGAAAAAAGCCTCTGAATCCAAGAGGGACCACCTCTGCAAAGCTAAACACAGCACTGCACCTCTGCAACAGACAAACGGCAAGAAATAGCTGGGGTAGTTTTGCCGAGCTGGTTTTTAAAAAAAAAAAGAAAAAGAAAAGACCCAAAACAAGCAGCAGCTTGGTTTATGCAACACTATTGAGTAGAAGGCTGCAGTCGGTGCTCTCTGGAAAGCACGAGCTCACCGTACAGCTTGACACAGCTGACGACAGGCTGCTTGTAGCCCCACAAGGGCTAGAATTCCACCAGGACCTTGAAGGTGAAGGACTGGAGAGAAGGGCAAGCTGGGCACATGTTGCTTGAAAGGCTGCCAGGGCAAGGTTACCCAAAGGATCCCCTGAGAGGGAACCAGACATGCAGACTGCCAGTCGTGCCCCGCAGTTTCCCCTTGGCTCTTGTGATGGGGCTCCATTTGAGCCAGGAGCAGCAGCACTCCTGGAGAGGAGGCTTTTGTGTCTGTAGGGCAACAGCAGGACTCAGAGCTCCTGTACAGAAATCATCCTGTCAGTCCCCCTAAGGTCCCACAAGAATGCTGTAGTCTAGCAAAGAATTATAAAATTCTTTCTTAAAACTGGAGTGGTGCAAATTTACTATTTTAATATTTTTCCTATAATCAATTTACTTCAAGTCATGTATAAAATACACACGGTACTTGTGGCAGACTATATTTTGTTTTACAGCATAGCCAAGCCTGTAACAAAACTTTCATCAGAAAGCCAAAGGATGTTATAACTTCAAATGTAAACTCCTCAGGAAGTTCTCCCCAATCAACTAATAACTGACTTCACAACTTCCCGCAAGAGTAAAGTGTATATACATCACCACATCATTGCAGACACCCTGGAACTACAGTTATATATGGGAACATTAGCTTTGATTTCAACTCAAGACTGGCCAAAATAAATGCCACAGGTAGTGACAGAAGTGTTACACACCCAGCGCCACATCTATACTTGATGTTCCCCAGTGAGTTTCAGCTTCTGCAGACTTCCATTAGATGAAAGATATGCACAGCTAGAGGAGACTGCACACACTGGCACAGTACCATTCTGGGCTACCAAGTGAAAAAGCAACCCTCTGGCTTTATAATAAACTAGATCATAACCCTTGATTAACTGACAAACTAACAGGGCCTCATGATTAACAGGAAAAAACTGCCTCTCTCTTCCTCTGGCTGGTTTTTTGAGAGTCAGCTTTGTCATTTTTGCAAGAACTGATCACACATTAACTTATGCTATACAGCACCCTCAGTCAGGCAATTCATTTGTATACATGGATTGATCCTCTTCAGTCTTTAGTACTTGGTACCATGTATAGACCAGCCAGCCTGCAACACAGCTCAACTCACATTTAACCCTTCTGGCTTTGCCTTCACTGGCCTTATAAGCCTGATAGAGCAAAATTGCATACAGGCAGTGACAGCAGCATGATGATTTCGAGGTCCTCATTCTGATCTGGTACTTTCAAGCAGTCATTCTACAATCAGACATTCAGTCTTCTTAGCAGAAACCTATATAATACCATTTATTGGGCTAAGATGTATTTAAGAAATCCAAACTTGCAGCAGCAAATAACTGGGAGAGCAGAGAAAAGAAGCTTTTCATTAGTGCTACCTAAAAAAAGTCTTGAGAGGAAAAAAATTACTGCAACTTCTATAGATTCTGCACAAGGACAGGCAAAGATTCTATTTAAATTATACCTTCATATTCTTACAGTCAAAGCCTGCTTCCCTGGCTCAAAGCCATAGAGAGCACCAGGATTCATAACATCACTATGCACAAGCTTCTCCAAAGCTGCACTTTCCAGGCTGTTCATCCAAGGACATAATACATATCCCATCATTAACTAAGACAGAATATTCTGGATTCACGTTGGTGACAGACCTTCATTATTTAGTTCTGCTAAGTACCAGCACCAAATGGCAGCTTCTGGGTCAAACAGTCACTTAACAGTACAGAAATCTACAGAACTATCATCCAAGGCAAGGATCAGAGGCAAGTCAGAAACATTTTGATATGGCAAGTATTTCACCACTCTGCAAGGCAGGTGGAAAGCTCCGACACAGGGCTAACACGAAGCAGCACACTTGAGAAACGTCATACAGCTGATGTTAGTTTGGAATACAGGTAAGAAACTCCTGCATTTCAGCTTAAAGAAGCAGGAAAACAATTTTTGCACATGGCCATGTATTTGGACTGCACATTGCATAGGTGGGGGGTGTTAGGGAATGAGGAAGAAATACTGTTGGAAAAAAATAAACGAAGAACTGTTGCTCAGGTACCTAATAAAAAAGTTAATTAAACTTGCACAACCAAATACTGTCCTGTGAAGGGTGACCAACTTCCTTTTGAAAGCAATCTCAGTTCGTTCAAGTTTGCACGAGAGAATTATTTCCTCTACCAGCCGCAAGTTCAACAAAGCTTATCAACAATGCTGCAGTTTCTAAATTTCCATCTGGAAATCCACCAATTCACAGTGCACAAATAAAGATCCTCATGTCCTGCTCAATCAGGACTGCATGCACAGCTTGTTGATACAACTTGTCTAGTAAATGAAATCCCAGAATGCTGGAGCACCCTGCATAGAGAAGGGTTGCCTACACAAGGGCAGGGGAAAAAAAAAAAAACAACAAAATAAAAATCTCAAACCACAACACACACCCAGTGCTGAGTAACCTTTGAAAATAAATAGGAGGAAAAGTCATTAAGCTTCTCCTGGCTAGGAAAAAAACATAGCCCGAACTGCCAAAAGCTGAGGAAAAAGAAGTTGAGCTGAGCAGAACATCCAGGAGAATCCACAAGATCCACTGGATCTCTCATTTCTGTTTCTCTAATTTTAGAGAGTATTTAAGAGTGCTTTCTCCCTCCTGCATCAGGTATTGGGGGATGCTCCTGGAAGAGAAGGCTGTTTCTACCTTCATGTTTTCCCTTCAAATCCGCCACTGAGGTTCTGCTTTCTCTGAGCCAAATTAAACATAACCAGAGGTGTTTTCACAAGCCATTTGGGTACTATACTGCTCACAAATGTCAATTGCATGCAATTAATGCTGCATTTGGAACTTTCTCCAGAGGAAATTGCCTCACAAGAAGCAGTGGTGGAAGAGATTGGCACTTGGAAACCACTTGCTTCAGTCCTCTGCAAGTCCAGCAACAGCAAAGCCTTCAGGATTGCAAAGCAGTATTTAGTGGTTAGACTTAAAAAAAAGGTGTTCAAAAGTTTGCTGAAAGTAACAAGAACAGTAGTCTGCAAAATAGCTCTAGGAACACGCTGGGCACAATAACCTTCCTTGTGCGGAATTTCTTCCATCAACAAGGAAGTTCCTAGTCAAACCTAGGTATGCCAGAAGTCAAAAGGCAGGACAGTACCCAAGGTCTGGAACAATTGTCACACAGGAGGCCAAGGTTCAATCTGTGGGCAAATACCAAGTGCTCAAGTTAGTCCTGCTCTTCTGATCTTGCACATGATAGTCTGACTGATGCCCTGAATATTTAATTTCTGACCACTGAGAAGGGGTTTTTTTTTCAATCAGAAAGGAGAAAAATGTGTATTCTTGAATGATCCCATGACAGGTAAGCAACCTCTACCGAGGCATACATATTAGTCTAAAAATCAAGTTGTGTGTCAGACAACCAAGCCTTCCACAGAAGTTGTTAGACCGAGTCCTTTGACTATTTTCTTTGCAAAACATTGTAATAGAGAATGGCAGATGTGACAGGTAGCAAAAGCAACTGTTCTCATAATATTAACTGTACTAAAGTCTCCTTAACTGTTTCATAAAATCTTCCTCTCCCCACCCAAGGCAGAAGCAAGAGCAACTGCCTGCTTAAACTTCAAGTTTACCACCCGCCTCTTAGCAGTCACACCAAAACTGGTCCCCATCATGTCCCTGAACTCCAAGTTCACATATCAAGATTGAGAATTTGGGGTATGCAATTATTCCCATCCACATCTCAAATTAAAAGTTGGCTACTAACAAATTTAAGTGCTATGGACAAACTACATTCATTCCTAAAAATTATTTAGGTATACAAACTTGCAATTCCATGTACTATAAAGAAACAGCAATTTCACATAGCACAATGGTGCTATGGTGGTAATACAAACTGAATCCAAGCCAATCACATGCTATAGCAGAGAGGCTGGAAAATACAGGAGTATGCTTTCTATCTCCAATATACTCAAGAGATTCCCACAGACCCCACTAAAAAAGCAAAGAACCTTACACATAAAGTGGCATTCACATACCAACAAGCTAGATAGCATGGTTTAAGCACAGTAATCTTTGCTAACACAGAAACAACTGCTGCCATGAGTGCCTCCTCCTGTTCAATTCTGTGCACCACCTCAGCAGCCAATTTTTACATCTTCATCCTATCACATGGTTCAGTTATTTTGCATAGAATGGACTGACCACAAGAAACACCACTATTACACTGCTCACTTCAACAAGCCTGATCAGCGTTAGATTCCACATGCAGAAATAAAATAGAATAAACCTCAGTATTCCTGTTTATTTACATGTCAGTACCTGTTTGTTTGCTCATAGGACCACACAACGAAAAAAATACATTTTAAAAGCTATTTGACAAAGCAATCAGAAGTCTTATCACAGTCACTGATTCAGTGCAGTAATACACTGGAGCTTGCTGTTAACTTGATGAATCAGATGCCTATCTCTATCTTACTCTTTGATATAAAGTCTAACTCATTTATAGTCTACAAGGAGAAAATACCATTCCAGTACCTAACTATAAAATACTCATTCTTTAAATAACACAAAATACAATTACTAAGATCCCTCTTAAGTTTTCAACATCCACTATGTATGCACATCAACAGTTAGATCAGCAAATAATTTGGATTCCAAACCAACTACAGGTGAATTGATTGTATTCTGAATCAAACTATGTAATAACAAAGTCAAAGTCAGGCTCTGCTAACTGAAACCACAGCACCAGAACCAAGACCAGAAGTCCACATTTGCATAGACTCACCCCATGGCCTGGGCAGATTAATCTCGCATGTACCTAGAAGGTCAATACATTCAAAATGTTAACTATGGAAGGGGAAACCAAATATCAACTAAGAGAATATTCCTGTGGTCTCACCACCAGACTTCTTTCAAACTGAGGCTGCCAAGTTTCACGTCTCTCGTATTACATGAACGACAAGAGTCTGACAGCCCTGGCATGACATCCCACCTCTTTGCCAAGATGCACAGAGCCAGCGGAGGTCCAGGAAAGCTGACAGCTTCTCCAACACAAGAGGAACCACCTAAGCAGATTTACCAACCAAGCAGATGCAGCTGCAGCAATCCCAACTGCACTCTCACTTGAACAGTAACAACTAAAAAGAGAGTCATCAGGATGGTGGGACACCCCAATACCAGACTCTCCTGACTGCAGGCTGCCAAGTCTTCCCCAAAGTTAGAATAAACCCCAACAAGTTCACGCACTCTAGGTGCCTGGGAAAAAAACACAAAAGTTCTAGTCAATGTAGGAAGAAAAATAAAGGCCCCTTCTGAGAAAGAGTGTCTGAATAAAAGTCCCCACTCAGAGCAGAACAGCAAAGCTGGCTTTTAGACTACTGACTGGGGGGGGAAGAGCTTGAGGTGAGCAAGAGTCACAAGAACACTTTTTGCTTAATAACCTACCATATTCAGAAAGAAATAAGATGCCAGTACTGTCACACTTATTCAGAAAGAATATATACAGAGAAATACCAGTCACTAGCTGCTTCTGACAGAAGGTACCTGCAGACTTTCAGATATTGGTTAAGTGCTTTAGTGGCAACAGTGTATTTCTTACACAGAACAAAACTCAGCCACTGTACTGATGCAAATACAAATCACCTGCTTTCACTAACTAAAGCCTCATGGGTAAATCAGAGTCAAGTTGAAAGCTGGAAGTCAGGAGGCCTCACTTCCAAAACAGGTGGGCACATTTGCTTTTCAAGCACATGAACGTGTTGCCACAGCCAGCCTCATCTACAGCAGAGTGACCAGTAACAAGACAAGATATGTAAGGATCATACAATTGCTACTTTTTTCCCCCACAGATGAAGGCCCATTTCTAGCCAGCAATTGGTACTATGCAATCACTTCAGATCCCACTGCTCCCTCAGATCATAGCAGGGGAAAGAAAATTTGTGGACCCCACCTCTGTCTCCATAGCCTGTGCTCCCCTTCACTCCATCTGCTGAAGAAATGATCAGATTTGGAAGTAATGAAAATAAGCACATTAGTGAATTGTCACAATGGTTTCCCCTTTTCAGTTTGAAAAACATATCTGTGCTTACATACAGAAAGGGGCATAGGTCAGAGTCCACAGCAGTTTTGTTAAACATTTAAGCAGACTCGGCTTAATGCACTTTTCCAGACCTTTTGGCTGGACATGTTAGCCCACTATGCTATGGGCAAAATCTGCCTGGCTGTGAGGGACATCTGACACTGAGCACCAGTTTTCACTCTGACTGTTTAAATGTATTAGACACAATTCCTCACATGCACACACTTCCTTGCATACACTCTTCACCTTTCATCATCAATAAGATAAAGACATTTTATTACGAAATCTTGAGCTTTTTGGAAAAAATGTTGCTGCCCAACTCTATGACAACAGAAAGCCACAGGTGAAGATATGAGGTATAGAAATGCAGGCACAAAACTAATTCCTCCTCTACCATTTCAGGGCTAGAATGGGTGAACACTGAAAATAGATACTATTCTTAAAAGGCAGTTAGATAACCTAAAAAAATAGTATCATAAATTTAAGGTATTATCACTGCACTACAGTCCTTCAAAAGCTACTTCTGGGATTTCTTTAGAAATAATTACTAGTTTTATCTAACAGAGACCCATATGCACACTGCTGCAGCCAGCCTTTCCTCCTGCACAGTTTGGGATTTTTTACCGCTCTTCCTGAAACACAGCAGAGCTAAAGTTAAGATGAAGCTGTGGCTACTTGCTTGCTTGACAAAACCCCTGAACCACCAAAGGATTGAGGCAGCAAGAGGCAGCCAGTCCTCTTGCATTTGAACGGTGAGTTTTTACAGAGTCACTGATTTGCTTGCCCCTGATGTTGAACTCTCCTAAAACACTGGATGCTTGTTTGTAGGTTAAGTTAATCCTGCCTACAAACAGTGTATTTATTACGATTCAATAATACATTCAAGTCAATAACTCTCTTGGCTTGAATACATTTTGCAATAGTAATTTCCTCTTCTTTTTTTTACCATACTAGGTTTAGGTCTTCCCCCTTCCATAAAGAGAAACAAATTAAATTTCCTTTATCACCTTTAAAGGCTTGATTGATATTTCCTTTTAATTCAGAAATCAAATACTGACAGATCCTGTTTCAGTATTTTAGATTAGCTAAAGATAGCAGGATCAGAAAAGATCAGACAGACAGAAAAGCAATACCTTAGCATGCAAAGATCAATGATCAAAGACCACTTCAAATACTGAGCATACAAAAAAAGCCACTAAGTAGAGGCCCTTTATCATCCCCAACTCTTCATTTTAAGAACTGGGACTTGACTCTTCTTCCTAAACTTCTCATAGAAAATGGCATATTATACTAGTTTTGCTAACACATCAAACAGCCTTCCAGGAAATAATGTGTCAGCAACATATGGAAACTACTCGAAGGAGGTTTTTTTGGCATTTGTCTCCCAGCCTGGCGTGTTTTTACTGTCAACTGTGGAAGCCACTAAGACTCCTTGTTTTAGCTGTAAAATTTAAAACACCAGGGAACATTAAATCAATAACAGTATATGCTTATCATTCAATACAAGCCACCAAACCCCACTCACAAATATTACCACCTTCTACGTAATTTTTACAACTGAAAGATCTACTTTGAACCACATTTAAGAAAACAGCTTCAGAAAATGCAAATAATCTTTTCAACCTCTAAGCAGTAAAGAATAAACTGTAAGTGCCACATATAAGTGCATGTTTCTATATTTATGGAATAAACAACTTCAAGTAATAAATCAGGCAAGTTATTTGATATAAAGCAGCATCTTACACTAGGGCACAGCAGAAAGAAACACGCACCCCATGAGCTACTTACGGCAGGCAAAGCACAAGACTTTAAAAAAAGACAAGTCAAGGAGGCTGTTAGCCATCAAAAGCTCTCCTCAGTGGCATACAGCAGAGCACAAGTGATCAGTGAGAGTAAAGGAAGAAGAAAAACCAAAACAAAACCACAGAAGCCAGACTACTGAGAGTTCTCTCACAAGATTTCAACTTTCAAAGATCAGTTCAGCCATGCAGCAATAAAAGACTCAGGCTGAGGAATTTTCCTTAGACTCTATGCCAGCGCTGCATCAAAAGCTCCCTTCATGCTACCAACATGTCGAGAGAGCAGGTTTGACAAGACTTTGCAAATTTGACAAATTATATTTGTAAAGAGGTCTTGTCTGTAACACTTCAGATCTTATTCACAGTGAGGGACAAAACCTCCGTTAACAAAGTAAGCACAGCTTTGCCTGGCCAGGTCTGAAGTAAGAGGAAGATGGACTTAGTCAACTCACTTTTTTGCAACTGAGGAACTCATAAGACTTTAAAACCACAAACTGTTGTTTTCATAAATCTGTGGGCTACCACAACTCAGATACAGAGTCAGACTAAAAAGTTACTTCAGAGCAATTGCTGTGGCCAGGAGTTCCTGCAGCCCAGTGCCATCAGTGCTGCCTTCACATGTCTCCACAAGGAGCTGGGTGTTCGGAGCGTGCAGGTGCTGCGATGACAAAACATTGACGCTGTCCTGCAGGTAACAGACAAACACACAGACACTCAAGCAGGTGTTTCCCCCACTGCTGTCACTGTCCTACCCCTGTTCATCCCGAATTACAACATACAGCTACCCCAGAAGAGAATTTTATACTGAAAAGTCTGCAGAGAAGCTTGGATAAATTTCATCTTAGCCTACCTTCAGATAGCCTGAGGAAAGAACAATTGTTTGAAAAAGTCATATTGCAACACGTCAAATGATTATTCACCTTTGCCCTATGGAACTAACAGCTCTCCCACACCTTTTCTAGCTGACATAAACTGCAGACCCTTAACTTCTGCCTGCTACAGGCAAGGAAAGATGAATATGGTGCTTCCAAAAAACTGAAGACTTTCCTTTACTCAATTAATTTAACCACATCATAGAATTAACCTGGAAGTGTATAACTTGCTGCTACACCTATTTAATCTAGGCTTCTAAATTAATTCAGCATTGCAGGAAAAGTGGGAAGAAAAAAAGAAGGAAAACTGTAATACACCAGTTACGTGAAACAGTGTTAAAATCACTTTCACCCTCTGAGGAAAGAAATTTTTCCTCAGGGTGTAAAAGAGTTACAATAAATATAAACAAGTATATTTTAACAAAGTAATTTAAATGAGAAATTATCATTTCAGTTATATTAAACTCCACTGTAACATATTCATCATTCATCATATTCATCATTTAAATTAAGCCATTTGAGTGGTGTGTGCTCACTGACAATATTTTAAACACAGACAAATCACTACCTTTGAATACACAAACTTAGAGCTGAAAAGTTAAACATTTCAGAATAATTTCTCTTTTTGAGTGAGAACTTTCTCTGCATTTATTTAATTTATTCAGTTCAATGACTGGGTTTTCAAACTATAAGAAATGAAGCCCATTGAAATCTCTTAAAAGATCACAAAATTAAATCTTTTTTTTAAAAAAAAAAAGGCTCTAATATTCAGAAAAAACAAGTTACAATTCTAAGGTACCCAGTGCACAATGTCCATCCAGTTGGTGATGCAGAAGTATTACAAGAAATGATGCAGTTATCTTTAATTATAAGTGGGAATTGATACTGAACCATTATGGAAGAATGCATAGGGCATCAACTCACTCTTTTGCCTACAGAGAAATACATGACAATTGTTACACTACTAAGACATCCTTTCAGCAATAGATGCTAAATTAATAACATGCTTGCACTTGGAACAGGAAACAACTCTTTCAGCTATACCATGTTCCATAACCTCTCTATACGGATGAGCTTTGTAGCATTTAAGGTCTTCAAGGTATAAAACAAACTAATTTGGCAAATTCAGGTTTCTTTCTGCCTTGCAAAACTTAAGTGGATGGCAACAGACTTTGAACTCCCATCTAACACACAGCATACTACAGCTAGAGTTACTAGAGGAAGAACATGATTACTGGAAGAGCCAAGACTTTGGCACTACACGGTTTGTCATTGAGATCCCATCTCACGGCCTCAAATACTGACTACCAGCTCATTGTTCTTATCATCAGAAAAACATCGCACCAGAAACTCAATAGAAAAGTAGAGAGCAGTGCACCTGCAGAATAGGAATAGCTATCTGCAGGCTATAATCATCAAGCCATCATCGCTATCTGCAGGCTATAATCATCAAGGCTAAGAGAATTGGGATTATTCAGCCTGGAAAAGAGAAGGCTTCAGGGTGACCTAATTACAGCCTTCCATTACCCGAATGGAGCCTACCAGAAAGATGGAAACTATTTACAAGAGCATGTAGTGACAGGACAAGGAGGAATGTTTACAAACTGAAAGACAGTAGATTTAGAATACATATTGGGAAGAAATTATTTAGTGTGAGGGTGGTGAGACACTGGAACAGGTTGCCCAGAGATGCTGTGGATGCCCCATCCCTTGAAGTGCTCAAGGCCAGGTTGGATGCGGCTCTGAGGAACCTAGTCTAATGGAATGTATCCCTGCCCATTCTGAGGGGCTGGAATTAGATGATGTTTAAGGTCCCTTCCAACCCGGGCCATTGCATGATTCTGAGATCTCTCAGAGAAATACAACACACTAACACAAAGAACTCATAAGGAACAAAAGCAATCTATATATATCTATATCTATTGACCAGGAGGATACTCAGTCTGAAGAACCTCATGCTCAGCACCACAAGCATTCTGCACACAGAATCACTGGGTGGTAAATCCTGCTGCTGCTCAGCTGGCACAAAGGACAAGGCAGGATATGTTAACCATAGCCATCTGACAACCATGTGCTAACACCACCCCCAAAACAAAAGCAGCACCAGCTGAAGCTTGCATGCACAGGCCCTTCCTCCCCTGCTGTGCCAAGCCTGACATCACCTCATTATTACCTGCATTTCTTTGGTCCCTAGTTGAAGTTGTTATGGCTTGATTATGACTTCCAGGATTTCTTAAAAGTTGCACTCTAAGGTTAGTCAACACTCAGCTCTGGACTGATGTTTCTACTTCATTACTCCCCATTTTGCCCATAACAACCTCCCTCGTGGAAATTAACATACTTTCACTCTATTTAAATACAGCCCAAATAACTCCCTGTAAAAAAAACGTGATCACCAACCACCTTCCCTCCTTCTCCTCTCCTCTTCAGAACGGATCCAAATTTATCTTCTGTTTGACCCATCCATTCATATTTTGTAAACTGATTACATCTGCAATCTGCATGCTTCTGTGAACAGGTTTTTCTAATTTCTTGCCTACCACTTTTGACTGCTAGAGTCTTTTCCCTAAGGAAAAGATTTCCAAGACTAAGGATGCTAAAGAGTGCTACTGGAACACTACACACAGCAGCACCAGGCACAGATCACTGTAATCTTCTGAGAGCTGAGCTGACAGTCTGAACACATTGTTCTCCTTCATCTAATTTAATACGCAAGGGGTGGAAAAGAGCCCTTTTCTTCAAAAGTAAGTTTTAAAATTTTCATCTTAAAAGTGCCTACTATAAGTTTTCTAGTCAAGGTGTTTAATGTGTTATTTCTTGAATGAAACACAGAATGTCCTCTTACTATCCACTCTAAAGCTCTCAAAAGTGAAATTTGCTTTGCTTTGATGTTACCTTTAACTCTGAACCACCAGCACGAGGAGGCTGGTCAACCAAAGGCAGTCTGTCTGTCCTCCCTTCCTGAAACGGCCTGTGAAACAGTTCTATAAGTAGAAATTTTCTTCATTTATAAGGAAATCACTAAATACATTAAATTATCATAAAATTGTCTCTGACTACTGACAGAGATGATGCAAAAGAGTAAGTAGCTCATACCAGTTTTAGAGTTGTACCACTCATGTTTCTGACAAGGAGGATGCCTTTTGATACTGTACAGATTGCTTAACATTTATGAGGGGACCCCTCTTTGGTTCACGTAAATCACATAATAGTATGTGATGCATGAATTCTCTGCTGGCAGTACCATATTTGTAGTACCATTCCTTTCTTTAAGATACAAACATGGGCTCAAGCAAATACCTAACACTGACCCAGACAATTTCACTTCTGTGCTGTAATACAAATGTCACACAACTTAATCAGACATAAGCAAAATACTAGTTCATCTGGGAAGTTGTAGTAAGCTCAAATACTTTCTTGAAGTTATGTGATTTACAATTATTTTCATTAAGAGTTCTAAAGTGGGAGGTTTCACATCTACACATGTTGAAAAATTCACATACTTGCTTAACTTGAACAAGAGATTTGTATAAGAAAGCAATATGAGGAAAGAAAATTACCTTCCCTGTCCAGCCAGGCTTACCTTAGCGCGCCTTGTACACTGCTTCATTCCCTCAACTACAAACAGCATGCAGTCACCAGTACAGAATGTGAAGAAAATGAGAAAATCCTTGGGATACTTGGCAGAAAACCTCGGTTTGCATCATCTGGCACAAGAGGCAGGAAACGCTCTCTTGAGTGGGATGCTTTTAGCAAAGTTCTTGCTAACCTTTAGGCCAGAATCAGACTGGATTAGAGATGCAGTCTCAAAGTCAAAGCTCCTCTCTTCCAGAAACTGGCAACCCAGTCCTCTGGATTAAGGCAGAGAGCCCTAGAGATGTGAAGAACACCAAGTGCACTTGCTCTTGGCTTTCTTCTTTAACTTCTTCCATTTCAAGTCCAAGACTTGAGACTCCCAAACTAAGCTTGAGCTTTACATGCATCAAACCTTCGCTTAACCCTTATGTTCCAACCCAAACAAAGAGAACTAAAAATAAAGTCATGTGAATTTAGTGAGTTACCTCATTTTCAACAAGTTTAAAATTCCTGCATGAAGATCAGTATCCTTTAGGATTACTTTTAATACCCTACTCTAGAACTTGTTTATACTGAACTTTGACCCACAGATGAGTGCTATCATTTAGTCTAAGAACTTCAGTAAAAAGTTCTGAATAACATCCATAAAAATTCCCCTCAACTAGACAAAAAAAATCAGATAGATGTTCCTCCTTTAGTATACCCCTCTTCAGGATTAGCATTAAATTATAATCTTTCAATGTACCAGATCACTGCACTATTGAGCTGGGTTTTTTTTGGCTACCCAAGGAACTGTTTGAGTTTCAGGGTTAAGCACATTCTGTTCCACTAAAATGGCAACATGCCAAATCGATTTAAATATTTAAACATTAACCTCAATGTCACTGGTTTGTAGAAAGGCAGCCTTACGCCAGGGAGATTAAATTTTTCTCCAGGCGGTATCATTGAGTACAAAGGCCATTTTGCCTCTTTCTAAAAAGTGATTTCTGGAATAGCTGAAGAGCATGGAAAAGATACTACAGTACTCATAATCACTTCAATGACAGACTTCTTTACAAGAGTGGACTGACACACATTACTTGACATTTTCCCCTTCTGACACTAGAAATTTATCTTCTGTGTTTAAAAATGCTACTCTTTTGCATTAGTAAACCTGAAAACTTTGTAAGAGTACATAGGCAAGTTTTCCTGTGACTATTCTACATCAAACCTGGCTGCCTAACAGTAGTTCTACACTGACAGCTGTAAATCAAAATAAGAGAAGCTTTAAACATTTTTATTACAATAAAAAAAATATAGTGGAGGGGCTTAAAATAAAAAAGACCAACTGAGCTCACATTTAAAAAACAAGTCATAAACAACTAAAAGCTAAATGGAAAAACACAGGGCTGCTACATGTACTCTTATTAAGTTGTATGATTATCCAGTTATTCAGTGTTATTTTGAGGCATAAAATAAGGTTAATTTGCCATCTAAGACTTCTCTAAAATAAAAACAGAAAACAAAACACATACACTGACAGGCTATTTACAGTTAAGAGATTCAAGGACCTGCTCCTTTGTACACTGCTGCAAGTGTTCAGTCATAAGCAAATAGAAATGAGATAGCCATGAATACTGCATTTTTAAATTATTGGGGGGGAGGGTGTGGGGCAGGGGAGAACATCATCCCAGGAAGTGCAGGGAGGAGTCAGCCTACCACTTGTGCAACTGTTCTCTAAGCAGCCGCCTTCTGCTACCTGCAGACCACGATTAGTTCTGGAGACTGAAAAACTTACTTCTCAACATCTAGCTGTATTTACATTTGACAGCCACAAACCTATTTTTATATGAAGCCATTGGATGGCAAAACAAAACAGCCACCAAGAACACATTGCAACTGATTTTTTTTCCTAGAAACCTTTCCCCCCCAGTTTTTTTAAGAACCAAATTCTAGGCTGCCCTTCTACAGGAAGCTTGCATTCTCTGTATTTATAAATAAGCAAGCAGTTTGTAACAGCAGCTTTATTCTGACACCAATCAGATAGAAACATGCACTAAATACAACTTATGTAGATACTATGGAATGACCTCTACAGAATCAGACTTCTTTTACCAGTGATATGCATCCCATTACAGATTAGAGAACAGAAATATTGATCTCAAGGTCTGCCACCAACTTGCTACGTGGCCTTCAATATGAAAGCTAAACAACTGGAAATATCTGAAAGCCTGCGATGGAGTGACCTTGTAGAAGACAACACTTTCCTGCTTACTTTGCACTGAAAATAGCCCATTGCAGGGGAAAAAACACCCCCACCACAAAGGCTTACTATATTTAGGTGACACCTTACCAACAGGGTACCCCCCAGGAGAGTAAAGGCTGAAGGCATGCCCACATGCCAAGTCATACCACTGAAGTGTCATATGTTCTGCTGGAAGGGCTGCTCTAACCACTGTGGTTTCCTACCTTCACTCTTCTTAACTCTGAGTACATTACAGTTGCTCCTCTCAAGGCTCCACAGTGCTTATTTGGTCAAAAAAGGGCATTTTTTACAAGTGTGTGTGACTGCACACTGGTGTAGGGTACGGCTTACTAAACAGCACAATAGTGCTGGGATCTGTATGACGCCAACACTTCAGCTTATAGGAGACATCGCAATAAAGACAGGTGGGCACAAAGGAGAAGAATTACAGTCCTGGCTGTGACAGTTGCCTGGACAAGTAGGGAAGCTATTAGTGCAATACAACAAAAGCGTGCTCAATACTTTTCTTGTTAAAGTAATAGCTAAAGCTGCAATACATGTTTCAGTAAAGGCAGCTTTTAGAAAGACTTCAGAAGGTCCAATGATACAGCCTCCGCATGTAGGAAACTGAAGACAGCTCCTATTCAATTATCACCTTGCAATTAAGCTATTAAATTAACTACCAGCTCAAGCTGGCTGAAATTTGGAGCCAGACTTACTAACTTCTTAAGTGTTGAGATGCAGCTTGATTAAAGTAGAGAAGCACAAACAAATACTAGTTATGCCCAATACAACTATTATGAAACCTATGAGAAATTTGGAACGCAGAAGACTGGCTTTATGGTATTCGACTTTGGAGCCCACTTGCTGAGCAGCAGGACATTTTATTACACAAAATCTACGGCACACAAACCCAAACAAGTTCAGGGCAAGGAAAGAAAGGCAATGATGAGTCCTAACCACATACAGAAACTGCTCAGATATCTTGATCTGTATGCTTGTGCAATAAGGTAGAAGCAAGCTTTTACCACAAGCAGTATACATAATGAAGTGGATGACCAAAACCCTTTAAAATCTCCTGAGAAAACCACCAAGCTCACAAGGTTTGTACTATCTGCTACTAGAATATCAAGGATATACAGAGCACGGAGAATCCTTAGGTGAAGCAGTGGTCTGCACAACTCCAAATCAGAAGCTATTCATTAGATGAGAGCACAGCAAGAACATTCATTTGTTACTACAGAATCAAGCACGCTGAAGTGAGCTTCCCAACTGCTTGGCAAGCCTCTGCTGTCCTTCCAGGCAGATACTGAGAGTGCAAACGCCTGAGGGCATCCAGCTGTCCAAGGCCACCAACCTATGCTGACTGCAGAACCAGCCATTATTATCTCTTGGCATCAAGGCTCTGGCTGATTATAATACTGTGTCAGGAGACAACACCCAGACAGTTCAGTTTCATAATACTCAACTATAACAATTCCTCAACAGGGCCTATGAACTGTTTACGAGAATGAAACAAAGCAAAGGAAACAGAGATGCACTACAGGGAACATCAGTAGCTTTAAGACACTTCTATACTGAGACACAAGTAAGGATGCAAACAGACCAAAATATCTGAGGAATTCCTCTGATTTAGAGAAAGCTCACAAAGGAACAACTCCGGCAATCCACCTGTAGACACAAAAATTTGATTACCTGAAACTCAACATCAAATAAAATGACCCTCACTGCATCAAAAAAAGTGCATGGTAAGTTGCTTACTACGTGATTTAAGAATAATTCTCAGACAGACAATTCTGGCAACTAATTCATTAAACTGAATCACATGTTATATGATAACACATATGACCTACAAATTATACCAACAGATTTTCTTTCAGTACCTTCAGGCTGCTGATGGCAGCTGCTTGTAATAGTGGCCTGAAAAGGATGAGATTTCACAGACGATAAAAACAGACCATGTTCCTTCCACACTGCTTGAAAGATAAAGGAGTAAGAATAGATTTCCGTAAGTTTGGGTTGTATCACTAAATGAGGAGCAAATAAAGTATACAAAATAACATTCTCTTTGGTGGAAATCTGCAGTCGAGTTCAGCTCCTACAAACTTACACCTTAAGCATAACGGAGAGGATACAGCGCCATATAGGCTTCCCACTTACAAATATCTGGTAGAGAGCACACCTGAAACAGGGAGTTCTTCAGACAGCACTAACACAAAGAAACATCAAATTTCTGCAATTTTTTGTAGATAATAAAATCCTAAATATCTACAAGGGAACGAAATTATTAAGTCAGCACTGAGGGCGTCTTGCAGAGGTGATACTGGCAGACAAGCCATGCAATTAGGTAGGATTTCAACAGTGGAATAGCAATCAATAGGCTTCCCAAGATTAGATAACAGTCAGCCACAGAGTAATGGTTTTAAGATCCTTGACAACTTATGGGAGAAAAGCAATAACCCATGCACACATCAAGTGAGAGCATGCTGCAACAGATGGAGCCTGCTTATGCTGCCAAGAACTGCTAGGCTAGTACATCCAGAAATGGTCTGCATCACACAGCCATTAACCAGCAATAGCAAAGATGAGCAGTCCTGCAACTCGAGATGGACACAGTGGAGGCAGTGTCAATACTTCATGTGCTTAGACAGTGTCAACAAAGAAACCACAGGACCCTTAAGAGCTTCAGCCAGGAGTCTGAAATAATCATGTACACAACAGACTGAAAGACTAATGTCCAAACGGTGGAAAGGAGCAGTTCAATGCAAGCATTCCTTTTCCTCCTTCTTTTTCTTCTCAAAGCAATAACCAGAAAGAAAGAGCCATACAATAATTCAGTAATGGTCTGAACACCAGCACATCTGCAAAACTGAAAGCTGTCAATCCTCTTAGAGGGAATCACAAAGTCCACATGCAATGATGGACAAAACACCATCTAGTTTCAACCAAAGCTTTTACAAAAAAAACCAAAAAACAACAAAACAACAAAACAGCAGGACATGATCACCTGCAGCAAACCACACTGAGCCTTTCATTGAAAACCTGTACATGGCATCAAAGACAACAGAGGACACTTTCTCAAGCACACCAAGTACAGTTGCCTAATCTCCACAGAAGATTTTCTAATGAGCCAGGTTAGATCTCTGTGCTGAAAAACAGTATGAGAAGACAATTTCAGTACTAATTTCAGAGACCAGCTGGAAAACCTCATTCCTTCTGTCTGAAATGCTGAGCATAATGTATACTTCCAGGAATTAAGACAGATAATCATTTATAGAAGTTTGCTTTTATGGTCCACGAAGTGAAATCCTTAATACCGCATTCACCTTGCTGCAAGAATTAGTTCTTCAAACAACTCATCCTTTCACTCTAGTGGGTTTTGGGTTTATTTGAGCTTTAATATGTTTAATTGTTAGCTCCTTCACCAACAAAAGTCAGATTTCAGACAAATTTGGGCAGCAAATCAAGATGCAACAGTTCCCTTTTTATCACATTTAATTCTCCAGTTTCTGGGAAAGTTATACACTGATTCAATGAGTTTACACTCATTAAAAGCTGCATTTTCTGAAAACTGTGATGTTTGCTAACCCCAAAGAGCACTATTTAAGTATGAACAAAACCAATGCAAACCAGCAGAAGGTTTAACAAATGTTTAAATAAAGCCTAGTAATGAAAATGTCAGGAAAGTTCATGCTTTGTGACAGGTAAAACTCCATCAATAGAATACCAGAATAGTTTAATCTCCAACTGACATCATTGTAGATGACATGCTAGTCCAAAAAGCACTGCCTGTGGCAGAGAAGAGTGTTAAAAGCCTTTCAAACCAAATTTGAAGTTATTTTTCAGTTTTTCCCAGAAGAGCATCACAAAGATTCAAGAGGACAGCATCCTGATACTATTAAAGTTTTACATTGATTCATAAGCTAAATGGTGAATTAATATTGATATAAAAAATCTTAATATTGGAATGCAAACTGCATATTGGTTTTCTTTATCAACTAGCATCTCCCGAAATGAACACCTACCCCAATTATTTCCAAATCTTCATGGTGCATGAGTTTGCCATAAGCTTTTTAATTGAGCAACTTAAAGGCCATGACAGACACAAGAAAACTGCCAGTATGAAATACTGCCACTACAGAGATGTGACACTAAATAACACAGAAAACTCAAGACATCAAAAGTAATAAAATAAGTAGGATAAGAAAATAATCAAAGTAACTCAAAGAGAAAAAAATCCAATTTTGACAATTTCAAATCAAACAATCCTTTATACATCTCTAAAGCTGGACACCCAGTTTAAAAGTAACAACAGCTGTGTATGTCACTTTTATCATTGTCACAGGTTATCAGAACTTCAAAAATTTTACATAAAGTTTGCAAAGACAGACAGACTTCCAGTTTTATGCACTGTATATATGCCACTTTTCTACAGAATTTTTAATAAAGCTATTATTTGTATCCACAAAGCAATCTTCCAGTTTCTCACCATTTACCCATATACTGCTAAAACCAGTCAAGTTTCACGCTAATTTCTCCCAGAAAACTTGGAGATTATTTTTCCCCTCAAACTAAACGCAATGCTAAGGACATCTGACACACCAAAACTTCAACTGGATAAAAGGACAGGCTCAAAGGGGAGCATATGAGAATTTCTTACAGCAGGAAGCAACATTCAGAAAACTGCACAGCACTTATAGGCAGAACTACAATATTCTTGCACTCTGGAGCTGCAATAAAGAGCTACAATCCTGCTCAGGGACAGAATGAATCACCTGATCAGTGTAACTTCAGAGGCAAGGGCCACCAACAGCTTACTTAAGATCAATTTCCTTGAATGTGTCTGTGTTTCATCTGAAAGAATTCAGTACCAAAACCAGGTACAACTGCCAACTAACTTCTGTAACACCACTACCCTATAATCCTGTAAATGGCTCATCAACCATCCTAGTTCAAGTTATTTCTTTCCCTGAACAAAGTTATTCGCTAGAATATCTAAAACAGGTTACAGAACCTCCAACACAGATTTGCAAGACTCAGCTGGACCCTGCCATGACTGACCTGATCTAGCACAGGCTGCAGTCCTGCTTCAATTTGGAGGCTGGGAAAAAGTACTTCCCAGCCAAACTGTAATTCTGTAAATTAAAGTGCTTTTTAAAGAAAAATAAAAACCTACAGAAAATACTATGAAAGCACTTCATGACTTCCCTTTTAAAGTCACATCACTGGTATTTCAAACACATCTAATAATCACAATAAAAGAAATATTTCAGTGCCACTAAAACATTTGAATCAGAATTGCAGTTCAGCAAGCAACTTAGACTGTCCAAGAATTGATGACTCTTGTAGACAATGTATTAACAGGATGTGTGCTATGCATACGCCAGCACAGCAGCATCTTCCATTCATACCAGTTTAAAAATGGTCTCACACCACGTTCTTGAAATAGTCTATCTTACCTTTAGCACACTCAGGCAAGAGCAATCACATTTGACTCAACAGAAGCATACAGGTAAAACACCAAGTAAAATAGAAAGGTACATCATGTTAATTGTGAGAATGGGCACATAAACCATAGCTGATGGACAAGTCATAATACAACAAGAAATTAATCAGCTCATATTTTTTTATCACAACGCTCTCAGACTGCCCAATGGCATACAGATCCTTAGTTCCCAAACTGTCCTGGAATGATGGTGTAGCAAAATCCTCCTATTTTTTAAATTCTTCAGGATTATTCAGTCTGCTGCAATTCAACACTAGAGGCATGACAAGTCAGCATCTCTCTGCAGCAGCCTCAGCTACAACTCCAGCAGGGGATGAATGGATGCAAAATACAGTCTGTAACACTTGCAGCACCAACTACTCACACTCATCCAAGAGTAAAATCACACTCTTTTAGGAGCCCAATGATGAAAATAATTTCTTTTTTGGCAAGTCGCATAGGTTTACAGCTGATCTCACAAAGAAAAAAGGGGCACCATTTCCCAGTTCACTTCATCTAGACCTCACTTGTGTCAGCTAATGCCATCAAACTAAACTAACATGTCCACAACACACTATATAGACCTCAAAAATTGACAGATCAGGGAGAAAAAACATGTAACATACCTACAACCATATTTTTCATACTAAAGACAATTTCTCCTTCAATACTTTATTTTTGCTTGAAGAAGGCTTGTCTGCTTCTTCACTGACATGAATGGAGCAAACACAGCAGCAAAACTGACCTGGGAAGAAAGGTTGTCTTATTTCTTCCTGCTAGACATAGTGCAGAGAGCACACAGTAAAAGATATTAGATACTAGGAATACTAGCCACTAGAATGAAGTGCTACACCACACACATTCCAACTGTCTTACCCCACCTCAGGGATTCTGCTGTACAGCTGATGGCCATTGTCACTCTGGGCACACAGACAACCTCCGCATGGACATTCATAGAGGTCTGCACTAGGAGCCGGCTCATCAAAACCCAATGTGGGTTACGGTATCCCGACTCCCAGTGCCTTGAGACCACTAGTTTCATTTCCCTGCACAATTAACATATTGCAATCCCTAAATCCACATTTACATTAAATGAAAAAATGAGCTAGATTGCATTTTTTAATAGTTATCTAAGATTACAAAAGAAAAATAAATGTGAAATCTTTAAATATTTGAAGATTGCTGAGAGCACACTGGCAACTTAGCCAAGTTGGAAGGGCTAAAATAAATTCTACTACAAAGCCAAACAAAATGACACATGTAAGGGAGCCATCTAAAAAGGAATGACAACAGAGACTGGGCAGTCGATAATAGTGGGCAGTGCACAGATCACATCAAAGTCATCCACTAACAGCAGCTTCAGTTTTTCCTGATGCAAAAACTAAACAGAGGAGTAACTAAAGCAATCTGAGGTAACTTAGTATAAAAGAAATAATGCAATTAATTCAAGGGAAGGACAAGTCCATGAAATAAAACTAAAGTTAATGTAAGTTCTAAGAATGGGAAAAAGGAAGTTTCCCACTGAGCAGTATGATTTAAATCCTGACATAGATTTCTGGCACTGAAAAAGCCCATGAATGTAGAAAACTAAGACTCATAATTAATATTATTTTTTCACTTGGAGGACAAAAAATTATCAACTAGCACTGACTTTTTCTTCAGGTAATAAAGCATACCTATGCATAGCATACCTGTGGAATGATCTCCAAAACAACAGAGAAAATAGGAAAGAAGGAAACAATTCTTCCCATGCCTCCACCAGAGCAACTACTGAGTCTAAAAACATCTTCGTACACAAATTAGGAAAAGGAAAAAACTCCATAGTGCAATCACTCCCTCAAAAAGAAGTAGGCTGTTATCATTCTCACTTTAATGTTTGCATAAAAAAAGTGTAACAGCCAGTTCCACACCACAAACACTGAAGAAGCACTCTTTCCACATGCAATCAAGTAAAGCAGAAAAAAGAACATTAACTTTCCTAGCTTTAACTCCAAACTACTCCAGAGAATGAGCATTCCAAAACTCACCAGGTAATCCTCTGAATTAATGGGATAAAGGCAACTTCAAAAATGATTGGTTTTCCCAATTAAACAGTAAATCAGGATACATCATGAAACTGAATGAATAGAACAAAATGACATAAACAGAAATAGGGACTTGGGGCAGGCAATCATTTCAACAGCTTCTGTTGAATCATACATACCACATGTGGCACTTCTGCTCACATAATTATCTCTCAACATCAAACAATCAAAATACAGCAGCGGTACACTTTAGCATCTTATATAAATATGCAATATACCATGTTTCTATATAAAACATATATATTTATACATGTATATGGTGCATATATCTGTATAAAGACATAAGTGCATTTTTATTTTTGTAGATACAAAACATCAGTCCCCTGCTATCAGCTGGCAAATCTGCATTCCACAGTTCCTATTACAAATCTTAGTAATTATTTTGCTAGATTGTTGAGACCATTAGCTATCTGACATGTTCAATCTCAGCTCAACAGTAAGTCCTGCAAGATTAAAAAAAAAGCCTCCTTAAAGTTGACAATTTTGTATAAGAATGTTGGCTCTTCCTAAGAAAGAAACCCCCTTCTTCCATACGTGCTTGCAGACAAAAGTTTGAAACCACAAAATGCAAGAGTTAGAAATAGACACCCTAAATGCATTTAGAGTGTCATTACTCTATCCGATTTTGACTTTTTCAAGGCCTCAACACTGCACTTCCGCAGTTAGTCAATTCTCAGATATTGATTTCAGCTGTAAGATGAAGTAAAACAAATGAGAATAAGGAACAGTAAGGCTTTCTATTTACTGAATCGTAATAGCTCAAAAAGATCATAAAACCCATTTTAAGAGGCTAGCTCTTAAAAGTATACATTTGTTCAAATATTTTCCAGTTACGGAATGTTTACATACAGAATCATGTTCACCCTGAATGGAAAATGACACTAGATTAAGTTTTAGCATCAGGTTTACCAATTATGATCACTGCTCCAGCCACAGCTCTGAAGCAGACTGATCTCAGCCAGAAGTCAGAGCTCTGCAATATTTTCAAAGTGACTATACGAATTTTCAGTACAGCCTTGTTACCACATACCCAATTACACTCCATAAAAGCAGAGCTCCAATGCAACCGATTGCTCACCCACGATAATTAGCACTAGGAGAACTAAGTTAACCCCAGTGGCTGGTCTGGAGTCACGCGAGCCAGCCGCTACAATGCTGCTCTGCAGTTCCACCAGTGCACGGTGCATGTCAGGAGGAATAAACAATTTTTAATACCTATCTTATTTAACAATCCAGATAGGGAGATCCACCATATTAGTCATTATCATACACTCTGAAAATCTTAGTGATATAAATAATGAAGGTAAAAGTTCTTCTATTCCCAAAATTTAAGCTTCACTATATGAAAAGCTTATCTTTTACACTTTAGAGAGGGAAGTGTTACTGTGTATTGAATTAATTTAGAAAAAGTGGAAAGAAAATTAATACTCGTGAATATATATATTCCACAGCATAGGTATCATCCAATTCGTTAGAGTTAGTGTTAACAACATTTTACATTATAACTACTCTCAGACCTTACAATGCATAGGCAGTGACCAGTCACGATTTATTTTACCTGTCTAAGTTAAAGTCATGCATCTGCCACAGTGTGAGACTTCACCTTTCAGATAATCCCCCGGTGTGGGGTTTAACCAGCTGTACTGTCCAGCACATCTCAAGCATAAAGCAAACAAATAATAAAACTAAAGCACAGGCTTAGACCCGATGGCAGAACATCACCCACATACCCTAACCAGAAGGGGATGCTCAGTTCTCTCCTTTGATCATGCAGCAGAAAACCAGAGGAGTCGGGTATTTTCACAGGGTCGTTTGCTGGGGATTTCTTTGCTTTGTTTTATTTTAAATATCTGCACTCTCTCGCCTTGGCCTTGGAACAATGGTATCAAGTTAAAGCTCAATGTCCTTCTCTGGCTCTCCTCTCCTTGCCAACCTTGCATGGTATAAATAGCAGCAAGCAGAGGAGCGAGCATTAAAAATACTCCTTTAAAAATCTCAGGAGTGTTCGTGCTTGTAGTGCAGGACCAAAGCACACCGGGTGCACGAGAACAAGCTGTAGAAGATTTTAAACATTTCAAACACAGTGTCAGTGTTCATCTAGATTTTAAAAGCCACGGCAGCGATATATAAGTTCCGTATCTTTCAATATCGGTAACTCCAAACACACAACTTGGGCCCCCTGAAGGTGTGACCCCTCAGCCCGGGGGAAAGGCCCCTCAGGGCGGGCCTCGCTGCAGCCGCACCTGCGCTGCACCTCGAGGCCGCGGCTCAGCCTCACCTCGCCGGGGCCGCGGAAGCGCTGCGGGCGGGAATCGCCAAAGAGAAAAGAAGGAAAGTAAGTTGCAGGAGGACGGAGCGGCGGCAGTGACCCGCTTCCCCCGCCGGCACCTCGGCGCCCGGGCAGCCCTAGCCGCGCTCTTCTCCCGTGCCCCGTTATCCGGCCGCCCCGGGAAACGGAGAGGGCGAGCACAGAAGAAGAAGGAAGGGGAGAAAGGGGGGCACTCACAGTTCTGTAAAAGATAGTAAGTCAGCACTTACGGCGCCGCTCACACGCTGCTCCTCACTTGTAGATCGGCGCCGCTGGAGAAAACTGCGCCGCGGCCGCTCTCGCCGCCAGCACCGCCCCCCTCCGCCCCC